>SSBO01000008.1:4415770-4820928 GCA_005281725.1 Wuchereria bancrofti | reverse complement strand
TTTTATTCTTATCAGTTTATTTCTTTATCATTTTTCGCTATCAATTAAGACATATTGGCCATCATTATCCAGTCGGAATTGAGAAATTCTAAAGCTTAGCTCAAAAACCAACTAATTTCACCTGCATCACTACTGTTTTAATTTAATAATGCAGAGCACTGAAAGAGTAAAAATTGAAATAAAGTAAATTTTGCTCAAGTAACAATGAAACTGTTGTTTAACACTATCAAACTGAATGGAATAAATATTTATATCTTTCTTTACTGTCAATCAAATTTCGAATGTCAAACAATCATTTTCTACTTGAGCACTAACTAATAACAAGTTCTATGTGTGAAAATATCTTTTTTTTTTTCAAAGTTAACATTAATTTATTTATCTTTAAAAGATCTTTTCAGCCTACGTTACAATTTCAGGTACAGCTGTTGATGAAATTAAATCATTTGTCAATTCAGTTCAATAGCAATAGCATGGATTTTCAATTGTGTCTTGAAATATATGTTTGTTCGTTTACTTCTACTAATCCTTCAGTCCTGATGTATGTTAAATATTAGAATAAGCAAATAGGAATTACATAATTCGAATATTATAAATAAAACTAATAAATCATCACAACATTTATCACAGACCAAAAAAAAAGTAGAATGAAATAAATGGAGAAAAAATTATGTTAAATTTTTTAAAATTATGTTAAATAAGAAACTCTATCAAAATTAAAATACACTTAAAAATTGATATTTAATACTTAAAATAAGGCTAATATTATGCTGTAATTATTGTCTATGGAAATATATACGAAATAAAATACGTAAACATACACGCAATCACAACAATAAGCAAAAAAATACAATAAGCAAATAGATACTTAATACTTAAAATAAGCCTAATATTATGCTGTAATTATTGTCTATGGACAAACTGATACATATTTTTCAATACATAAACATACTCCAACGTTTGCTACCGTACTGATCACATATTATTAACTTTATTCAAATTCAATACTTCAATCAAAAGCTGCGCAGTATAATTAATCTAAGATATGATTAGTAAAATAACTGCCAGAAATAGTAATAAAATAGTGGAAAATATTTCATCCAAATAACTTTGGACCACTTAGATATTTAGTTAATTGGTATTGGTCTGCATTAACATCAATGCCGTTACGCTCATTATGCATTTGCAAATAATTTCGTTTACTGCTTCGCAAAAACCTGTCAAATGAATTCGAAGGCAGTTACACAACTTGGCACCAATCTGTAAAAAAATAAATGATCTACGAGTGAATCGGAATTTACCTTATATAAGCCAAACTTCAACAAGAAATACAATCTTGAATTTACATTTTGAATTTTCTCATTATCAACCATTCCAATGCAGTTTTGCAATGCACAAAACGCTGTCAGAATTGCCATCTCTTCCTCCTTAACTTCAAATCCCAATCCATTCAAGCATTGAGCTAATGCTTCGCTTCTAACGCCCACAATCATTTCGTAGTTTTCGGTTGTAAAAAAAGTGCGCAAAGTCTACAAAAAAAATATATATATATATCAGACTTCTCATCAGTCTATACAACAGATGTTTGTTTAATGGTAAATAAATACTTCCAGTTTACTGGTTCTCATTTTTGCTAGTAGATTTTGGAAAATTTGTTGAATGAATTATTTTCTAAACAGAAGTGTAAATTTCTAAAATCATCGAAAATAGCCAACATAGAAGCGAAAAGAGCGAGAATTTACCAGTGCTGCATAAACGCAATTTTCAATGACTTTTTCCCGATCTTTCCCATTAATTTCATTCATCATCGGGATATTATTCAGAAACATATGAATCCTTTGTACAGCTTCGCTTCGGTTATCGATGACTAACCCAGCTGGGAATGCTTCACGATAGGCACTAACAACGATAGCTTTTAGCTTTTTCATTTCTTCGATTTCCTCCATTTCTTTATCTCTAGAAATTATCAGATATTTTCTTAATTAAAATATTTGTGGTGTGATAAAATATCATCTATTATGATACATAACATTTACATTTACCTATTTTCATCTTTTTTCCGTCGTCGATTGCGATCCAAACGTACCGATTCCTGACGCATGCCTAACTGAAGGCATTTTTTAAATCGACAACTTTGACATCTATTCCGATTTTTCTGATCTATTATACAATTGCCTTGTTTGTAGCATATATATTCTATTTTCTTCTGGATAGTTCTTCGAAAGAAACCCTAAAATTTCATCATTGATGATATCAATTAGTTATTATTGATAACAAACAATTATTGTCTTGTCTTTTAGATTTCTGAAAGAAATCTTGTCACAGCATAGATAGATAGATAGATTAGCAATGCTTAAACATTATGAAGACATGACGGAATGTTAGGTTTTATATTATTTCCCATCAACTTCAAGTAAGTGAGGATAAATTTGAAGGGATGCTCGAAATTTCCGTTATTTTGCACTTTGCTACTTGAACGTACGCCTAATTTATACTTTGCATCCTTCGCAGCTTGGTACACTGTAGTGGTTCCCTGAAGCTTTATCACCACATATTGCGCATAAATTGTTGTCTTCTTCTTGATTTGGATCCATCGAAACTAATGGTTGCCTTGGTATACCAAAGCAATTGTAGATTGCAGGCGGGATTGCTCGTCCATCTGATGCGATCAATAACCCATTGGTTGTTATGGCATATCCTGGGAGATTTTTGAAAGGTGTACGAACATTTGAAGGTCCTGCTGTTTGTACCATTTGATTTATGCAATTTTGTATAGCTAAAACTATTCTTGAAATTAAAACCAAAAAAATTAGTATTAATAGTAATTTTTTAATATAAATTATATATATCAATACCAAACCTTTACAGGATAAACTGTTAAGAAATATCAAATATCTGCTTTCTTTTTTCTTGCAATCCTTATTAATGAGTATGAAAATTAAACGTACTTTGTTGTGGCACCGTATATGGTAGTACCGATAAATTTGTTGTTGCCTTCGGATTTGGTGTTCTCGGTTGATTCTGTGTCATAGCTGTTGCATCTGCTATATGCTTTAACGCATCTATTTCATCTTTTTCTTCGTTATTTCCTACCAGAATACTGCTTACGGTAAATGAATTAGACCAAGATGGTTTATCAAATGACATCTGCCCCCGTTTATCTGTCAGATTCGCGCTCATTGAAATTCCGGAATCTAAATGAGACTGTGATGACGTACTTGCTACATTATCACTGTCATTCCTTGATGTATTATCATGCATTAGAAGAGTTGTTTCCGAAATAAATCTTTCTGATGGAGTGAGTGGTATCTGAATAGCAGTAGATGAATGATCCGTTTCTATCTTGTATTTTGAATTCGTCTTATTAAAGCGTTCTTGGATTGTTCGTAACGGTGTTATCATTGGCTGATTAACCTGAAAAAAGAAGAAAAAAAAAATCTTTCTCATGTAGATTATAAAATTATAAGACAATAACAATAACAACAACAACAACAACAACAGTAATAACGGATATTTTAATGTTGTTACTTCTGAAATGAATAAATTGCTACCGTTTCAGCAGTGTTCTTTTTTTCGCTTTCATCCATTTCCATTTCATTTTGCTGTTGTTCAAAATTATTTTCCGCCGATGCCGCACAATACGGATGCGGTGACAGGATAGGTAATATTTCAACTGTTGTTTTATTTGATGAATCACTTTCGGAACCAGAAGGAGTAGTGTCCGTATTAGACACATTATCTGCTGCATGTCGGCTTTTCACCACCGGTTCAGAGAATGTGCAATTGAATAGGGAAGGTCGTTTCTGCTTAAACAATTGCTGTTGATCGAATTTATCGCTATTCATAATTGTATCAGAGTGTGAAAATGGGACCATGTTGCCAAGTGTTAAATATGTTGGATGAAGATCCTTCTTTTCATCTTCTTTTTTTTGTTGTTGTCGATGATTCTGTAGCGATTCCTTTTGTTGATCGTATTTCTGAACCATTGAAAAGACCGCTTGCGGTAACGGTGGTAGTGGCATATTTTCAGCTGCCGCTGCATTCCTCGCGTGTTCCATTAGATGTTCCGTCAAATTTGCATAGTGCATCGCCGCTTCATGCGCTATTTTGGCCTGTTGTTCAAATGATAGCAAATACTTGTACGATGGTTGATCGCTCAATAAAGGTGGTGGAATAAAAGATGATGTTGACGGTCCTGAATTATTGGCTGTAGCAGTTGGAAGTAATGATGTGAGTCCGGTTGCCGGAACAGTTGGAGTGATAGGAGCTACGCTGATCATAGGCACTGATGATGGATTTATCATGCTGGATCGTTGTGATGCTGGAAATGATTGTAGGAACCGATCAAATGTTGTCTCATTCGTATTCATACTCATTGAGTTATGTTGTCGAAGCGGATTTGGTAAAATGGCTGAGGTGGGATGAAGTCGAGGATCGTTATTAATGATATTGGCGTAAGGTGAAACGTTTGGTTGCAGAAGTGATGGATTGAATCGATCGGTTGAAAACAAAAAATTTCGATTGTCATTATTATTATTATTATTAGGTGCGCAATTGCTCGTATTATTAATAAATGCAAAAGGGCCACGATTGTTAAGGATGTTGAAAGTTGATGGAACAGAGTTGCTAACTGGTACAAATCCGGTTGTTGAGCAAATAGCAGTCGGATCCGGAATACAAAATGAACTCGAACTTTGCTCTTCTTTGTTCGGAGTTGTTCTTGAAATATGTCGTCGTGACATCTTTTCCTACCCAAAAATCAGCTCTGTGATTATTTCAAGCGGAAATTTTTGGGAAAAAGTTCGTCGAAAAGCTGGATATTCTGAAATACAGCTCAGAATATCTCAACCGGGATTTTTCTTGGAAAATAGGATATACACCGGACAAAAATGAAGCAACTGCAATTATTTGTGGAAAATGGCAGCAGCTAAGAGCACGGGTCGCTGCAAGTCATTGCACTGAAGGATAAGAGGTGAGGTGATCTATCGAGGTGGCGGGGTTAGGTCGTGACGTAATATGATGTGATGGTGAACTTGACCTGAGGGTAGGTAAATTATGAAAAAATACCTGTAAACAACATAGATGCAGAGGGCATCCATTACTAATATTCCATATTTGGCCGTCAACAATATGAGGGAGAAATGAACGATGGATATGTTTGAGGGAAAAGCAAATTTCCTTTTATTGAAAACTAACTGTTCTTTGGGTTGAAATTTTTAATGTATTGTAAGTTGAACAAGTTTGAAGATCCAACTTGTCAATAGGTTAATTTTTAGAATATGCAAAGATGTGTTCGAATTTTTATCCATTCACTTGATCTATGTTTATTCGGTCTGTTTTTCTTAAGTAATGACCACAACAATAACGATTGAAAAAGTTTTATTCTTCAATTTAATGAATATTTATTCAAATTATACAACAAACAATATATCTTCAACAGAATGTTTCAGTTAAGATGGAGAGAGGAGGGTCACGATAGAGAGAGAGAGAGAGAGTAAATTTCAGGTAGCTCAGAAGAGAGGACAGAGGCATCGAGTAGGAAATTTCTTCTGTGTTAGCTGACGCAACAATTATTATTTCTATTCTCTCTGAGTTGCAGTGACTTTGCTTACCGTATTGCTGTGCAATGACCACTGGACAAATTTGACCTGATGTCCGACCAACTAACTATAACGCCTTACTCCTCATTACAAGACAAATCCTCACATCACACAAAAAATTATTCAGTGCCTTTCCTAATTCCTCTCTCTCTCTCTCTTTCTCTCTCCCTCTCCCTATATTTCTAGATGTAGAAATTTTTTAAATACATGAACACAAGATGATCTGGAGATGGATGATAGCAAACATTATCATTATCACTACTCTGATCAACGGTTGAAATTGCAAAATAAGCAAGGTAACAATTCATTCTTGAACAATATGATTTCTACTCCATGTTATTCCGATCATAATTTAATTCTTCTTTTCTCTTGAAGTAAATTTTTGTGCCATAATTTCAAATTTGAAAAATTTCTACAAATAGTTGCAGTGCTTCTTATTTCCTATCTTCAGTTTGATGTGTAAGCGAAAGAGATGTATGAGACAAATGTTGTTTACAGCTTAGGTCACAATGACCTCACTGTCATGTCATCAACAGGTAGACTTCCCGCCGATTCTATTCACATCTGCTTCTGAATAATTTGATAGTGAAAAAGATCTGCTAAGGTGAAGAGGAGAGGATGATGTTTTGATATAATGATGGTAAGGTACAAATGAACTTACGCAAAAGTGTATCGGAATGTGAGATGAGCAATTTAACGTCTTAGATCTATCCACTTCACCCTATATTCCATCATATCTCACCAATTCTTTTGTTTGAATTTATCAGACATGAAAGCTCCATAAAGATTAATTGGAAAACTTATTTTAGGAACGTTTTGATCGATAAACATCTTACTGTTTCATCTGCATATTTATGCTTCACATGAAGGAAAGTATCATTAACTCTCTCAGTTCTGCTAAATCGATAACCATTTCTCTGTGAATCGCCTGATCCTTCCAGTGCTTCTTTTAACTTTTTTCCTCAGCAAAAGAATATACAAAGGACAAACAACTTCAGAGGGACAGTATAACGCAAAAATTTATTAATGAGTATACAACAAACTTTTTCCTTTTTCAGCGTTTTCTGAACTATAACCTAAAATTGGATTAACTGTATTCATTTCAAGTTTACTTGAAACGGTTCCGCTGACTTGTACAAAGTCCATTTACAACCTTATATTTCGAAAGTCTTGTTTTGTTCAATAAACCATACAAGCTTCTCGATATTCCTGAAGTATGAACAACCAGTTATATTTCTTTCAATTTTTTTCTGGCCACAAAATTATGGTATATCATTGGATTCTTGTGATTTCAGCAATAATTCCTCTAAAATTAAAATTAATCAGTCTCATACGTCCAACTACTAGGTTGTCGAGAACTCGCAAAGATCTGTTAGAATTTTATTGATGCAGTATAAACTTCATACGGACAAATATATTGTGTGGAAGAGCCTACTGTAACAAATTTCATTCGCTGGCAACCACATTATACAAGTATTAATTTATACTGGCAATGTATCGATAATTTCGTAGAAGCGTTACCTACGAAAAAATAGGATTTAAATGAACAGAGTTGAATAAGCGCGTGACTGCAACCGAATTTGCTGAAGTTTGCTGATACCCGGGCCATTCATTGGTTGTAAATAACATAGCAAGCATTGATTGTAACAAGGCACATTTTACGATTAAAGAACTGACAAACAACAAAGGAGATTAGCAGAACAAAGAACTGATAACCTTTTAAATAACCAAACCCAAACCCGGTCGTCAAATTGGAAAACCAACAATTCAGTTGAGAGTAACACATATTCTTTGTTAATAAACTGTAACACTCTAAACAATGCAAATAAGCTCAGCTAGAATTGGAAGTGTTGGATGAATTCTTATTTAAGAAGACATAAAACTGAAAAATTTATCTAAGAAATATTCAAATACGAAAATTTTTAATCTTATTGATCTATGCAAATTTATTTCAACATATTACAGTTTTCCTGACATAAGTAACATTTAGACGACTATCAATAGATGCTGCAATTATACCAAATATTACATTTATTTCAACCATTATTCAACATAACCACGAACTATTAACATCTTAAATTTGCCATCGTACGAGTTTAGCATGCAGCATCCAACATTACCATCGTACAAGTTTAGTATGCACATGTCCCTAAAAGCCCTTGGAATCTATTTCATAACATCCAATCCACGAAAAATGACACAACAAACGTCACCCCATAAACACCCACCCCAGCTCCATCTAAGGTACATCACGCCATGGGGTCAGCCGGTCCAACGCACATTTCGTCGCACGTTATGCCACTATGGCAAAATCCGGATCATCATACCCACATTACGAACTACGAAGGATCATTAAGCTTCGCTTCACCTTCTTTCCTTTTCTTCAACTATGCTTCTTGCATACAGCTGTGAGTGAGACGTACAAGAGAGCAAAAGACACACACACATGTGTATACTTATATACTTCCTCTCTCTCTTGCGCTTTTGTCATGTCATACAACGTCACCAATCTAACCAATGCTCGAAGGTCAAAAATCATGGTTAACATTGGTGATAAACATATATGAGTAGGTTTAAGGAGATCAACACTAGGATCAGTTATGAACTATTGTTATGCCTTGAACTTTGACCTTACCCGAATTTACACTATTGTTGCTGCACTTTGTTTGGACAGAAAATAGCATTAGATCATCATCGGTGGATGAGAAACAACTTACATAAATAGACAGTAAAATTCTTACATATTAGAAAGACGAAGTGACATATGAAGAGAAATTTGCCTAAGTTTGCAATATCACGGAAATTTTTTAATTAAAAACAATTCCTTTCAATGTAACTTTTTATTTTCAAAGGCAATATTTACAAGAGAAATAGCAATAATCTAGACGAAAAGCGCAAGAAATTGACGGAAATTTCGTCAATTCAGAGCGGGTAAGGTATTACAGGTACTGAAATTTGAACTACAATGACCTAAGCAATGAAAAATACCTGATACCACGACTCACTTATAAATTATTAACAGTCAAATTGGCCAAATTTTATGACAAGCAAAATAAAACCACAGGACATATTGAAGATGCGTGGAATTGTTTTCCCGGCCAAATAACGACTCGGAATCAAATCAGAAGGATATGATAAGGCGAATATTAGTGTTGAAATATAAAACGGAAGTTCAAAACATCGAAAAAATCCTTCACTGGGGATTTGACGCCAACTATTTGCTACGGCTCGAAATATCGGTGATAAGATTAATGCAATTCCAATCATTTGATTCAGTAAACAAAAGCATAACAATTCATTAGCCATGCCGATTCAGTATTTCCTACTTTTTCGGTGTCTTATATATCGGTGGAAGATTAAATCCTTTTAAGCGTCTCCTTATTCCTTTGTCAGCCGATCTTAATGGCGACGAAGTTTTTGGACCAATCTGAAAATTTCTGTTCTTTGAAACATCTTCTAATTTAATCTGAACAAAAAGGGAAATATCTGCCTCGTTGCCTGCAAACACCTGGAAGTAATGGGATCGACCAGTTACACATTCCGAATCGACTGAGCAGAACATTCAGAATATGGTGAAAATAAAGGCTAAAAAAAGATTGAAAAGTAAGAGTAAGAAAAGAAATATTACCGTTGGTGGCCGTACGGGTGTGATCACCGAGTGAAGGCTTACTGTACTTGCTGAGACAGATTTCATGTGTGATAATAGTGTATCTGGAGCCTAAATAAATAAAAGAAATTATGGATATATTTTAAAATGATAATTTTGCCTCATCACGGTAAATATAACAAAAAAAGAAAAAAAAATTTCATATATATTTTTACGGAAAGTATTGAACATCAAAAAAGAGTGAATGTGCTAGAAAAAAAGGAGAATATACTAAAACTAAACAGACCTTTGATGTTGTTTGATCAAATCGTGTGAGCGGCTTTACTTTCGCTACTTTAGCTGAAGAGCAAGGAGTAACAAAGGTTGGTGGAGCACCACGCTTCTTTGGAGTAACTATATTTGATATATTCGATATGCTGCCTGTGAATACTTCCACTTGTTTCTATAAAATGAAATGATATTTTGTTTTGCAATTATATATACAAAGAAGAGACGGACGAGTTCTAAACACTCATTAATTAAATTTATCAATTAAATTAGTCGTTGGTTGATAATTCGAAAACTATCTTTTTGTACATAATCTTGAGTAAAACAACTAAGATTAAAACAATTTTTTCCTAACATAAACATGCATACAATCAATCAAAAACACAAACCTTTCGTTTACGTTCAAGCTCCCTATTTATTCGATATTCTTCCATTATGGATTCGATATGTTCGCAAGGTGATAAGCCGTCCATCAAAATTTGATTATCATGAGTTGACTCATACTTTTCCACCTCCTCTTTCAATTCGTTTTGTATGATTGGAAGTCGATGCGTAATGAATTTCTGTCGCTAAATTTAGAGAATGTGAAATTGGCGAGTAGAGATGAGAAAAGCAAAGACGTATATGTGAAATATTTTGATAAACTAAATCGAATCTAACATTCTTTAAAGCCTTTTTTTTATGAGCCCTAATATTTTGCAAAAGTGGAATTCTGAAATAATTAAAATACAGAACCATGTAGATCTAACGTAATTCTAAGCATGGCACATACTACTGCCTAATCTCATACTTTTTAAGCACGAAAAATTATGAACAGAATAACTTGAAAACTCGCACTGAAAGATGTTTCTATCTAACATTCAGTTATCAAAAACTACCCACCACCAATCACCAACACTTGGCATATACCTTCAAAGCTGTTTGCAGCTCACAACCACGATTGTGATAACGTGATTTATCGTTTGCGCTGCGCTCAAATTCAACTTTTTCATTCCAGAGATCTTTCCACTCTTTTATTTTTTTGTATACATCCGCTCGATCAGTAAGAAATTTTTCTAACGATTTTACTTGTTCCTTTGCTTGCTGGATATCATGTACGGTATGAATCGCTGCAGATGATGATGTTATTTATCGCTATTTAAATGATATGTGTTTTATGTAAAAATTTCGTTAACATCTTTTCCTATCTTCCTACTACGCTATAAGAAGTTAATAATTGCAGTGAAAATCTTAAGATCACTACGATTTAATAAATACTTTGTCAATTTTAAGCAAGTGTAACTGCTCACTTGGATTAAATTCTCTTGCAATATTTCGCTCTACATCTGGAACATGACATAAATCCCAAAGTTCGCTAAGTCTTAGTAGTGTCTCTGTATAGTCAAAACAAGCCTGTTCAATCCATTCGTTATATTCTGCTTTAACCTAAATTAATGGAACAATCAACGGCAAACACTAAAACATTGTATTACATATAAAGGCCGAAAGATGGACTTCTCTGACGGATGTGTTAAAGTAATAAAGCTGTAAGCACCAATTTTCAATCAAGAAATACCTCATCAAAAGCACTTGCAAATTCATCCAAAAAATGCTTATCCCAAACCAGTTCTTCACTATCCAAATCTAAAGCAGTGAATGTTTTGCCTAATTCTTTCGACGGGGTACTACCCATTTGCTTGTACCAACGCTTCATATCCACCTGCCACTGCTTACAATTCTGCATGCGTTCAGTAAGTAATTCATTCAGATGAGAAACACGATCCTGGAGACAAGCAATTGCCGTATCATCGCAAACCTAAATAATTATACTGTATTTGATTATTGGATAGTGTGGATTTGCCGCATTTATCAAAATTAAAATAGTGCTAATTCCAAATATGAAAATAAAAACAAATTTTATTTCATGAACATAATGTCATACATCCCAGTTCTCATTTTGATAACAAACTTTCAGTGTTAAACAATATCTATTGCATCTTTATGCAAAAATTATAAATGGAAACTGTATTAGTAAAGATATTAGAAGCTACATACAGCAGTACTTGATGGAAGATCTTCAATTTCTTCACCGGTTTGTACCGCAAGTTTTGCAAGTTCCTCAATTAACTTCTTCTGTCCTTGCAATCTATCATCTTTCAAACTTTGCAATCGCCCTACATCTTGATGTAGCGCACGATACTGAAAACATAACAGATAATTATTTCTGGATGTCGAAGCATATCACAACACCAGATGTTTTAATTCAAGCAATGGCTTGAATTCAGATAGCATGGATAAATGTACAGGAAAATAATTTACATTTCAAAATATATTACGCCTACAGAAAGTTTATTGGAAATTTAATAAATTTACCAATGCAAGTGAACCTGGTTTGATGTGAGTTCTGCCAATCGGCTGCAAATGAAGCTCTTTGCACAGATCTTCTACTTGCCTACTCATTTCTTCGATACCCCCCTGTATTCCTTCAACCATTTCTTCTTCATCAACTACCTGGAATTTTAAGAAGAGATTTACAAGGAATCTAAACCTATAAAAAACTCGATTATTAGTACAAGATATTTGCAACATTCTGCCATTTTTCGAACTCCTACAAGAGTTACTGATTTACTCTAAAGAATTCTTTAAAGGCCAAATCTTAAATTCTGAAACAGAATGAAGCAATATATTCTACAAAGAATCTGTATGTCCAGTTAGCCTAACTCTAGTAACTGCTTATTTGTACTTATTGTATTAAAGAATGCTTATAGCTTAATCTAACCAAATTACGTTTCTCGCACACTAACTAAGCAATAAGAACCAAAACTTTAAAAAACTAAAAGAGAAATCAAACCATCTGATTCAGAAGGTCAGAAATATACAGGAAGAACTTCTCAATACGCCTGCATCTCATGCATTCCTCCATATTTATCCGGTCCCACAACTGATTCAACCGATCGATAGTGTCACGAATAGAAGAGACCGCTTCGGCTGTAGAAAAATTGACCGAAACTCTAAAATTACAAACCGAAAAACTGCGATATAAGCTTTAAGATCGGAAGATTTGCAGATTTAGAGGTACAAAATTATGTCGAAATTACGCAAACATTAATAAATATAAACTCACCGTCTACGTGATAAACTCTCCTTAGCCATTGTTTAAAAGTTCAGTAAATTGGTACAAATTGTACTTAGATCAATTTCGAGAAACTGAAAAGCATCGAGGGATCATTGCAAGCATAAAATTTCAAAATATAATTGGCAAACAAAATCACTTTTCATTCATTTTTGCTACAAAGCATAACTTTTTCTCTAGCATTAAAACATAAAGATAACTAGAATGATATGTTTATCAGTACAAAATATTTCAATTCGCAAAAATTGAAGTTCAAATCAAATCTCTTTTCGTTGCCAATTAAATAAGTGTTGCTAGTGGACAGCATATAATGAAAAAAGAAAAAGTACGGATGACATTTTAATCTGAATCCACTGCCAAAAAAAATCACGACAATTTCTACATTTTCACTTACTACTAAGTACTTCGTCGGGAAACAATATTCCATCTATTTTCAAATTTCGAATTGAATTTTCATCAATTAAATTAATCACAATTGGACTAAATTTTTTGAGTATAACATTCGGAGTAATTATTACATTTCCCAAATTATATCAGGTCTCATCCGGAATACAAACCAAACAAATCATCACCCGGCAGAAGAAGAAGAAAAAGAGAAGGAGCAAAAATTTCAAACTTCTTTTCACCGCTTCGTCATGAAATTCAAAATCCGCCATCTAATACAGCACAATATCAAGCGTAAATCTTAAATTTTTGAAATATTACTCTGACTTATGTTTATCTATTCAAGAATTTTTCTATTTATTTATTTATTTATTCATTTATTTACAAGTATTTGACTTGTTACGAGTAAACACGTCAAATAAGGTAGAATATGCAATTATAAATTGAATAACTTGTGCCATTCAATAAATAGTTTGTTACTTTACTAAAACTGGAGCTAATCGATTTGGAAATATTTGCTGCAACAAAAAGAAATGGTAGGTAATTGATTAATATAATTATAATGATTGTAAATTAAAATATAAACACACGGATTAATTGCATGGATTAATTACAATAATTTGATGATATGCAGGAAATTTTAACTGAATGCAAAGTGATGCTTAAAAAAACAATTATAGATCAGTTATATTTGAATCTCAGATAAACAGTTAGAAGAGAGTTTATTGAAATATGAAATGGACTGTTAAAGAAAAGAAGACACCATTGAATGAATGAATTTAAAACGAAAAGTTTAGAAGAAACAGTAATTGGTATGATAAGAATAGGATATAAATGAAGAAAAACAGCATTAATTAATTGACTAATAAATTAGAAAAATGAATTATCACATAGAAAAGAAAATGAAATTATTAATGGTAAAGTTAAGGAACAAATTAGTTATGAATAATTTTAAGCAGCGACTTACAAGATTATAGTTGTAATATGTTAATTATAAGTTACAGTTACTGTTAAAATATAAAATAGTAGAAAATAAGACTAATGAATATTGAATTAGGCGTTGCATAAGCTTATATTATATAAAAAATTATATTAAAGCGAAAAAGAAGGAAAAAACAAGAACTCATTAACTGTCAGCCAGATGTCAACGGTTATTCCACTCAGAGTCAGTTATATCACTATGATAAGCCTATACGTCTTGGCTAACATATTTTTATGGCTATCGTTGAAGGTTGAATATGGCTGAAGGAAAAATTTTCGTGACTTACATTGATTTATAAGTATTGATATAATCAAAAAATGAATCATAACATACAATAATTATGGCCATGTAAATAAACGTTATATGATCATAATATGTAATTAAAAGAGAAAATTAATTGATTAAATAATTTAAACTATTATTAAAATATAGAAAAAAAATGGAGAGAAATTTGAATAAAAGATCTTGACAAATGTCCAAATAATTGAAATTGCATTATCAAAAGACATCAAATCATATCATCAAACCGTAATTATGGCATGATTTTATGACAATATTAACAGTAACAAATGGTAATTTTACGATACATGGTTAATAGATTTATTAAAATTTATTAAAAAATAAATTTATTAAAAAATAAAAGTACGGAATTGCAAAGATGTGATTTTCGAAGTTTTAGTTTAAGAAAAAAAAGGGAAAATTTGGTAGTTAAGAAAATAATGCGTCAATGAAGTATTTATGTATTTCAATAACAATATGAATTAATAAATTACAAGGTAGGATAATTTCTAAAATTAAAAGAAATAATAATGCTTATATGCGTATTTTTCCTTCACATTAACAAGTGCATGAGAATAATTAACGGTATTTAAGAATAATGTGTTTTAAACATATTTTGCAGTAAACAGCGATAGATAATAAATTTTATATGGATTATTAAATCAATTAATTAACGCAACTTATCATGCAATTATTTTGGTAAATAACAGCAAATAACTTGACGAATTTTATTTGAATTATTAAAACATTTACAGAATAGATGAAATTTATCAAATTTATAGAATATAATTATCCTACATATATTCAAATATATTTGGCTTAAATGATATCATTTTCAACATATAATAAGAGAGAATTTCGAAACTCAATAAATTTAACTTTACTAAAAATTTCTTAAAATTTTAGTGAAACATTTTCATTCTTAGTAAATGTTATTAATTTAAAATGGTATGTAAAAAAAAACTTAAGCCTACATTCATTTTTTCTACTTTTTTCTAATATTTGACCAAAATTTTGCTTTGAAAATTGTACCTCAACTATATCATTTCACCAAGAATATATTATATTTAACAATGTTTGAATATACAATTAATAATGCTATTTAAATCTTTTTACAAACACAAGTTTAAAATTTGCATTCATCATCTTAATTTTGTTTCATTAATTTTAATTAGTTAATTTTTTTTGCATAAAATTTAAACTTTACTCATATATTTGCGGCATAACTTTACACATATCATATTACTATCTATTTATCATTTTTTAGTCTTATTTCTCATCAACTACTTGTCATATAGCATGTACTTTTCATGTAATACTCAAAGAATGTCTTATCCATTAAGGCATAACAACAAAGTGATCGATAGACATGATAGCTCCTTCATACATATACGTTTGTCTGTTGTGCCTCAAACACCATTACTACGGCTACACATGCCCGATGAAATAAATAATTGTGCATTTGGGTGCACGATGCATGTTTGTTTGCTTTATTTCTCAAAATCCATTATTCAATATCAGTACAGAACACATACACACATACACACACACACACACACACACACACATACACACACACATGCATTTATATATCTACAAGAAAAAAAGAAAGACGTAGGCCTAAAAAGGCTAAAGGAAACGTAGGCCTAAAAAGCTTTCAAGCCTTACTTGTAAATGTATTCCACAAAAAAGTATACTCACTTCTATTCCATACATGCTATCCTTCAATGAAAATCACTAAGATTCAAGTCTGAATGAACAATTTTTTTTTTTTTATTTTTTTATGGTTCTTAAATTTCCTTTCCATTTTCCTCTTACAAATAAATTTTTGAAGAAAATTGAGATAAATTAACAAACACAATATTAGTCACACTAATAGATTCGTTATTTATAATTCAAATTTCATTTAATGATTAATTGTATTAACAAAATTCTTCATGTTTATCATCTTATCCTATTTACAATAACAATCATCTTATTTGCCTAGCAAATAAAATGATGCAATTTGTTTTTCCTTTTCACCTTTCACTTTTTTTTTGTATCTTTCCAATAACAAAAAAAAAAGACGAAAAAAACGAAAATAAAATAAAAAAGAATTGGACCATTTTGTCATTTGCCTTTTTTTTCTTCCTTTTTTTTACCAGATATATTTGGTGAAAATATAGGCATTTGTGCAACAATTTTTCCACTTCAATTATTTTTACATTCAACTTATCTTTTCCTCTTTTCTTTATCTTTTTCTACTTTTTCCTTTATTTTTGGTTAATCTCAACTGGTTTGTACTTTTTCTTGAGGTAAAAAAATGAGTAGTTTATTTTAACACATCTTAAAAGTATGTTTCTTTGAGAAAAAGAGAGAAGGAGACTGTAAAAATCTCCTCCTTCTTAGCATTTTTATTTTTATTATTATTATTTTTTTTTGAAATCAGAAATTTTTCAAGAAAAAAGAAAAGAAATATGTAAAAAAGTATATAAATCTTTTGCAAATAAATGATAATTTCATCTTTTTGCTTTTATCAAGAATTTTTATGGGTGTTTTTTCTCTTTTTGTTTTTTTTTTTAAATTCAACTCCTGTCGTTTTATTTCTTGATATATCTTCTAGTTGTTCAGTGCAAACATATACCGAACGATGTTCAAATGGTTCCAACTGGGTTACTGCCGATGATATGAAAAATTTGGAATGATAACTTCAAGCTTATTTAAAGTTTCGTTTCCGAATGTAGTATGACTGATAATATTGGAAAATCGAAAAGACCATAAACCAAAAAAATCCTCGTCGATTTTATTTCATACATACACATTTCAATTAGTTTCAGTTAAGGATGAGAAAAATTTTACGAACAATCTCAGTTTTACAAATAATCTCAGTTTGCTTAAATATATTTTAGTTCTTTAAGGCTTAAAGAAACATGGTCAGAAACTTTGGTAAATTTATTTGTAGTGATAAATGTAACAGCAAAATTTGAAAAATGCAGCATTGAAAGTTTTATCTGGTTTAATAATTTTAACATCTTAACGAAGGAATTAAAATTATGTTGCCAAAGTGATGCCATTAATTAATTCAATTTTATTATAATTCGAAGTAAATAATTCCTTTTTATAGCATTAAGCATAAAATGGAAATGCCATTCATTCCAACTTTTTTTTAAACCATTCGTTTTTGTTTTGGTTAAATTTGATCGTTATAATTAGGAAGATTATCATAATTATTTAAGTATCATGCCGTGGCAGCGAAAAATTTGCGATGAAAGGCCAGCAGTTATTATGGAGTTATTGGACCAAATGCAATTGAAATAAGGTCAACAGTAAACGAAATAAGTGGCAAATGATCTTTTAAGAGAAACTTAATTAAATTCATTTTTTGAATCAAATTCAGTTTGAAACCTGTTGTAGATCAGTTAAGCAATGATTCAATTTGTCATTTACACAATCTTTTCTCCCCTGTCAATCTGAAATCATTTTTACTTCATTTGCATATAAAGTTCTTTTGATTAATGCAAATAAAGTAAGATAAGTGGAGAGAATGAAAAAAAAAATCATAAATTATTCACTTCAAAACTAATTTTTTATAGCGAATACTTTTCTTGTAATTAATTTCATGAAAATAATTGAAGGAAAATGAGTCGCTAAAATAATGCAATTTTATACATTTGATTACAGTTCTTTTATATATTTGATTACACTTCTAGGGATGCATTTGAACATTTGTTTACATCTGTGGGAAGACACTTTATTATTTGACTACATATTTCGAAAGTATATTAATATTTGATTATGCACCTGATTGCATATTTACAAAATATATTCATCTTTTCTAAAAACAGTTACAAAAGCATTTCTTTATTTAATTACATGCCAAACCATTTCTAACGTGTTATAACGTGTAATAACGCTAACTTTGCCATATATAAAGTGATATCTGATAATTATTAATATATCTCTAAAATAATCTGTGTGAAAATGTGATATGGTAATAAAGAATGGAGTAAAAATGTGGGAAAAGTACCTTAAAGCGACAATAAAGTGATATGGAGACAACGTGATCAGATTGATTAAATAATTTTAAGAATAATAAACAAAAGACAAAGTAATATCTTTGATAATCTTTGTAAACATAAAATATGTCCATAAGCAAATACGTTTTTACATTTTTGCTTGCTCTTCTAATTATTAATTAATTCTGAAATTGCAAAAGATTCATTAAAAATTTCATACAGAAATATTGTACGTTAATTAAATAGCATGTAAGAAAAAAAATTGTACTGAATTTTTTGTTTTCAGTCTCAAAATTTAAAATTTAAATCAAAATTAGTCTCCCTCATAAATGTTTATGAAAAATTGATAGATTCATGGAGACTTTCCGATTTTTCCTTTTTTTTTGCTCTATATTTTAAAATATTAGGTGCATAGATGAATTATATTTACGAAATAGACCATCTGGATGTAAAATACACATACTTAGAGCACCAGAAAAAAAAGTGCTGAAATATTTAATAGCAAAAAAAAAGATGAAAGGACAATTTTTATTCAGCATGGAATAGCGAAATATGAATTGTTGAAGCATAATATCATTGTCAAAAACAACATTAGCACATCAATATTGTCATTAATCATTGTCATTAGAATTACTATTATTACAACTAATGATAATAATTTTTGTAGTTTATCCCTAAATTAAATATTTTTGATTTATCATATATTTCCATTTTTCAACTTTTATAATATATATGTAATATTGTTTAACAAATAAGTTAAAACAAATAATAATTTTAGACTTCTTTTTTTATCTTTTTATCGAAGAAAAATTTTTACATAAAAAGATAGTTTCATTGAAACTATCATTTTAACGATGAATTTAATAGTTTTTTCCCTATTTTGCACGAAAAAAAATTTTTTTTCATTTAATAAAATCGGCATCCGTTGAAGCCATCAATTTAATAGCAATTTTAGAAAAATAAATAAAATGAAAATCGAAAGAATTTTTCATTTATTTATTCATCAAATAGTTTAGTTATCTCTGTTCTATTATATTAACTAAGAAAATGTATAATTAAGATAATTATATTTTATTATTGTTATCACTGTTATTCCTTTTGTTATTTCTATTATCATTGTTGTTTTTTAAGATCAAAAATCAAAAGTTTTTCTTTTTCATTCTACAGCTTTTATAATATGTATTGCAACAACTGTAATTGTTGCTATTTGTTTCATTTTCAATAAGCGTAAAAGTTTTAATGATATTGTGATAGGTTTATTAACTGATACAAATCTTGCAATTAATAATAAATTAGTGTGAAATAAAAGGTAGCAAAAGAAGGCAGAAAATTGTTCAACGATTCAAAATATTGAATATTAGCTGCTATAGAAGAAGAAAAAATAAATCTCAGCCATTAGATGATGGATGTTGAACAGTTAGCATCACGCGAAAATAACTGCCATTTTTTCATTTCAGCATAATAATAATTATTATTATCTATTTTTTTCTCTTATAGTTATATCAATTGATTATTCTATTATATTGTTTTGGTAGGAAGATTTAATCAATAATGTATTATTGATAATAGAAGTAATATGTGGTAAACATCGAAAAAATATCACAAATATAGCGAAGAATTTATGTTTATCAGCGATCTAAGCTACTTTTCATTTTAGTAAAATTGCTGAATTCCCTCTTTCTCAATTCCTAATTGTATTATTTAATCAGCCAGTTATTAATTAATTAATATTAGAGCAGTTTTCTTTCTTTAATCTTTTATTTCGTTTTTTTTTTCATTTTATTTTATTGTATATGCTTTTTTTTCAAATATTAGCATTTCCTGGTACAAATATGAAAAGAAAATAATGGTATGAAATTTCGGGAAAAATGAATAAATTTATTTTCTAAAAGTAAAAGATATGAGATGACGATAAATTAATAATAGACCACAAATAAACACAACAAAACAAATACAAATAAACAAGAAAATAAACAGATGAACAAATTAAGTTCTAACCGATAAGCAACTTTTTAGAAAAATACTAAAATAAACAAATGAACGACGGGAATAACTTTTTTTTTTGTATTTTAAGATATAAAAAACTATTTACACTTATTTATACGATTAGTGTTACTGCAATAGTAATTTATAATATTATAATAATAATAATTCAATAGTAATAATATTGTCGCTCAAACAGAAAAAAAAATAACGATAATAATAATAATAATAACCTGCTTTTTTTCCAATAAATTTTGTTTGCTTCCAATAAATTTTCCTTGTTAATTTAATTTTTGACAAAGGTAAATTGAATGCAACACATTATATGCTCACGCACATGTGTTACACATTAAATTATAAAAGTGATTGCGTGTGCAATACAAAATGTGTGGGAATGTAACATGCAGCATGCAGCATGCATCAATATTTAATTTCTCATAGAAACAAGATTTGCATGTGAATTATTTTTAGGCATCTTCTTTTGTCAATACTTTCAAATTTGTCGCATAACAAATGATGAATTTTCCAGATATCGGAATTCATTAATAATTCAATGGATATTTACTACAGAATATGAAAACACAATTTATCACATACTGCATTCATTACTCAATGAAATAGTGGCGATGGTATGAAATTATTTTTCAAATTTTCAGAAAAACGAAGATGAAAAAGATGAAACTTTTGTTATTATTCCTTTTTCTTTTTCTTTTTTTTCTTCGCTACCAAATGAAAATTTATTTATTTATGATTATAAAATATAACACATCAGACATGGATGAGGAATAATCCAAAATATTTTCATTAAAAAAGGTTTTCAAAAATTTTGTTAGCAAATTTTTAAAATGAATTATACACGAATAATACAAAAAAAAGGAAAAAATTGGGTGAGAATAAAAAAAAAAAATGAAATAAGGAAAAGGGGAAGGATTGGAGGGAGAGGGAAAAAAATCGATTTAAAAGGGGTGAAACGATTGTGTTTTTAAGCAATAACCAAATTGAGCCATGCATATACCCCCATATTTCGAATTGTTTCCCAATTGAAAATTAAGCCGAGCACATATTTTGAATTGTTTTCCAATTCAGTTCTATTCTCTTATTTTTTCATATTTATTTATTTTTAAAATCTATCTGTTCTTCCATTAAAATGCCATTCAACCTTTTTTTTTTCCCTTTTTTTGTTTTCCATTTTTTTTCTTCAGCAAACAATTATTTTACTCAATCGTTTAATTCATTCATTCTTAAAAAAAAAAAAAAAATGAAAAAAGCCTGTGGCATAATTTTGAAATACAAAAATTAGCATAGGTTGCTAATGTTAATAAGAAATGAAAAACAAAAATATTTTATTTTCCATTCTTTTTTCTTCTTTTATTTAAAAAAATTTTATGACTCACATTTAGATATTTTCCTGAATGTAAAGAATCTTTCCGGAAAACAAATTTATAACAGTATTAAGTACTGGATTATAACAATATTTATGATATATTACGTGCAGTTTTTTATTTTTTTAAATCCCTTATGTACAATATTTCCGCTTCCTTAGAAAAATCCTTTCTTTATATAAATCGCTGAAGTTTTAATTTTTTTTGAAATGTTGAAATTTTGCTAATTTATTTTGATCTGTTACTATTACTTATTATTATTATTATTATTATTATTATTACTGTTCTTCTTCTCCTTCTTCTTATTATTATTATTAATTATTACTATATCTTGTTCTTTTTTTTCCAAATACATATTTTAGCTTTTTGACAATTCAGATACTTGATATAATCACAATTGATCATTGGTATCTTCTTTCATTTTGTTAATTTCATTATAAATAAGTTTAGCAAAAATATTTAAAATTTATTTTATATAAGTAATTCAATTTTATTTCTTATGGGTGAGTGTAAGTTTTTTCATAATAAAAATTATTCTTTAGTTTATTTCAATGATATTAATTAATCATAAATTGTTATGAATCTTTCTGTAGATATTTTCTAATGCTTTTCTTAAGTCCGATAATGTTTTATTAAGCAAATTTTATCCATTCATTGTTTGCCCTACTGGTACTCACAGAAAGTGAAAGTAAAAGCAAAAAATGAAATTAAATTATTTTTTCACTCTAAAAGGAAATCTTTTTTCCGTCCCATATTGCAATAACTTACAAATTTGTGATAGCAAAAAGTAAAATTAGCAAAATTAAAAAAAATAAAATTAAAAAAAAAACGAAAAAATCATTCATTCTTCCACAAAAATTAAAAAAAAAAAACGATTAAAAATTTAGGGCTAAAAGACATTCTTTCGAATCAATTAATTTATTTTTCATTTTTTGGTAATTTGTAAATTTTTTTACCACTTCTACTTCTTTTATAATATTTGATATCTTAGTTGATTGGAGTTAATCACCGTATGATACTTTCAATGCATAATTAAACCTTTGGAGTAAAATTGTACTACCACCAGAAAAAGTATATTTATTTCTAATGTTTTTAAAAAAAATAAATTTTACACTGTTGTAAGCTTGATATTTCAAGAATAAATGAAGTTAGGCAGATAAACGAAAATTAAATAGGCAAACAAATAAAGAGGCATGCAAGTCAGCAAGCAGGCAAACAAATAAGATTTAGAAATTGATACCATGACAAAGCATATGAGTTTTAGGAAAATTATGATTTGCTATTAGGCAAAGCACTCTCGATTGATTTTTAGGCTTATAAATGTCACACATCTCTTTTCATCATCTTCTAAAGCATTTGACAACACTCCATGCTTCGTCATATCAGTTCAATAATTCATTTTTTTTATTTTGCCTTTTTTTTTTTTTGTTTTTTCCATTTTGCATTAACAGGACGGTACCAATATTTTATTCGAATACATACTTTTCCTAAATTTTTCATATTTTTTTTTTGATGTGCAGCTAAATATATTTGACAATGTACCAATAATTTATCCTAAAATATTTGCTCAAAAATTTGAATCCATATGACTTCTTGTATTATCCTAAAATTATTACTCAACATTCTTTCAAAAACGCAAAATTTTTTTGTTAATGAGGAATGAAGAATGATTTTTTTCTTTTTCTTTCGTAATTTTTTCTTTCGTTTATTGAGACAAATAATTTACATAACAAAAAAAAAAGAAAAAAAAAAGAAAATTATCACTATATGTTTGAAATATTTTTATTTTAAGCTAACAAGTACCAAAATATTAAATGGGAAAAAACATTATTTTCCAATTAAAAACATGAAAAATAACTAAAAAATGGTTCTTAAAAATAGTTCTTAAAAAAAAATCATGTCATAAGAGAAAAATTTACGAAAACGAAAACATATTACTTTACTATTTCCAAAAATTAATATTTTTTTTGAGAAAAATTTGAAAATTTAAAATTTAGAATAAACAACAATTAAAAATCTTAATTTGTAACAGTTAATCTACTTACAAAAAAAAAAGAAAAAAATGATCTGTTTGTAGTTCGTTTTTTTTTCCTAATTTTTTTCCTTTTCTTCCTAAATTTCTTTTCATTTTAAAATTTCTAAAATACATTTCGAACTAACTTATTGTTTTTTAAACTTTTATTGGATTATAAGTCACATCTAACCTAAAAGTATTTTTTAATTACTGGCGCAATCGACAGTATTAACGTCATATATACTTTTTCTTCCAGTTTTTCCATTCCTAAAATAAGTTAATCATTATCTTTAGTTATGATTAAGATTTAAATTTTTAATTATCATCCAATAGCATATCTTCATTTTTATTCTTAGTCTATTTGTTTTAATCATCAAAATGTTTTCATAAAGTGCAAACGATTTGTTCATTGCATGTTTCAAAATTGCTAGCAATATAATACCAGAAAAAAAAACATTTTAATATATATTTGAAGTAAACAACAACAGTTTCACTGAAATTTTTTCCTTTAAATTAAAATAATTGCTTTTTTTTAGTTTGGAATTAGAAATAACAGTTATTATGTTAATTGTGAAATAAATTTACACTTAATATTTTTAGTTGAATATTTGAATAATATTGCAAAGATGTCAATTACTGATCAATTTTTATTTTTGTTAACAAATATGATCAGTAGGTATAATTTATGTAATATAATGATCTCTATTTATTTGTTATAAAATGAACAAAGAAGCTATTTTAATGTGTCTTAAAATTTCAATTTCTTCTTCCTCTGTTTTCTTTTTTAAAACTTTAGTTTTTTTCATCAAATTAATTTCGAAACAATAATCATCATCATTTATTCACTATTAATCATTATCATCGTTTATTCACCTGTATGATTTGATTCATGAACTTATTGAATTTTCATCTGTATATGATGATAATCTATTCATTCATATATTTTTTTCAAAAAATTTATAATCGATAGAAATTCGATTCATCTATTATTCATCTCTTCACTTAATTCCATTACTTAATTACATTGTTAGCTATAAATAAACAAAAATGTGATGAATACGGTAATTTTTTTTTGACATTAATGATAGTATTCATTTTTCAATTTCTCTTATATCATTGAAATATTTCATTAATAATTTTGAGGAAAAATTCAAAGTATTATGCAAATTTTGAATTTCAAATTTTATCTCACCTTTCACTTCAGCAATAATAAAATTAATATTTTTTAATAATAACCTAAATATTATTTATGCATATGTGAAATAATATCTATTTGCTGTTTCAATACTTCATATAATTTCATACTTATTTTTCATCTCTTTCATTTGCATTTGTGCAAAATTAATTTACTAATTGAGATTAAATCAGACTGAGAATGCAAATGAGAGTTTGCATCTCAAAATTTTTCTTCTGAAAAACTCTCTATTTGCGACCTAACGGAACTATTACTGAATTATAAACCATTTAATTCTCATAATGTTTTTCTTTATTTTACATTTCAATTTCACTTCTAAATTTTAACCTTTTCTGCTGTATGCTTGAAATCATTTAAAAATCTTTTTATATATATTCTATGTTTCATACATATATACGGTATCACCGAAACTTATTCAGGTTTACACGTATGTGTAAATGGATATTTATGCGTCATAAAATTTATCAGATTAAACAAAAAAGAAAAAAAGAGAGAAAAGAAAAAGAATGTAGTTTGTGTGAGAGTAGGTAAGATAGATGGAAGATATGAATTAATAGTGACGTTGAATAGATTATATCAAAATAGAAAGTGTGATAAACAACTTATTAAACTAAATAGCAAATAAATGATTACTTTCATCATTACCTAGCAAGGTAAGAGTTTTTAAGGTAAGAGTTTGAAATCTTGCATTTAACAGATCTGAATCATAATGATAACTTAAACTATGAGCCAGATTTCTGTTTTCTTTTTTTCCGGATATGTTATGCAACTGATTTTTTTTTCTTCATATATAAACAAATATAATTATTCTTTTACAATTGTTTGTTAAATTGTCATTTCATTTTTTAGGTACCAGAAAACAAAATTTTATGTTTGTTGAGAAAAAAACGCTATTCGTTTTTAGTGTTATTATCTGATATTAGTATTTTTGACATGTAAATAGTTATTGACATTTGTGACATTTAAGAGAAGTATTATTAACATTATAATAATATATTAAAGAAAAGTAGTATCATTTATAATTAGCAATTTAGAATAAAAAGTTATCCTATCATCATTTTTTATTGATTTCTCTTATTTCCTCAATAATTATTAAAAATTTTTGCCAAGAAAGCATCAAATTTTAGTATCAAAAAGTAAATATTCACATTTCAGAATAGGAATGATTGATTAACTTTACTTAATTAATAACATACTTCAAGAAAAAAAAATGCCATATAAAGTTTCTTTTCATTTTTCATTATTCACAATTGCACCTCAAATGCTAATCAGTTGTATTGAGAATATATGAACACACCTACATCTAAAACACCTGTATCCAGGAGAGATGAGTGCACCTTTATCTGTGATTATGTCAACAATTGCTTCCTGAACAAACATCTATATCCAACCATCTGCATTCAGAATATAAATTTCCTATATTACTTCCTCTATCCATTTTCATTTGTTTAACATTTTAATACTTACCATTATTACTTGATAACTTAAAATGATAGCTTAATAAAATCAACAACAACAACAACAACAGCAGCAGCAGTAGTCACAAAATCGCTTATTTAGTCGGAATTGCATAAATTTTTACAGCTTAGTTTCATGTTTACTAGTTTGCTACTACAATTTCATTGATTATTTGATATTTTGTTGCTAAAATGAATTCAATTGTGATAGGTTTTTAGAGTTCCGGAAACTCTTTAGAGACAATTGATTTTATAAAGTTTCTAACAACACTCTGAACAATGATGAATTCGCATTTCCGCACTTCTTTTTTTCGATGAAGATATCCGGAATGTCCTATTATTTCCGATTCAATGTACACATATACTTTCGTTTTTTAACCATATTACTTAACGTTATATAATAAATAGCTGCTATATAATAAAAAATTACATCCTTATTTAAAAACAAACTAAATCGTTTCTTATTTGTTTATTCTTTGGCAGAAGAATTTAACAGGCTCAAAGATCAATTAAAATAAAGAAATTGTGAGTTCAAAAAATCGCGAAATAAAATTGATTCGATTTTTTTAAAACCAAACATTAAAATTAAAATTGGAAGGGATTATAATTTAGGTGTCATATAGACTAAAATTCGATTCTAAAAACATGGCAAAAAAAAAAGGAAAATTCTGTGAATAATAATAAGGAGAAGTTATGAATAACGTGAAATAAACAATTTAAAATTGCACACTTTTTTTTTTTAAATAGAGTCATTAGGTTATATTGGGAAGCAAAAGTGCGTCAGTTACTTTTTTCTTCAGAAAAATTTCCGGAAATCTGTATAAGTATTTTAATTAAGTTAGCATATTATTAAATAAGTGAAGGAGGAGATTAATAATATCTTCAGCATTTTTTCTTTTTTCCCTTTTTTTTCCCTTCTGCTTACAAATATTTTCCACTAGATATTGATATCCAAAAAATAAATGAAATTATTCGTATAACTGATCGAAATTTTTACAAAAATTCATTAAATAAATCATTATTATTGATGTAATAATTATAAAATTAAGGTAGTAAAACTAATGAACAAACTTAATCATAAAAATTGCATAATACATTACGTCGAAAACGTAACTTTTTTTATCAATCAAAGTTCCTCTTTTTATTCCCATAAGCCCGTTTGAAAAAAAAAACATTTTTTTTTTTAAAAGAAATAAAGGAAAATCATTTTTCTTCTCCCTTGAAAATTTAACGAATTCATTGAAATATATAATTGATCATATCTGTGACGATGATATTTCTCATCAAAAATTTCTATTTTTCTAACTTATCGATTTATGCCTCTTATTATTCAATGATTATTTATTTCTTCATTCTTATAAATTTATACAAAATAAAACTACATAGAATAAGCAGAAGAAAAATTTAGCAGGTGAATTTTATCAGATGAATTTTTTATCTACAAAATTAATCAGTTATTTAAATAAAAATTAATCAATCGTTTCAATTAATATCTTTTTTCCTTTAAGATTACGTCAAGTCCATAATTATTACGGCAAAAAAAAGAATTAGTTGATATATAATTATAATTTTTCTTACTTCAAATTAATTTTCAAATGCATAGCTCATCGTTTTCTTATTTATGTAATCAGTTGCGCATTTGCACACATTATTTAGATGCATAAAATTTAGTATTGTAATGAAAAAACTAATTTTAATGAAGAAAAAAAAAACAAAAATTGAAAGGTTGAGGCTATGAACCTATGAAAATGCAAAAGATATGAAAAAAGACAGGTAAACACAAAATAAAAAAATATATTAAGCTATAAATGTACTATTAATGCTTAATTCTCTCAAATATGTAAATTTCATATTATATTAGATAGTTTATCATTAAATTTCATATTGGATAGTTATCATTTTCCGGTTAATAATATAATCATTCATAATTTATTTTCATTTATTTTTTTGCTTCCATTTTTTTTACTTTTTCTATTTCATAATTCAATTTTGTCATCACAATTATCAATCAAATAAAATAGATTATTAATTGGTATATTAATATTTTATTAACATTGAAAGAAAGATGAAAATAATCGACAACTGGTCATTAATTGTATCCTCTCTTTTTTATCACTCAGATTAAGAAAAAAAAGCAAAGCAATAGAAAGTGTAAAAATTTATTATTCAACTGTTCTTTTGTTGCCTTTTTTTTCTCATTGCAATATTAATTTTTTAAGTTAAAATTATAAAATTAACAAAATCAACTAAAAAGAAGAAAAAATAGAAGAATAGAAAAATAAAATTTTAAAAATTAAACTTTCATAATAATTTTTAACAAAAAAAGAAAAGGATGGAATGGAAATTTTGTACCTTTTTTCTTTTTGAAATTCATCTATTTCTTTTCGAAATGCAAAGTTTATGCATGTATGTATGTGTCTGTGTATGTATGCCTATATCAGTGTACGTATGTATGTATGCATGTATACGTATAGATATATGTACGTGTATGTCAGTTTGTGTGTGCATGTATCTGTATGTCAATGTATATATGCTATGTATGTATATGTATGTGTCTGTGTATGCATGTGAGCATTAATGAAATGTATTTATTAGGCAATCGGGAAATTGTATTGCACTTATTAAGCCATTTTTTCCCTTTTTTTTGTCAATATGATCCTAAAGGATGGAATAAAATGGAAAAAGAAGGAACTTATCTGAATTGTAACCGTATTTCTCATTCCGGAACTTCTCACTTCTAATCGATTCCATTAACTTCCCAAAACTATCACATACATACGCATATGCATGCATATATATACATACATATGAATACACATATACACGTACACGTAAATGTGCACGTCAGACTTTTCCGCCTTGTTACCATCATCATCACACATTGCAAGTTTAGACTACGGATTCATTTCTTCAAAAAAAATTTTTTTTTTTCAAAGTGGTAATAAATTTGGGCCACGGGCCAACATTTCTAATCGTACTTTTGTTTATCTAAGTTATAGTTTATAGTTTTATTGAAAGCTTTTTTCATTTTTAAGTGAAGAAAGAAGATGGTAAATTTAGTTATCTATCAGAAGACAAAGTATCAAAAATCAGAGGTCACTCACAATCTTATTTAGTTATTGTTACTATTATTATTTGTTTTACTTCGTTTTATATATTTTGGTCATACTTTTTTTTTTGTAAATAAATAGATTGAATTAATTGTTAAAATATAAGTTTAAATTAATTAAAACAAAACGAAAAGCAATCAGTAACAAGAATAAGTGATAAGTTAACTATATGTAAAATGAATGCATAAATATATGCGCATAAACATTTTACGTAATATCTCGTTAAACTAGAGCTATAAATTGTTAAACTTTGATATTTAATTGATGGAGAATGAAATAAATTATTTCCATTGATACAAAAGATATAAATGTATGGTGCGTTTTTATTTATTTTACTTCACATGTTTATTTTTTTATTTTATCCATCAAATAAATGTTCATTTTGTGTATTAGCATGCATATATGATTTATTTAATCGTTTGATGCATTATCATTTCAAGTGCAAATTTCGATAGTTTTCTTTTCAGATTTAATTCACATGAAGGAACTTTATGGTTGTTAATTGCATTTATATTTATTTATAAGCTAAAAACTATTAATTAGACAATACCGATGAAACAGCATTATCAACAATTAGAAGGAATTCTGATACTTTCTGTTGCATTCTGCTTCAAATTATTAATATTTAATCATATTTTTACTGTAACAATAAACAAACTGTTAGAATAGCAACAGTAATACTAAAAACGGAAAAAGATTAAGCAGAAAGATAAACGGTGAAGAATCAATGGATCGTGCCAAAAAACGTTTAGCATCAGCGTTGGATGGTTTCAAGAGTCAACATAAATCGGAAATGGAACTAGAAGAGAAGATAACTGCTGAAGATGTTTGTTTGACAGGAGTAAGTGATATGTAATAAATCTTTCTGTATTTATTGAAATATCCCTAGAGGAAAGAGTGGTATTTATTTGGGTATCATCAAAGAAAAAATAGCACTTTGATTCTTTATATATTATTGGAAAGAGAGAAAAAAGGCTCAACTGAATGATGTTGTTATTTATTTGAGTATTCATTAAGGATTGATGACTTTGGTTGAGAATATACTGAAATCATCCATATTTTAAATTATGTTTTGTAACAAATGGTAACGTTTTTCAAAGACTAGATAATTTACAATGATAAAGTATTTTCAAGCGATTTTGGTATATATAGGATTAGTTTTGCAAAATTATTTTTTGTTTTAATTTGAAGTTTTAGAATCATCTAAGTTATACAGGATTACAAAAAAAGCAACTGTCCAATCATTTCTAGTAATACAGACGATCCAACTGAAAGCATTTTTTGGCATCATTATAAGATTAAGTTTTCAAAAGTGTGGAATTTATATTGATAAGAAAACGAGAAAGAAAAAAAAAGTGAAAATTAGCGATTGAGATATTACTTTGGGGTTTTTGGAATGCTACATTCAAGAAATTTAGATCTATTAAATAAATACTTCAAAACAATTTCTTTGGGATATTTTCAGATCGTAAGGCATGGATTTCCAGACGACCCACGATGTATGGCTTATGATGCCGTACAACGATTGCTAGCCATAGGCACCGGCCATGGAATAATCAGAGTTATCGGAGATGTTGGGGTGGATTACTGTTTGAAGCATGAATCAGACGTTGCTGTGCTTCATATACAATTCTTGACCAATGAAGTATGTTTTGTTATTTTTTTTGTCATCTTTTTGAATTTTAAACCTTTGATGATCAAAGTATGAAACTATTAGAAGCTTTTATCAAATTCAAGTAACTTTAGTAAAAAAAAATCTAAACTATACTGTTTAGAAATTTTTCCCCTGCTAATCTCATAGGTAGTAAATTTTCAGGATTATTGTTCTTTCTTGTTGGGTTTTACGTTTGACTCCTATTAAAAACTTTTTTTCAAATATTTGTTTTAAATTAATGATGCGAAAGGAATAATTAAACGAATATTCATTTGAGAGGTCTAAGCTTGTTTAACCAACATTGTTATAATTTGAGATGTAAACCCACAATTTCTTATTTCTTTTAATAATTGTAGAAAATAACGATATGTCAGTAAATGTAAATAAGCAGCACATGAAAGTGGGAATTGTAATAAAGTGAAAGTGAAAGAAGGGAATTTAAAGTAATAGCAAAAAGAAGAGTCAAAGATGAATGAAAAAACAGTCCTTGTTTTTAGGGAGCACTAGTTACTGCATGCCGTGATGACCTGATACATTTGTGGAACTTTCGGCAAAAGGTAACGAAGGCATTTTTTAGTTCCAAAAAATATTGATGTATTTATTTTATAGGGATTCTCTGAAGCATTAACAAAAAATTTAGGATTAAATAAGAGATGAAAGTTGGGAGCTTTTATCAAAATATAAAATTGGAAAACTTTTCTTTGTTGTATATTTGGTAATCGTGTTTTAATATTTGAAAATCCAATAACTTGTAACAAATTTCAATTCAATGAAGAAAATAGCCCTTTCATCATTTCAGTCTGATATGATATTGTTTTATTAGTGATTTATTCAGATACCAGTGGTATTGCACAGTATACAGTTAACGAAGGAGCAAATTACTTGTATCAGTCACTCTTTCCAAAGTAAATGGCTCTATTTGGGGACCGAACGTGGTAATGTGTATTTTGTTAAAATAGCCACATTTACCTTATCTAGTTACGCTATCAACTGGAACAAGGCCATTGATTTGTAAGTTTATCTTTTTTTCTTATTCCTTTTTACTTCATTTTTGCAAAACAGTTTTAAGAATTTTTATACATTGTTAGTAGAGAATAAAACAACTTTTGATTAAAACGCAGATTTTGGTTAAATATTAAATGACTCTCCTTGTCAGTAATTTTTTTTTTTCTTCATAAGAATATCATGATACTTCGAAATCAAGCAGGTATCAACATTTCTATCCTACAGTGTCATAAAGTACTGTTGAAATTTTATTTTTAATAAATGTTTTGATCATAATCCTCATCGCGCTGTAATCATCTGTCTTTAATTTGTCCTTTGAATTCATTCTCTTTCCTTGCTATAGGCTTAGCAAGCATTTTTCGTACGTTCATGTAGATTCTTGAAAAAAAAATTTTTTTTCTTTTTTTAAAAAAAGGAGCTTGCAGTAGTGAAAAATATCTCTTACAGCAACGATCTTTCAGAATGAGTTCATGTTATTGTATTACTTGTTAAATTTTAGTTAGCAAAGTATTCATCATTCCTATTTGTAGCTCTTTGTCAATACATTCAGTTACTAGAATGCATGCTTTGAATTAATCATCTGAGGAAATGGATGATATACGTCCTATTGATTTCAAAGTTTTACATCCACTTGAATGATACGTATTTCGTTCTGTCATATTTCAGAGGTGTTCGTACTCATCCTGGTGGTGTAAAAGCTATTTCTACCTGCCCTACCGAACTTTCTAAATTATTGCTTCTCTATGAAAAAGGGAGTATTGTATTATGGAACCTTCAAACGAAAGAAGTAATCGGCTGTTTTGAAAATTAATTTTTATTGAACTATCCGTATTTTTGATCAATATTAGGAGAAATTTAATCATTTTCGATCATTAATGTCTCTTCTAGGCGGAGAGATTCATATCTGATCATCCAGCTCGTTGTTTTGCATGGCATCATGATGGCCGACAATTTATGTGTGGTACTGCTGATGGGTGTTTGTTAGTTTGGAATATTCGAAAGCCAGGGGAATATATACAAAAATTGCAACCTCATGGACAGAAGTGTAATTCTATTAATCAGGTCTTTCTTCACGTGAATATTTTTTTATATATACTTTGCAATGACTCAACTTATTTGCAAATTTCAGGTTGACTGGAGGCATTCAGCAGATGGAGAACAGTTAATTATTTTTGGTGGTGGTTAGTATTTTAATAGAGGACATTGATTTCTTATTACCTTTTACAAAACTTATTCAAAACTTTCATTCAACGAATTAAGAATTCCAAAATTTCAGGCATGTCACAGGAAGATGGCGTACTTTCCTCTTTAACTATAATGAGAGCATCAAAATCGACTACAGTTTTAGAATTAGATCATCCTTTGATAACCTTTACACCTCTGAATGGTTCACCTTATAGCAGTGTATCACAGCAACCTTCTAGTGTTGCAGTATTAATGAAAAATGATTTGCTTGTTATCGATCTTACTATTCCAGGGTGATTTTATTTATTTGACTATCCAGTACAAATTATCGTTTATAAAATGATTTTAGGGTAAAATGTTAAGTTTTAAAATGTCAACTTTTATCTGTTATAGATTTTTTTATCCTTAAAATCTTGAACTTTAAGTATCAAAATATAAAACAAATCTAAAACACTTCAAACAAAGTGTCTCCAGTTATAAGTATGAGGTTCATAGTAGATCGAAATTCCTTCATAACGGAATCCTTTGTAACGTTTTAAAATTTTCAACTCAGGAAGGTAATACGTTATTGCTAATCTTAAATTTGGTTATTGTTACAAGCAGTTAATTTTAGCTATCCTTGCCATGAAAATGTTACTCCTATGGATATTCATGAATCACGGGTACGATGTATATGTTATTTTTCCAATTGTCCTCTTGATTTACTTGGTGCCCTAGCACTTGTTGGTTCGAAACAGCGGCGTCAAGGATTTAGTGAAAAGGTTTATTCATTTTTTTTCCGAACTCAAGTTTTTATGCCTTGGCTCTTCTTAAATTTGAAGTTGCGAAATTCGATTTTTCAGCCATGGCCGATCACAGGTGGAAGTGGACGGGATTGTGCAATGGGTCATCAAGAATTATTACTTACGGGGTAATTTTTCAGATGCGTTTGTATGCAAATGATTGGAGAAAAGAAATCATTGTTTACTATTTTAGTAATTCTAATTACAGTAGCAGATTTTTAATGTGTGGCAGGCATGGTGTAGTTCTGCTTGAATTTGATGAACGGAGTGTGTAACATACTATGTTTCATCCCGTATTTTAGTAATCAAATTATTTCAATCAGTTAGGAAAAAAATCTTTTATTATACAGAACTGATGATGGTAGGTATAATTCATTTGTGTTTCCACTTGTTGTAGCCATGAAGATGGATCTATAAAATTCTGGCAAGCATCGGGTGAGCATTTACAAATTTTGTACAAATTAAAAAGTGGGCGACATTTCGAGCGAAATGATGGATTGGAATCTCATGAAGCATTACATGCTGTTACGATGATTGAATTATGTTTGGATTCACGACTATTGATAGTTGCCGCACAAAGTGGACAGTTGACACTATTTCGTTTTGTGAAAACTGAGAACGCTCACGAAATTACTGTAAGGCATCAGGAATTTTAAAACTTGAATGAGTTATATTATAAGAAGATGAAAATATATTTTCCAGTTTGATTTTTTGTGTTAGTTTTAGTAAAAAATTAACTGTCTTAAAATACATAGAGTTTCCATAGTTCTTTTTGGCTGTTTGTGAAATTAAACCCTTAGTATTTCTGATAAAGTTATTTCCATACTCTTTCAGGTAATTAATATTCCATCTACATTTTCTTTCTTATCGAGTAATGTGGAATCGAATAAAACATCTCCAAAGAGAGAATTAAGAAGACAGGGAACGGCAATCTCAGTGGAATCAAATAGTACGGATACCAGTGAAGGTAGCACAAATGATGGTTATTTTCCATTGAAAGTGAAAGGTGGAGTGCTCAGAAGACTTGCAGGATATCAGGTAAATATGGATATATATATATATTTTTCAGGGGCACCTTGTATCATTGAACTTTTAATAAAAAAGTTTTAGCCAGATTTGGTATGCATGGTTCCGTGGAGAAATGCATCACAACCGGAGGCAATTACAGCAGTAGCTCTCAATTCAGCGTATGGCATTATTGCTCTTGGTTTGGATTTTTATTTCTTTGTTTTACTACATGTAGAATGCTTTCTTATTAAATGGGCAGTTTATGGAAGTCTTTAGAAATTGTGTAATTAAATTTCTGCCTTTTCTAATTGTTCACATTTTCTGAGTTCCACTGGCAATAGTTGCGTGAATAGATTTGTTTGCTGGAAGCAGGTAACTACGTCGAGTAGACCCATAAACATAACTGTATATGTTAAATATGTAGCATAATTCTAAAGACATACTGAACTGAATTATTTTGTTGCCATAGTGAATTTTTAAAACTTAGATAATTTAACAAAATCCTGTCGAAAATTTGAAGCAGTTTATTCCTTATTTTTCTCATCAAGGGTATTGTTTTCCGGCCTATGATGAAAATAGCTTCCATATGTTAAGTTGGTGGATAGAGTTCAAAAATAACTTAATTTGTATTCAAGATATGTCGATTGTTTTGAACTCTCTCGTTCAGAAATATTTCATTCATATGCAAAGCTATTTCATATGCATTCATCAACCTCAATATTTCAGGCACATCAGCAAGTTTAACTTTGGTTGATTTGGTGCAGTATATCATAATATGTTCGTGGTCACTCGCTGATTTATACATGCAGCAGCATTCAACACCAATACTGCTTAGTCAAAACAGCAATTCAAGCCAATATGATGTTTGTATTTCGATCTTTTTTGGAGTTTTGGTTTGAAGTTCCTGGTTAGAAGAATAATTTTTGTGAGACTTCAAAATAAGAACATAAGTCGAAATCATAAATCCATCTAGTAAATTATAAAATAACATATTGATAATTAAATATCAAGGATTGGGCTGACGAGTTTTAGTTAGTTTATTAACAGTATAAGTTGTGAAGATATTTTTAATTCAAAGTATAATTCTTTATGAATAGAATTAGGAAGTACAAAAGGAAGTAGCAAATAAGTAATTGAAATGTTGCAGTTTTTTTCCCTTTTCCTCCTTCTTTGATTAGTTTATTGATTCATAAGTAACTGTTTATTGCTATAGTATTTGTCCTTGTTTTTTGTTGTCCTTGTTCATGTTCCGCATTTCTCGTTTGCTTGCACGTTACTGCAGCATTCTTTTGCTATTCAATTTAGTGTATTTGAACTTATATATAAGAATATCTAAAGTAAATAGATGGCCTGATAGCAAGTAAGTTAGCTTATATACCGACCATGACGAATTAGCTGATATCGATTGAATGGGCAAAGTATTGGTAAGTTGTTTCGTAGTTAGTATGCAGACTACATTTTTAATGTGCGTCATGGATCCGAGCAGGACTTTAAGCTAAGAGATGTGTCACTTCTGATATATATATATATATATAGTATTCAGAAAATATCAGGCCATTTTTTTCTGTGTTTTCGCTTAAATATGTTCAAAATACACTTTTTGTTATGGAGTTTTTGTGTTTGCATGCATTTTTTGTCACGTTTGATCACGTATTTTCAGCCATTTGTCGTATCATCGCAGCAACAAGAAACTTCCACAACAAATGTATCCGTACTTTTGGAAATGGATACCATATATTCAGGAGATATTTCAGCTAAATGTGCTACGCCAAAAGTAGCTAAAACTACATCGCCGATACAATTGAGACTTTCCAATAAATTGTCGCATCGTCGGAAGCTTTTCAAACATATGACTTTAGGCAAAACATTTCTTACTCGGACAGCAGATGGGAATGAAAAAATAAAAACAATGGAAACAATAATAACAGCAGAAGACAAAGAAACATTTATATGCAAACATACCTCGCCGCACAATTTGGATCACAAAAAACTTTTTCAATTAGAAAGTACATCTGTGCGAAGCAATGAAATCTTAAGAGCGGAAGATTCGGAAGGGGTTCGGGAGGTTGATGTAAACTGTTTGATCGACAAACTTCATGTCAGAAGGAAAACTTTTATTCGATCATCAACGATACACACGTCAACAGCCTCTGATGAACACTTCAAATCAATGTCGGGTTCCAAAGTAACATTAGGTAAGAAATCAGCATGCATACCCTATTTTTCCGCTTTTCATTTTAATACTTTGAACACAAAGTTTTGACAGAATGAGTGTTTTTTTTTTTGTTTCAAATACAAAATTTCAAACGGAGTATACTGCTGAGTTCAAAAACTGCATTTTCATCTGCTGCACTCACACTCATCCCTAAGTCAGCAAGCGTCAGTTATGCTTCGATTCCATCACAATGTATATAAAGAAGTGAGTCAAGTATGTATCTCACGAAAGCTTGCATTTGAGTCAAGTATGTATCTCACGAAAGCTTGCATTGTTTTGCTATGCGCATATTTTATCAAGTTAATTTGCTTAAATAAAGCAAATAATATCTTACACTGCTAATACTTAACAGAAAGACTAGGTTAGTTAGGAGCAAGTTAGTCGACATTTTTCAGTTCGGTGGAATATTCTCAAATGAGAACGAATAAGAATTCTGAGTTCTGTTATCTTCTTGCTTATGTACTACTCCGTTTTCCTATGTTTGTCAGTTTATTTGTTTACCAATGTTTTCCTTGAACCATTGTGTTTTTTTTTCTTTTGTTTTTCCACTGTAGTATATGTAATATTGATTATTCTTACAACTATATAGTGGTAACTGGTAGATTAACCTTACTAGTAATAATAAATTTCGAATAGGATATATTTGCAAACATTTCTTACGAAGCCAAACTACACTTAATATATTGCATTAGTTCTTTTTTGTAAACTAAAATTTGAAAATCTGACTTTTTCTTGTAAACTAAAATTTGAAAATCTGTGAAACTTTGACTAAAAAAAAAATTTTTAAATTGGTTGATATGGTAGCTTCAGTATGGAGTGGATACGAGGCGTAGTATGGATTCGCCACCAATTATTGTCAACAGCAAATCGATATTACGCGGTAATGCGGAAAATTCACGTCTACGTTCGGATAGGCGGCCGCAATTGTTAAAATCGCAATCCATTATTGATTCAGGCTGTGAAATTAATGGTACTTGTTTTTGTTTTCTGACATCTCTTTCATTTTGTGTAATCCTCACATTTTTTTTTAAATCAACGAAAATAAAAAAATCGGAAGATTAAACGTCTCTTCACGTTAATTTTTTTTCTGCTTTGCCTCCTTTTTTTCGTCTTATATTTTTTCGTCTTGTACAGCAACATAAATTTGTTAAAACTTCTGTAAATAATCCTATGAAGATACTATACAAGATTGTAAATTAAGAGATTGTAAACTGTAATTCGTCTAAATATTTGAAACTGGCCCACAGCACTTTTATTACAGAAAGAACTGACATTATGGTTAATATTAAATTGAGTCATTACAGATGATGAAACTAAACATCTATATGAGTTTCTCACCATAAATTATTGTTTTAAAGATTAGTTGTTTAAAGGCGTAATTCATCTTTTAAATTGAGTCATTACAGATGATGAAACTAAAACATCTGTATAAGTTTCTCATCACAAATTATTGTTTTAAAGATTAGTTGTTAAAGATCCAACAATTTTAAAGATTAGTTGTTTAAAGATCCAACATGTGATCCAACAATTTCTTGTACCGCACATTCTTTACATTGCCTAGTCGTTGATTTATAAAAACCTTTTAGGACTTCAAATAAGCGGATATTTTGGAAATTCTAAATGTGTTCCTGAAAATTTGAATGCTTTTGCTTGAATGATCCTAAACTTTTTTCGAATAGGTTATTCTTTATCCATTATTTTTGATGCAGAATTCTTTTGAAGAAGTTCACGTAAATATTGAATATGTTGCAATGAATCGACAAAAAAATTGATTTTAGATTGAGTGATAATTACTGAAAACTGATTTATTATAATTTGATTGTAAACAGTCTTTTTGTTTCATTCCTGTAATCCAGTTTATTAATATGTCTTTTTTTTGTATGAGGTCAAGTCTTAGTTTAAGTCTTATTTGTAAGATTTAATATTGGGAAGTTAATGCAAATGGTAGTAATATAAATGAATGTAGTTGAAAGAAGGTTGTGAAAGTAAGGAAATGGACTTTGGAAATCTACTGTTTTTGTATGGTTCATGTTTACTTAAATTTAATCCTCATGTCCCCAACTTCTTTTGAAGACTTTCTAATAAAGAATAACTTATATCTAAATCTTCTTTCAAATTTGAAGGTTTTCAAGACATATTTTTGATAAGAATTACCTGAGCAGCTGAGACATTGAGCAAGGATGAACAAATAGAAGTCGAGTTGTGGTAATTAATGTCTGTTACTTCTCATTATTATTGTTCTTTCCGTTTTTGTTTTTTCATTTTTCAATGCTATAGGAAATTTATATACATGAATGTTTCCATATGGAGTAACCTTGATTTTATTCTTGATTCAGTTGTGATGTATGAAGTTAAATCAAGCTGGTAGCAAAAATTTGCTTGAAATTGGATTGAAAGATGAAATTTTTGTTGTGAAGATTCGTATTTGGGAATGAAATTTAACAAATTTCAGATCCAACAATAACAAAGAGAACTTCAGTAGACGCGAGTCCATCAAGCACCAACAAGATGTTTTTTTCGGAAAGTGTGACATCGCTAACATTTATTCAGTCATTTGTCAAAAAAAGAGGTTAGCCTTTAGGCTGGAAGTGTTGAATTAGATGTTGTTATATCCTTTTGCATATTTAAAGATTACTTAATGATTGTCGACACTACTTTTAATTGCTGTTGTTAGTAAATCAATTTCTTTCTCGTAAAAGTTTGAAACTGTTAGGGTTTTGTTCTCAAATGAAGTAAGCGTACTTAGGAAAATCTACATCAACTATCAAAGTGTTTCCTGTATTTGGTATTTTAAATTTTGAGAAATTTCGAAAGTACAATTCTTTTAAGAGCTTCAGATCCTCGAGCACATTTGTGCCTTTGGGTTGGTACTTCTGCGAGCACATGTATTATCTATCATTTGCTACTTCCGACTGATCGTCAAAATTCAACAGTCTCCGTAGCGCATAGCGGTTTGTTCTTTCAATATTCTTTCGTAGTATAACTGGAAATGAATTTTATTTGATCGGTTCAGGCATAATTCCTGTAGCAATACGCTTGTAAGATACAATTGAAGATATAGTTGGAAAATCTGGAGAATTTAATCTATTAATAAGCGAATAAAGCTGTTCTGCATTAAATTTCTGGGTTATTTTTGTTAGGTTCAATAGTTCAGACGCGAGGACGTATGCTGTACACTGCGCTAATGGATCGAAATTTTTGTTTATTGGAGGGAGCAGCAGAAAGTTATCATGAAAAGGTGATTGCGAAACCCAAAGTCAGTTTCAAATGTATATAATGCATGATTTCTAAGCCATAAATATTTCTAGAATTGTTGTTGCAAGCTTTTGGAACTAGTTTTTCCAAAAATCCTGTGAGTAGGGATTTTATAATCGTTTCATAATCTGATAAAGTGGAGTTCGGAAGAGGATTTCGTGTCATTCATTTATTCATAGTTGGAATTGTAAAATATGCATTGCCAACAAACATATAAAAATTGGAGTTTTGTTTCAGGAAGGTGATCGGAATCATTCAGAAGAAAATGACTTCCCGAATAAAGTTCTTACAAAATTGAGTCTTTCACCGACTTGTTCAAACGCTACAGAACACTCCCGAGAGGATGATTTTTTGCAGGTAAATGATGGTCTGAGAACTATTTGGTATTGGTATTCAAGGATTTGCAGTTCAATTATTAAATGTTCCGTTTACACTTAGTTACACATTCATTCAAAACAGGTTCCATAAAAATGAATGTTCACTTGGTATTTTTGGTGTTTTTCTTCGTGGTATTTTCGTCATCTTACTTGCAAAGTCGCTTTAATTTTAATTATTTCAGTTTGCTGTTTTGGTTTCTGAAGATGAAGTACATACCGTTGCATTACCAAATTTCAATTCTTTGTTTTTATACCGTCCAGAATTCCCATTCGTTAAGGTTAATTTTCTAATACACTTAAAAATGTCGGAGTCTATAGAGCTCTTTCATCATTAAACCTTGCTTACAAGATTATCTATTGGGGAATATGAAAAATGCTTAGTGTCAACGCATAACCAACGCATAATTTAAATATTTCCTCAAGGTCTCTGCAAACCAAAATCGACTTATTAATCATGTGAAACTAACAACAAATTGCTTAACAATTCAAATGATCGGAGTAGAACAATTCGATAGTGCAATCATTATGCAAAAGTTTATAACCTATCACAGACTTATGCAGTACGAAATAATTGAACATTTCTATATTTAAACATTTGTAAGAAATGTCCACAATGTTCCATCAGTATCTTTCAGGCACGAGCAACACACGTTCATGGTTACCCCGTGCTAATGTTATTGAATGGTGCAGGGCAAATTGTTATATTAAGCCTTCCGAGTTTGCGGCTTCTTCTTTGCTCAAATCTCTTCCGACATTCTGTTGATTACGATGACCCGTAAATTTTTTTTATAAATTTTCCTTTTTACTAACGGCTATTGTTTTTTACAAAATTAGTAATTTCAAATTGTGTAAAGGAAAAGGGGCCAAGATCAAGAACATGAAAGACAAGAAACCAAAATCACATTCGTTTTCTTTGCTATTTATTCCGAAAAAGAGAAGCAGAATTTTTTTTTTGCAAAATTACTTGAAATTATGCAAATTTCACTCTTTGTGAGTTGTCATCGTTTTACAATTTAATAGGAAAATTATGAAGAAAATTATTTTTGAATATTTTCACAGATCTGGTCCTGTTTCAGTATTTGTTTCAAGACGTCCTTTGCGGAACATGGGTTGGGTATGTATGCCATAACGCCATCAGAGGTAAGAAACCGGTTGAAATAATTAGTGCTATTCGTTGATTAGTTATTGTCAATAGTCGATAAGTGTAAAATCGAGTATTATTAGCGAAGACAAGCGCTTTATCTCTCCTCTCACTTTTTTTTATTTTGAGGAAAACCTATTACTTAATTAAAATCCTATTACTTAATTTTATTACTTAATTAAGCTGAAGTATAAAAGAGAGAGAGAGAGAAAAAGAAGAGAAGGTAGGAGCTGAAAATAAGTGGCCCAGGACGAAAACGTCCGTAATCGTTTATGCGTACATGCTCACAGATTGACTAGATTTAAGATACGTTATACATACATTTTTTTTTTTGTAGAGCGTTAGCGTTTTATCTTTTTATAATCAAAATTTGCTTATATAGGATCTATGTAGTGTTGCATTTCAAATATTTTAGATCCAAAAATTTACTGTTTGCTCGGAATTAGCAAGCCAAGTGCAGGAATCAGCTGGCGAGTTGTTCGTGCCTGTTGATATGCCTGAGCCACCAAAAAGTTCATTTTTGAAAGGAATGTCAACCTTATTTGCCAGTCAAAAAGACAGCTTCGATTTGGATTCTATATGTAATTTCCAGTTTTTTACTGTCTTCCTTTATTATTTCTTAATTGATTTCGTACTGTTTTCTGATTTGCTTAATTTTTCTACTCATTTCATATTTTTTGAATATTTTGAAATTCAAAAAATTTCAGTTCTTGACAAAAATTCCAACTCTGTGCCCGGCAGTAGTATGCGTTCTATTGCAAAAACAATACCTGGTCCATCAAGCATGGAACAAGCTACAGCACGAGGTGCATCGGCGGGTCATGCTGCAAATATGGCTTTACAAGTAAGCATTTATCATAAAGCCATAGAAATTATCGCTGAAGTGTTCGAAAAAAAAAGCTGTTTTTGTGTTTTGTTTAATGATCTTGAACAGTGAGTTTTAAAGTTTTAAAGGCATTATGCGTTTTTACAGAAGACTTCTGGAATTGAAAACGTATTAAGGCATATCTTCCATATTTCATCATTTTTCGGATGAAATAGGGATGTCTCCCACACGAAACAATTTCCTAATGGTGTTGATAATGATATCAATTTTCAGTAAGATATAGGTTCTAGATGCTAGAACTTTTACGAGAACGAAAATACCAGCTAATTTAGATCGGCTGTTTGCAATCATCTTTATGCAAAAAATAAAGGAAGCAGTTTAAATGTTTCCATCTTGAGTACTTTTTAGAGTTCTTCGTTTTCCAGTCTTCCGTTTTATCAGATGGGCTCTATTTCCTGACTGACTGATGATGGATTCTTTTGATTGCACACTTGCAATTTCCCAAAATTTCAGGCCTTACATGAACGTGCGGAAAAGCTGAACGTAACTGTAGATGCAACGGAACGACTTAAAGAAAATGCAATGACTCTTTCGCAACGAACAGGAAAGCTAGTGGAAAAGTATGAAAAGAAAAAATGGTACAATTTCTAGATATTTCAGGCTAGAGCTTCTTGAAATTCAGTGTTAATCATTGTTCGAAACTAGTCATTTTGTAATTTTATTCAATATTTCTTTTTTATGAAATATTTCTTTTCATGCATTTCTGTATTCAGTTTGATATTTTTATTTTCTGTTTCAGTTACAGGGTTTCTTTTTTCTTGCTTTATTCATAATTAGCTTTTACTCTTTCGGAACATATAGTGCTGCCAGTGTTTCAGCTTATAACGTTCCCGTAATCTTCACATTAAATTTTCGACTTTTTCACTCAGTTTCATGCAGACATAGGTGAATAATTCCATGTATTCGGTGGTCTCTGCATTACTTTCTTTTCAAGTATTTAACTTTGATGATTTTTTATTTTTTCAAGAATTTTGTGGAAATTCTTTCCATCAGTCTGTTCATAATACATTCTCACGTTTAGAATTTTTCATTTCACTTTATTCAATAGTTCCCGCTAGCATGTAATATTTCTCATACCATAAGTCGGTTTCCTCTGTATTTAGTAGTGTTTATTTCGCTATTTCCAATATGAATTATTTTCTAAAGATTAGATCATATCAAGCATTAATCTCATCTCAGGCGGCAGGTCTTAGCAAAGTTGTGTTCTGTCATTCAAAGAGGAAATGAAATTGCTCGAAAAATTGAAGTTTTTTCTTTGTTTTTCGGATAGTCTGGTTGGTTCTCGGTATATTAGAAGGCCTCTTTATAGGTGATCAATCAAAATTAAAGTGGTCTCAACTGAAGCTTCGAATTGAAAATCAAGTTCGAAACTAGAAAACTCATAATGCATTTTCAAAATTTGTTGGACCATGATAATTCCTAAAATATAACAATTTAATTTAAAGTAGTTTAGTGGAAATGAAAGTTAAGTAGAGCAAAGAATACTGGGATCTAATTGGAAATGAGTTGAAATAAATTACCTTGTCAATTTCATATCGGTGAATTTCTGCAACGATTGAGTTTTGTAGTCCTAGGTAAATTTTAATGTTTACTAGTTAAAGATTGTAAGATAATTCATGTAATAAATCCTTGTAAATTGTAATCTATGTGGTTGTGTTTGGTTTTATATTTATTTTTCTCCATTTTTTTTTCCTCTCCTAATGCTGTAAATATTTTATATGTATGTTTTTTTCGAAACTATTGTGAATAAATTTTCTTTAAAGAATCGTTTGATTTTAACAGTTTACTATCAATCATTGTGATACTTCCTGGTGTGTAACGGGTCATTTAATGTAGGCTAACTCCTTGATCTTTTTTTTTTTTTTAACGCAGCTTGACTTTGGTTTTAATATATAATATGTGACTGACAATAATTTGACATATTCGATCTTTAGAATGTAATACAACATTGTCTCCGGTTTGACGTTGTTTACATTTCCCTTTCTGGACAACTGCATTAGTTTGAAAAATGATTTAAGCAATATAATGTAACATTTATGGAGTATGGCATAAAGCAGCTATACGTAACTTTTTCTTTTACATCAAACTCCCCACCTCATACTCTGAATAGATTTAGTAGCACTCCACATAAAGCAACGTAACTTTATGTGTGGATAGAGATTTCAATAGGTGCGACCTTTTTGACGACAATTTTGGCCTGGAATGCTTGATCTATGGTACATAATCGGAATACGATTTTAAATTGTGATAGAATAAACTAACACCATTGCATACTACATCCTGTGTACAATCCTTTCAATCATCTACAGTGGATGAATAGTGACAAGAAAATTAGGTACTCGAGATTTCAATTTTTTCACAAGGCGTGCAGTCCGAGTCGCCTAGAGAATATTTGGTTTATTTCATGGTTTGGGTTAGAGAGGATGCAGTGGGTAGGGAAGTTGGCGTTATGTGGGGGCGGGGGGATTGGCAGATGTAATTCAGTAGGTTCATTGAGGGAGCGGTCATTTTCTGTGTAGAGATCATATGAATATGAAATCTTAGGGAAACGAATCTTCAAATTGTCAATTTTTATATATAATAAGTAGTATTTCTTGCAAGGTTAATCAAAGATGGTGTACAAACGAATGGTAGAAATAGGCCGTGTGGTGTTCGTTGCGAAAGGTGATGGTGATGGGAAATTGGCAGCTGTTGTTGATGTTGTTGATGGGAACAGAGTTGGTTTTCTTTTTACTTTTTTTATTTTCCGAATCTTTTAATCTATAACAGGCATAATTCATAGCGCAAATCCGTGCTTAACATATCATTCGGCTATCATGAATTCGCTCCTTAACGTTGTGCAACACGTGTTTACCCTGTTAGTCATTGATATGATTAATCCATGCGATATTTCGAAATTGTTTTGTAGCAAAAAGTCTGTATTTTTCAAACCTAATTTTTGTTTGGGGGATTTAATGATCGTTGAAGGAGATATGAAGCAAAATAATAGCCACATCAAAGTTTTAAGGGGAGTACAAAAAGCTATGATGTTTAATGTTATACAAATTTTCAGGCTTTGGTTGATGGACCATCTACGGGGGTTAAGCGGTCGGTTCGTAATTTCAAAGACCTTCATTTGACAAAGTTTCGCATACCACTGAGACATGGAATGCGCACAAAAAATGTCAAAAAAGCATTTGATGAAGCGAAAATCAGCGAGAAATGGGCAGAAACTTTATGGGCGCAAAAGCTTGCTAAAAAGGAAATTGTAAGTGTTTTTCACTGATGTTTGTTATTTTGCTGATGACTGGGTGTGATTTCCAGTATGACAGTTTTATGCAGGAATTGATTAATGTTTGTCTCTGAGTAACGTTTTATTTTTGGAGAAGTGAGTAGACGAGGCGATGGTGAAAGATGATTTTGGGATGATGTCGTGTATTTTACATATATGACGTGAAGATTTCAACTGCCCCATAAGATCATTTGCAAAAAAATCCCAACCGGTTATTTGATTAATATATGTAGGTTGGAAATTTCGATAAAATATCAATTTGCAGTGATATTTTGTGGAGTTTATCTATGTTTTTTTTTTCTACTTTTTAGAAAGCAAAGATGACTGATTTTGATCGGTTCAAACTGATGCGCGCAAAGCAGCTGCGAAATAGGTTGGTGCGTTTGCAGGTGGCCAAATTGCGCAAGACAAGGAAGACCGAAAAACCGACCAAAGGGAAATAAACGAAAAATGTTTACTCTTCACCTTGGTTTTTGTTTGTTAATTTCAGTGAAATTATTGTTTGCAATTTCAGTAAATGTATAAAAATTGATTCGAACAGAAAATATTTTTAATCTGTTCGGGATTTAACTTGCACTAGTATTTTTTTTCAACGTTAAAAGGCCAGCATAATGTATCGTAGAATCAAGTTTGGATTTCCCAACCCGAAGGTAATGTTTCCTACTTATTTGGGAGTATAATGAATTATATCGGTTCCTTTTCAATATAACTTGTAATGTGCTACTAAAGAAAGGCGGTAATCAAAAGTTTGTCATATATTGTTGTTTGAATCACAACGCTAAGTGTTGCAGAATAATGCAAAATGGTAATGTTCGAAGGAGTCGTTGGAATTTTAAGTAGATATGAAGACCAAATCCAGGGTCCAGTTCTGAAGATGTAGGTTTCTGAAAATTGAGTAAAAGGCATACTTCCGTGGATAATACATTCACGAACCATATTTAACTGCATCAAAAACCGCTGCCCAGTGGGTAGTGTCCAGATATTATTACGTGGATAGATCCATAACCATTAATAATACTGGGATGATGAGCTCTTCTGACTTTAATAGCGGGGTAACGTAAAATTGAGAACTGAGATATCCGACGAGAACCCAACTATCATCGGATATGGGGGTTCAAATTGTAGATTCACTCTCTAACATTTTTGGAAGATTTATTGGTGATTTTGATTTTGCATACTTTCCACGTTTTATATTTTCCAAGTTTCTCAAGCAAATTTTTTATTTGATGTAATATAGAATTACATAAACCAAAAATATTTGCAAGAATAATGCATCGCACTTTTAGTATCTACATAAGTGGCAATCAGTACCAGTAGCTAAAACTCAATTGTACTTATGAATTGAATTGTGCTCCTAAATTCAATGTCCAAGCAACATTATATTCAAAGAAACGGAACATGAATAATAAAAAGTAAATCCAGGAATAGAACAAAGTCTGCAGTTTACGACAAATTCATCAGTAAAATATGTGTTATGAGAACCGAGATTACAACCAGGTGATAAGGAATGAAGCGAACTAAATTTTTGTTATACTTTATATCATTGGTACAACCAATTCTGCATTTTTTGTAATTTTATTGTAGTGATAAGAATTCACTGGCGTTCTAGAAATGTAAGGATGAAGGTTTAATTTTCTTCAAATTATATTATTCAGCAGCTTACTACTGCTGACAAGTAAAAGTTTAGTTTTATATGTGAATAACATCGGCCAAATTTATTGCTTCCTGAATTCAAATTCAAATTAGATTATCCAAACATGAGCTTTATACTTTGGAACAAATTATGCATAAAAGTGGATATTCATTGTCAGGATTTCTGAATGGGCTTCAAGTCTTCGGCAGCACTTTTCAAGGCAGTTTCAAAGATGGGTACATGCAGGAAGAGAGACGTCTCCAAACATGGATCTGCAATCATGTAAGAGCTATATAAAATACTCTTCCATTTTTAAATTCCTGAATTCATAGTTATAGTAGTTAACTTACCAGTCAAATGTTGAACCCAATTTTTAAGCAAACACTTCATCTTTTCCTCTGATAAGCCATCATATTGCAAACGTCGTAGATAAAACTGCTAAAATATGATCTGGCGGAAGAATCAATAATTGGTACCATGATAACACATATACGAGAAAAAGTTCCGAGCTAAAAAAAATCCTAAAAAATCAAAAACTTTTTTTTACCTCATGTAATTGCTGCTCAGTCATCATATCGATCGCAGTATCTTCTTTTAACAAACGATCCAGATGTCGAAGTATTTCTGCCCGATCATGAAGTCCGCGAACACCAGCAGTAAGGAAATTTACTCGATGAAGCCTTGATAAATGATACTGAAAATTACATAATAAGTTCAATTTGAAAAAAGAAAATGAACTTTTTCTTACATTTGCCACTATAAACTTATTACCAAGTGTCCAAGCGAGTAAGTATTCATTTCCGGCAACTCCAATTTTTTGAGTTCTTTTAGTGGTGTTTGCACATTAACATCCTATAAAATTGCTTCTTTCTATTATATAGCAGACAATAAGGTTAAAAAAGCAGCATTCCTGAGGAAGTAAATAAGGATGAAATTTCCAGAAAAAAAGTTCATTTAAAAAGTTTTACTAAATAAGAAAGTGAAGCAAAGAATATAATTTCAGTCCCGAAAATTACTGTAATCTAAAAACATATAAAATACTGGAAAAAACTGTAATCTCCATAAGTAATATATAATTCCTACAAATTACATTTTGTTTTTCGTATCATGAAACCAATTATACAAACCAAACTAACACACCAATTTTTGAAGATATTTCCGCAGTGGATCAAAATGCATTTGTGCTGTACGCTTTAAACTTGTCGACCAAAATCTTTTTCGCTGATCATTCGTCCAAAAATGTCGAGTCAAGACTAGTCGTGGGAAAAATACCCTTCAAACAAAACAACTGTATAAACAAGATGATCAAACAAACCAAAAACGAGTTTGGAATAAAAAATAAATCTAAAATTTAAATCAGTGTAACTCTTATAATTCATGCAGCTACTAAACTAATTAACAAATAGAGAGAATTAAAAAGTGTGTAAATAATATTACACGTTATAGAAAAGGTGAAAATTCAGCAACGTGCACCTTGAAACATCACATAATTCTATAAGCATTGCCAATTTATTAATGCTCATTTACCAACAATGAGATGCATTTTACGCTTTACAAATTAGCCAAAAATTTCGAATCCATCAAGCATGAATAATAAGTTTACAAGTAAATATTTGCCTGGGTATGAATAAATATAGAAACATAAAAAAATATTTGGTAAGGAAGCATATGTGAGAACAAATATGATGAGAAAGTGAAGTACATCAAAAACTAAATTTGAAAAGAAGAAAGCTTACACGGCTAACGCGAAAATATAAACGGTGAGTGGCAGTGGTATAAAGATGACAATAACTGCCAATTTCAGTAATTCTTCTTTAGTCTAAAAAAGATTGCGGAAGTCTTCAAGCTTCTGAAAGGGATGAGATTACAAAACTTTTTCATCTGATTCTAAAAATTATTAAAAGCAATCTAAAAACTGGAAGTAGTATTTGGCGAGTAGATATTAGGGCAATATATGAGGAAGCAAGGATCAATAAATGGTGAAATAAAAAATGAGTACATTCGAAATCGACAAACGGATGGATTGTAGAACAGTTTTTGCATAAACAGTAATAAGAGAGTACTTAGTTACCTCTATTAAACTTTAACCCTGACAACACGAAGTTTGGGTATACCTAGAACTATGTAAAGTCCCACCAGTCTAAGAATAACTTTTACAATCTCCCAAGTGCTTATGATAATTAGAAGCTTTAGCTGGCCTATCGGCATTCTACAGATTTATAATAGAAAAAAGACCAAGCATGTGAACAATCCTAAATTCGGTAAAAAGCATGTTCATTTGCCGTAAAAATGGCAAAATTTTGTTATTTCCAAGCAAAACTCAAATAAAAACATAACTTAGAATAAAAGAGACACACACACACACACCAGCGTAATGAAGGAAGATAAAGCAGATACCTTTTAATGGTCCTTAAAATCAAAATTTCAAAAAATTGAGAAAAAGGCAACAAACTCACAACATCACGCAGAGACTCTCGCCCACTACCGGTATTTGAAGTAGCATTAATAGTGTGATTATATGCGTAATTTCCGAAGGGCACTGAATTTTTTAGAAATGCAATTAAATGAATTCCATTCAGAATATATTTGATTGTAAATCCATTTTCTAATTCTATTAATAATATTCGTTAGTGAGTATCTAACGTTAAGAAATGAAATGTTTTTACTTCACTCGATTGAAGATATGATATACCACTGATATAGTGGCATTTTACGCAAACAATATCTATCACAGGTTATCTCAGACTTTTCATGGTTAAATTAATTAGTTAATTTCATTTCACAGTGAAGAGTACACTACACATGCTGTCTTTGTTTTCACATTTCATATTAGTAAACAAGCAAAAATGTTGGACCTGGAGAAGAATTTCCAATTCAGATTGTTTAAGTTCCGATATTTGTCGTGTTTTAGTTCTTAGATCTTTCTTCAATCGATAATATATCTTTATATCTGACCAGCACCATTTGCATCCTAAAAGAAAAGAAAAAGCAAATCTACAAAACGTTATGAAAAAAAAATGTAAGGAAAAAAAGAAAAATTCCACTAAGGAACTGTTGAGAAAGTAAGCATTTATTTCTAAATGACTAACAAATAAAAATTTCTGAGATTCAACTTCTGATTATGGAATTTTAAGCCAAACTGTGATAATTACCTACAAAAAAAATCTTTGCAAATATTATCCAAATGTTACCATATCAGGGATTAATTACGTAGTTTTGTTAACAGCAAAAGTACCAATAAGCTAACTTATTTTGCCTTTTCTTAGCAAATTAATTTAATAATGCTAAAAAACAACTTATTGTGATTTATTCTTTCTCACAATGTTAGTTAAAAAAAATGCCACAGAAGAGAACAGAGAAAATTTATACCATTGATGACCATTCTGTGAACAGCATAAACTTTAGGATATCGTCGTGATAAGAATGATTCATATCGTTCCATCAATCCTTTTGATTCATTATTAGTCGTTGAACTTAAACGGCCATTGATTAAATTATTATTTATCATCCATAATTTGGGCATCTCACCATTTTTTAATCGTAAACCTAATAACATCAATCTGGAACCAACAATTGACGATTGAATATTCCGTATTATTAACATTGAGTTAACCAAGCAACCTGTAAATAGAAACCAGGAAATTGAAAAAAAAACTATTTAAATGGTTAGCAAATAATCAGTAATCATCAAATTAGATCGATAATAGCATCACAATACAACATTGTTAACAAATTTCTTTATTAAGATTATTAATCATTATTAACAAATTTCTATAATTTTTTAAACTAATATTCTAATTATCATTCCGCATCTGTTCCATTACACTGCTAATTAATAAAGAACACAATGAAAGAGTAAAATGATACCAGCAAACAATGAAAACAGAAAATTTTAATATTTAAACAAATAAAGAAAAAAGTAAAACATCCTCGCTATCAAGTAACGAAATAGGCTCACAATAGGTTGTAAATTCAAAAATGGGAAACCTTAGCATATTTAAGACATTTAGGGCACAGACATCTTGTAATTAATAATTAGTCTAATTATAGCAATACGCTGTAAATACTTTAATCATGATTATCCCATAACTATCTTAATATTAATAATATCTTGTGAAGGTACACACTGATCTTTAACCTTGTGATAATCTTTCTTTATTTTGGATAGTATCTGTAAAATTCTCTTCGTCTTTATATTGTTCGACAATAAATTAGATCCATGGAAAGATATTCAAGTAATAACTAATTATTAATTATTCAATAAATTAGTGAATTAAAAAATAGAAAACGAAAACAAAATCCACCTTCATTAATTTAAATGTTAAGAACTATGCTAAACAATAGAAGTAATTAGAGAAACGTAAAAGAATGAATAAAGCAAAGATTAGTTCTTAATTTTTATTATACGAAAAAGAAAAAATTCTCATTGATATTTCAAAATTAGTTCAAAAGAAATGTATAAATAACATTTGGTAGCGTTTGCTATTATAAAAATAATCCTTATTCAAAGGATAATGAAATAATTTTAAAACGTAGAAGATATCTATCTCACTCACTCATTTATTTATTTATTTATTTATTCATTCATTCATTCATTCATTCATTCATTCATTCATTCATTCATTCATTCATTCATTCATTCATTCATTCATTCATTCATTCATTCATTCATTCATTCATTCATTCATTCATTCATTCATTCATTCATTCATTCATTCATTCATTCATTCATTCATTCATTCATTCATTCATTCATTCATTCATTCATTCATTCATTCATTCATTCATTCATTCCTTCATTCATTCATTCATTCATTCATTCATTCATTCATTCATTCATTCATTCATTCATTCATTCATTCATTCATTCATTCATTCATTCATTCATTCATTCATTCATTCATTCATTCATTCATTCATTCATTCATTCATTCATTCATTCATTCATTCATTCATTCATTCATTCATTCATTCATTCATTCATTCATTCATTCATTCAGTTAGTTAGTTAGTTAGTTAGTACGTCAATCAGTCAGTTAGTGAGTCAATCAGTCAGTCAATCAGTCAGTCAGTCAGTCAGTCACATGGTTAGTTGGTTATCAGTCAGTCAGTCGGTTAGGTAGTTAGTTATTCAGGGAAATAGTATTGATCAGTTAGCTTAAGTAAAAGATATCGAATTCGTTTGCGATGAAGTAAATATCAGAAAAAAAGAAAAACAGGTTTTAAAAGAATAGCAATAACACTACGTTATGCAACAAAAGCATTGTTGTTGATAATATGTTATGACTATGTGAAAGTAAACAGGCGCTTGGCAATTGATCAAAACAACTTGCATATAATTACTTTCTCTTCTCATGCTATTATGCTGATCATTTTTTATGTTTCAAGAAAGTTAATCGATTATTTTGTCTATGTCTTTCTTTCTTTTTTTTTTTTGGGAAATACGGGAATTGGTTAATCGATTATTTTGATTCTTTTTTTTTAAATGCAAATTAATTGAAATATTTATGTATATGTTATGGGTATGTAGCATATGAAGTGATTATTAATTATCGAAGTTATACGTATTATTGTAGATAAATGAAGTAAAATAGCAAAGTCAATTAATTGATATAATTTATAATCTAGCGGTTATTTTTATTTATATTCTCACAATATTTTCAATGATATTTTAATATCAAAAAAGAAAAAGAGAAAGTTAACTTCAAATGATTATTATAGATTAATTAAAAATAAGGTCATTTAGGATTATATTAAGTTAGATATTTAGATAGCGGAATAATTTTATTTTGATATATTCAAATCGAAATTAATATTATTTTTCAATTATCAGAAATAATTTAACCTATTGAACTTACAGTTGTATAATCAATATCAATATTATTTGGTTTATTTATGATTTTTTGTCTAAATACAACCAATAATATTTAGGTATATTTGAAATGGAAAGAAAAAAAGATATATAATGATATATTAGGAGAAGTAGAAAGATGAAGGATGATAAATTTCATTTAAAACACTGCAATTAATAATCAATCAACCGTAGAACTTTCCACACTTGACGAAATGAGGATGATAAAAGAGTAGATGAAAAGAGGAGGAATATAAATAAGGGTCATTTAAAAGATAAAACTTCGAGGTCATTTTCACCCTATCAAATATCATTGAACCGTTTTTAAAAATCATTGTTAAAAATTTTTTGTCATTTCGTACTAAATTTAGGAAATTTTACGAACATATAAACATACCTGCAAAATAAATACAGAGACATTCCAGATACCTGATTATTAACTTTTTTCTCCATTCTCTTGCAAATACTAAATTATTTTTTTCATATTCTTTCAATTTATGCAAAACACCTCGTTCCTCACTTTGAGAAAGGTTTCTAAAAGCACATTTCAATTTAATCTCATTTATTGTTTCTCAATTTTAATTTTGATTTCGTTTATTGTCAAAAATTTGTTTGATAATTTGTCATATCACTTTATATTTCATAATATAAAGGTTGCACTATAGAATAGCATTTTTTATTTTTGTTAATTTTGAACAATATTTTCGATTTTAATTAGTTTCATTTCGAAATTGTTGAAGAAAGAAAATTATATACTATTTACGAAGAAAAATGCCATTAAGTCTTTGAATAGGAAGTAAAATTTACAATCAGAAAAAAAAAATAAAAAGAAGAAAAAAAAAGCATATTTCAATTCTCTTGGAATTTGTTTCAAAAAATTACTTCTTTTATTTTCGTAAACTTTCTCTTTTTTCCCATAGAAATGCTATTCTTTTTAAACTTTTTATATTTCTTAAATTTATGTCAGAAACGTTTCTTTATTTTATTTGTTATTTACCAAAAAATTAATTTCCCTTCTTAAGATTACACTGAGAGTACTTCCTTATTTTAAAGCTTGATTTCATTTGCGTTGTTTAACAAAAAACGAAATCAAATTTTTATTTCATAAATTTATTCCTTTTTGTACTGTAACATCTAGCTCAGATTCATGCAGTAATTTGTCACTGATAGTATCTGTAACTTTTCTGTAATTCATATTTACATAGTAAAGATGGATTTAGTGACTGGAAAATTTTTATGGATGAAAATTTATAAAATAATGTTGTGTAAATAATTTCTGATAAATGAATTTAACTAAATGATTGTAATTTTTAATAAAATTTCGGATATTAAAGAAGAAAAGGGAGAGATTATAAACTACAATTTTTTTTTTTTTGAGGTATATTGCTATTAATGTAAGGGTGTTTAAAGAGCTGGGAAATTCTGCTTGAATTTTATAGAATTTTTACAAGATAATGTTATTAAAAAAAACTTTTTCAAAAAAAAAATGGATAAAAATTCAAATAAGCTAGGCAGCTATTGATTTTGTTTTATGTGTTTCAGTACTTCATGCCTTTCTAGTTCAATAAAATATGATGAAAAAAAAATCGAATAAGAAGATTTCTACCAAATGAATCCTTTGACAATTTTTTTCTTCTGGTCAATTTCATAGTCTTTCTCGATAATTTAAATTCTTTTAACTGTTACTTTGACAATATTTAAGTTAAATAGAGGATAAAAAGCAACCAAATGAGGCACTTTGAAATTTTAATTTACTACTTCTAAATTCCGAAAAAACCGGCTGGATATTTACATTGTTTATTTTAACTTTATTTACTTTTTTAAATCTTTTCATGCTTCATTCAATATCACCTATTTCAAGCATTTCTTAAAAAAGAAAATATTATATCTATAAAATAATTAGGAATGATTAATTTAAACATGATTAAGTAGATAATGTCCATTTAATGTTTCATTTTATTTTCGTGAAAAAAGAAATAATCGCAAATAATTATGTCATTATAATTTTAGGTAGCATAATATATGATGATAGTCTGAATTGATAAGCAGTATCTTAAGAATTAAGATGGCTTTATAATTTTAATATATAAATTTTTTATTATATGACTTTCTTACTGTATAAATCATACTTTTATTACTGTATGCCAATAAAATTAATTATTATTGTACTCTTCTTGGTTCACAACTGCATCTTTCTCATACTGAATCCTTTTTCCTTTTTGAATTGAACTGAATTAACTTCTTACAATAATTTTTGTCATTTCTTCCTCTTCAAAAATTTTCACTAATCTATATTGCTACAAATTTAATTTATTGCTTATTATTTTACTTTCTTTTTTTTCTCTCTCTCTTTCTCTCCCTATATATATATATATATATATATATATATATATATAGTAGCTGCAGTACTTTTTCAATTTATCAATTCAAATTTTTAAATTCAAATTAATGAAGTATCTCACTACAAATTTAATTTAAAATCTAATTTAGTTCTTTTTCTTTGTTAATTTGCAAATTTTTACGAAATGTGTTTGATTATAAATTTATTTGATTGAAAGAATTGTAATACATAGTGGCAGCAAGCTTATATTAAACCAAAATAGGATAGAAAGAGATGTGAGAAATTTGTTTTGACCAAAAAAAGAGAGACAAAAAAAAAAAAATAGAATTTAAGGAAAGACTTTAACGTTGAAAAGACGCAGACAGTCAATATGTAATGCGCTTGACATGATGGAGTGGGATCATCAATAAAATATTGGTATTCTTTTTAAGAAATAAATAAATATATTAAACATAAGAGATTTTGGGAGTAAATGATAAGTTTTAAAATATAGAAAAAATATAATTTAACCAAAATTTTTAGTGAAAAACGTTATGAAAATTATTAAAAACAAAGAAAGTAGCAAGTCATTTTGATTTGACAGTCAAACGAAATCAAATTGAAACACTTTTGAAATAGATAAAGTATTCAAAAAGGAAGAGAAATAATTTTTAAATTTAGATTTCAAATAATTTCAAAATATGAAATATTCGGATGTTTTAAAGTACATAAATGATAAATTACTGAAATAAAAGAAAAAAACAAAAAAAAAAAGAAAGATGTCAGCAAAATAGATCAAATACTGACTAACATAATTATTATGTAATCACTTATAATTATGATATAATTGTTAAATGAAATTTAAAAAGTTGATTATTATCATAAACACTATATACTTAACTGTAATTCCACTCATATTTTTAACTCGAATATTCTAATATAAAAGAGAGAGAGAAAAAAGCATTCCTCATCTTATTTGTCAATTCGAATTTTCAATTAAAGAAATTTTGTTATCAAAAAAAGAAAAAAAATGTGAATGAGATTTACCAATGGAATAAATATATTTCAAAAAATAAATAAATAAAGTTTTTCTCTCTCTATCTCTGTCTTTCTTGTCGAATGATATTGTTGCGACTATCAAAATTAATAAAAAATAAAACTATTTTTGTTTATATGCTTTCCTTTTTCTTTTTAAATTTCCATTTTAAAAAAAAAGAAGAGAGAAAAAGACTTTAGGCTCTATTTAGTATATGAATAAAAGAGATTGTAGAGGAATAAAAAGAGAAAAAAACAACTAAAAATAGGCAATATATAAAAAAAATGATTGTTAGAAGGAAAAGTGAGCGAAGAATTTAAATTAACTGCTTTTGTTTCCTTTAAGCTTTAAGCTGTGAAGAAAATCAGCTCAGTTCAATTTTTTTCTATTTAAAATTTTTGTAGATTAAAAAAAAAAAAAAAAAAAAATGAATAAATGAATGAATGACTGATTGAAAATGTGCGTGATAAAAGAGACGATGGATGAAACTAGTCTATCTAAAAATTTTTGAAAAGCCTATCTAAAAATTTTTTTTCTTTTGTTCACTTTAAATTTTTTCCAATCAAAGATAGTACGAAATTGTTAAATGGAAGTTTATCGATTTTTAGTGCTATTTAGAATTTTACAAAACTTAAAAATGCACATATTAGATAATTGTTAGGTTAAATCGCTTCTTTTCTAATATTTGCCAAAAACTTGACAAAAAGTCAAAGTACAAGTATTTGGTTACTGGCAAACTACTATTCATTGTTTCCTTATGCATTTCATCAGTCAGCTCGAGGAATACTTTAAAAGTTAAATATTAATCAATTTAATAACATTCTAATATTCAGTTACAGTAAACGCACAATAAACAAGATGTAATCAAATTTATTTAAATTATAAATTTCGATTGAAAATTTCTAAAAAAGAAATAAAACCTAAACGTATATAAGATATTTTAATGTTTCCTCTAAATGTTAACAGAAAAAAACATTTCCCAATAAAAATTTTTTTTTCTTTTTAATATTTGTTATCCACAAAAAAAAATTCTTCGAAAAAAAATTCAAAAAAATAAATTTCTTTTGGTATACTAAATTAAAATACTTTTATCTCCTCTCCCCTCTCTCTCTGTCTTTCTATGTAATAAACATGTATAAATTATTTTCTACTTCACCAGATATGAATTACATATGTAAAAATACCTTTGGGATATTTTAGAATAATCTTTGTGGTCTAATCTATTTCACTACTTTAGGATTATATAAATTATTTTCTAAACACACATACATACTAACTCTCTCTCCTCCTCCCTTTTTTCCTTTTTAGTTTTTAAACTTTTTCTTCTTTTCTTCAAGTTTTTAAAATACGATTAAGTAGTTTTAATTAATGAATTAATAAATTCGATTAAATTATCGAGAATATTTAAACAATAATTAATATGGTAATGAGGGATGATAAAATTTACAAATAAACCAATAAATATTGATTGCATTTTTTAAAGAAACTTTAAATTTTGTTAATTACTTCGATGAAATTTTCTATTTTTTTCTTTTTGTCAACTTTTATGCATGCATTCATTCGTCAGTTCATTTGATAGTTTGATTCATTAAGTTTAAGTATTCATTCTGAAAGAAACAATTCATTATGAATTGATGCATTATTTTTATTTTTTTCATAATTTTTGCACATATAAAATCCAATTATTCTTTTTTATAATTGCATATTCAATTTTTGAATATATTAATTTAGACAAATAAATTATTTATTAACATATGTAATATTTTATAACCTAGTCAATAGTAAATGGATTTTCTAAAAGTAATTTTTGAAATTACATTTTACGGAATAATTTTTAGTTTTAAAATTCTTCGTGAATGCAATATTTTCAAAAGCGTATTTTTCACTCTGTGCAATAAAGCATATGCAAAGCGCAATTGCACTTCTAACATTAGCGCCTAAAATCATCAATGTTAATTGAAATCAATGCAAATGATATGCGCTATGTTAAAATAGGGATTAAAACTACGATTCCATTAGATAAAAGCGTAACTGCTATTATATGCTGGTATCATTTCAGAAGTTGATTTCAGCAGAAATTGTTAAATTCAGCTTTTTGCTATTTCAAAAAGCTGTGCTTTATTTACATTTGTTCAATAGCGCCCCATTGACTTCAATTTCTTTTTCAAAAAATAAAAAAATAAAAGTATATACACATAAATATCCATGCTGAAATATTGCATTTTTGATTTGTTAATGATTAGAAATTAAAATGAAAATAAAAAAGCAATTCTTATTCATTTTCTTATCTTCATTTTCTTCCTATTATCATTCAAAAGATTTTTTTTAATTTTTAATTAACTATTATGCCAAATACTTTTCTTAAATGCTTACTTTCAATTTATATTTGCTTTTCAAAATTAATTCGATCAAAAAAGCCCAAATCACACAAAACGAAATTTGAACTTCATATATTCGTCAAAATTAGAAGAAATGAATTTTTACTAAAATAAACAAATTTCTTTTTTGAAGATACTGCTTTTAATTTTAGTTTATGCTGAATATTTCCGTTATTTTTAGGTGTTATATTAATATTTTTCAAACATTTAATACTGCTAATGTATCAACAAATTTGATACTGTTAATTTATCAGCAAAAATTTATTTCAATCCTTATTAGATCTTAAAAGTATTTTTTAATGCTATGAACAAAAATAACAATTTGAGAATAAATTTATGAGGATAATTTGCTTCGATGGAAATTCCATCATTCCAAAATTTTGATACTTTTGGGGAAGGGGAGGGGGGAAAAAAAGGAAATTTGCATATTTCAAAGATGACGGAATGCTGCTCCATTAAAGAATGGCTCTAACTGTAAATAATTTTCTAACGACAATAATTACTGTTAAATAATTTAAATTGTTACTTTTAAATTGTTATCGGAATATAAATTATGAAAGAAAACGGAAACAGAAGAATATTTTAGTTGTTCGGAAGAAGACAAATCCTGAAAGAAAAGAAAAAAAAAACAATCCATAATTTCTTAAATGAAAAGTTTTTTTTGGTTTGAAAATTTTTTAAATCATTTATTTTTTTTCATTTGAAAGCTTACACATTATCACTATGGCATACTGAAAAAGACAAAAAAAAAGAAAAAATAAACTTAACAAACATTGGATGGCATATTCATTGTATTACTTAAGTAAATCATTACAAGATTAATTGATCACTTAATTTTTTTGTCCAAATTTAACACAATTTCTAGGATGCAAAGAAATTTTTCAATCAGAAATTTTTAAAATAAAGTATTTTATTTAAAGACAAATGATAGTAATTGCTTTCATATCATATAAAAAATAATTGCCAAATCGATTTTTCAGAAGTGGTGTTTTTTCGGAAATGCTTTAGTTGATAATAATGCAATTTAAGATATTTGCTATTAAGGTACAATTAGTAGTTTAGAAAAAGCAATAAACTTTAATTTTCAATATTTTTTACTTTTCCTATTTGATCATTATCAAATTGCTCATTTTCCACTTTTCATTTTGGTTTGCAGAATTTTACATATTGATTAAATAAGAGAGAGCGAGAGAAAAAAAAAAACGATGATTACAAGACAAATGAAAAAGTTTGAAAACAAATTTACGAATATTGCTGAAGCATTTTCATTTTTGTCTAAAATTATTCAGTTTTTCTCAATAAATATTTCATTAATATAATAGAATTAAATATGGAAATTTTTGAACAATTTTTTTGTGTATATACAAAATCAAAAAAAGAATTGAAAAAAAAAAATTGAGTTTTTGATATTATTGCAAATCATTCAAATATTATGTAATTCTCAAAACTAATTTTTTATTCAATTAAATAATGTAACAAATTATTGAGTTAAAACTAATGTTGATAGAGTTGCTCAACACTAATTTATAATACCAAAATATAATATTTAAATTTTTTATTTATCAATTTTACTGTTCCTTTCATCAATTTACAATTTATAAACTAAAACTGATACGTAAAACATTCAAATATTATATTTTAATATTATTTTTTATAATTTATAAACTGATTTACAAGTTTAACTACTAATAAATGAAATTCATATCTTTAAAAAGGAAACTATCATTTTTTTTTCGTTTTAAAATAACGTTTCCCTATGTTTTCTGTAATTGTGCAACTTAACCATTACAATACGTTTTGATAATTTAATTTTATAGAAATAATGTTATTCATGATTTTCATCCAATGATATTTTAAATTATTCATTATCATTATCAATTTCACTTTTAAAGCACAGTGATATTTGTTACCTGCGATTGTGGAACTTAATCATTTTAGCATGCATTGAAAAATTTTTCATTTTAAATAAATAGATATTTAAATTTAAAATTTCATTTCGCTGATGTTTTAAATTTATTTATCCCTTTTATTTTTTAACACCTTTTTAAAAAGAAAAAAGGATTACAATGTTTTTGTTACCTTGTAATTATGTAATTTGGACTATTACAGTACCTTTCAAATTTGTTAATAAACAGACTGCATAGTTATTAGTGTATTTTTTTGTTTACTAAGCAGTTAAATTTATAAAAACAACAATGGTCTAAAATATCATTATTGATTTTTTAAACTTATTTGTTTTTGTGCACCAAAAAGCTGGATTTATTTGCTGTTAGCTTTGTACTGCAGAGAAGAGAAGAGAGGAACAGAATTTTATCTGGTATCAATATCATATTTCAGGACTCAATTGTAATTTCAAAAAAAAAATCCTCTTTTTTTAAAATTGATCGAACAAATATATCATTTATTTCTCTTGCAAAATCATTACAATTCAACATAATTTTTCCTTCCTCTTTTTTCCTACTTTTAAAACATTAAGTATTTTTATTATATTACAACTTATTTAGTACAAATAATTTAAAAAATAAATTATGCAAAAAAAGAAACAAAAAGTATTTTGCTAATCATTTAATACCAGGAAAATTATTAAATTTGTATGAAATTTCCAATTGCATATATTTGAAATATATGGCTAACAAAATATGCATATCAATTTCATCATTTTTTCTCTGCCATCTCTTTCTCCTTTTGTCACCTTCTTTCTTCTTTTGCTTTAAAGAATTATTGAAAAATTATTCAAATCTTTAACAGTCAATTAAAGTTTGAAGCTGTAATTAAATTGCATTACTTTTAAAATTTTTATAATTATTATCATCAAAGTTTCCGTAATTATTATCATTGCCATCAAACATGATCTATGAAAAAAGGACAAATAATAATTGTTTAAATTTTTCTTTTTTTTCTTAATTTTTATGTTTATTTCTGATACGTTATTAAATATCTCATTAAATAACTAATTTTGTTTTTTTCTTCATCAAAATATTGGCTTATTTCTTCTTCCATCTTAATCATAAATGAAATTTAAAGCCTTTTGTGATTGGCATAATTAATTCATATACTCACTGCGAAAACTTCAAAAGGAATTTAATTTAATTTTAACTTCAAAGCTTAGTCGATTGCTGAAAATTCGAATAATTTTCCAATAATTTTCATCTCTTATTTGTTTGTCCAAATTATTTAGTTATACATTAAAAGTAGTTTTTTTTTCGTTAATATTACTGAATTATTTTTTTAAATTTTTGCTTCCTATTCTGTAGGCTAAACAGTTTTAATTAAACTTATTTGCATAATTACTGGTCGGCTTCTTTAACTGCATGATCAAAATTGTTAAAAGAATTTGAAGTTATTGTAAGAAATTTTTATAAAATCTTATTTATAAAAATCTTGTATTCTATTTGAACGCAAAATTTGGCAAATAAATACATATTAGTGGTAATTCGAAATTTAAATTTAATTAACTTTAGGGAGAAAGTCTGAAGTTACATTGGGCCTAACATCTGAGCAGTATTTTGGCATGGAGAGAAGTTACCATTTTGTGGGTGACGAACATTCCAAATCCGGTCATTCCTTCGTTATACGGTTAGTTTACGGTTCTCAGTGCACGCAAAATGCATGATAGATTATCGGCAATTTTTCAACAATTAATAAATTATTACAATTATTTATCAAAAATAAAAGTCTATATATTGATTTGAATTATACAAAATGTAATCTTTCGGAGCTAAAATTTCCGGAATTTCTTGGAGATATGTAAAGTCTCATTATTCTTATATTCTTCCTGTCCATCTTTTCCTGAAATCTCTAAAGTAATTAACAAGACTATAAAATGAGCGATTATCAAGTACTATTTTGCTTTCAGAAATCAAAAAAACAATTCATCTGAAATACTTTTAAACATAGTAATAAATCGTACTTACAAAAATCTCAAATATTCGTCCAGTCAAATCCTATAACTTATTTTCAAAAAAATAAGAGAAAAGTTTGATTTATTACTTCATGTCAGTTATTATAAAACATTATAATTTGTTATATTCCAGTGATTTTTAGCTAGAAAAATTTGCAAAAGTTTTTTTCTCCCTTCATCAAATTATAAATTCAAGATTTAAATTAACTTTGAAAATTAAAAGAAAAAGAAGAAAAAAAACGAAACGGAAATAAAATATTTCAGTTAAAAATAGCCATTTTAAATAAAACAAGCACTGAAATATGGAAGCCATTTGAATTGGAAATATATCTTACAGTATAAAATATTTAGCTCATCTAAGTTCTTTCTGCTGTTTTCTTTTTTGCTCATCTTTTTTAAAAACTTATGAAATTAACGGAAATTAATTTTTGCTTTTCTTATTGTATTCAATTGGCTTAAATGTTAGTTATTGGGAATTAGATAAATAACATTTTTATTAAGAATATTATCTTCTGATAATGTCATTTATTATTTAAAACGAGACAATCACTACTATCAGTCTTTCATGGTAGTAATATTATCCATATCACACTTGTCAAATGTTCAGAAGAAAAATATATTTCGTTTTTGAATACATTGAAAAATTTCATAATTCTTACATAATTTATATTTGTACAATATTTCATTGAAAATATGCACAATACTCTTCACTGAAAACACGATACTACATAATACTTAAGGAAAACGAGTAACGCACTTATTTGACGTGAAAAATATGCATAACACGTGAAATAAGTGATTCTAAATCAATCATAATAACCACTGCAAAGCGGCAAAAAAAACTTGTAATGTTAGCGTTACGTGTATAATACGTAAAACATCCTTTCTTACAAAAATTTTTACAAGTAATATAGATATAGCATAAATGTTGAACAATTTTTATTCTTTCCCTTTCCGTTTATTCATTTTTCTTCCTTTTGTATTCATTCATTCATTCCTTTCTTTTCTTTTTTCTTTTTTATCCTAGCAAAATCAAAATATTCAAAAATGAATGGATGCAACACTAATTTCCTTCTTCCCTTTCCTTTTTCTTTTGCTTTCCTTCGTCATCTCAACAGATCCTTCCTTTTATTTTCTTTCTCTTTCCCTTTCCATTTCCTTTCTGCTCGACAAATCCTTCCATTATTTCTGTTTTGTTGAACTAAAATCAATTCAAATTCTCTCTTTCTCATATTGGACATTGGTGCAATTTTGAGCGAAATATTTGCTTTGAAAATATTGTAAAAAACAGAAAAAAAGAAAGAAGAGAGGTTGACATTTCACCAAATGACCCTTAGCATTTTAATAGGTCAATCAAATTGTTATCATTTCTCATCCATTATTCATTTTTTACTTCTTTCATTAAGAAAAAATCCCTCAATGCCTTTTTTTTTCTAATACACAAAGAAAAAAAAAACGAAAAAACAAAGTGGAAAGAAAAGAAAATGAAAATCCGTTTTGTTATAGAATTACCATTCCCGCCGCTTTCTTTTTTCTCTCTGTACATTGTAGTGTGTGTGTATATATATTTTTATCAGTTTATCATTAAAGTTTTTTCCTTTCCTTTCATTATGTGTCTACGCATCAGTGAGAACACTCATAATTGATAAATTATACAACGTTCAATTTTGTTCCTTTCAAAAAATGATTAAGAATATTTTTGAGAAAAAAAGCAACAAATCAAAAAAAGTAATCTAATCAAAAACAATAAAAGATTTCATCTATTGAAATTTTTTTATTTTCAATTTTCACATATTTCAAATTATTTTCTGCATTTTTCCAAAAGTTGTGGACAATTTTGGCGATTTGATTTCTGCTTTTTTCCCACCAATTTTTTTGTTTTTTTCAAGACTGAAAATAAAGAAACTGAAGAAATGTTTCAAACAAAGTATTATTGCTTCTTTTTTTAAGAGAATTTTTCCTCCTTTTTCAAAGAAGAAAAAACTTTTTTTCCAAATGTCGAAAGCAAAAAAATGTTAAAAAATTATGTTGTAACAAGTCAATTTAACATTTTTTTAAAAGTACTTTTAATTGTAGATTATTACTGTTACTGTTATTATTACCATCAGTGTCATCATATGAATGTTTGTCAATGATAGGAGTGGAATGATAATTATGATGACAACAATTAATAATAATAATAATAGTAATAGTAATAATAGTAATAATAATAGTGATAATAACAATAATAATATAATAATAATGTAATAATAATAATAATAGTAACAATGATAATAATAATAATGATAATAATAATAATAATAATAGTGATAACATAATAATAATAATAATAATAATAATAATAATAATGGTAATAATAATAAAATCATAAATGATAAATAATAAATGATAATTTTAAAGAAAGAGACAAACAAATGTTGTTAAGGAATATGAAAGATTTTTATTGAGTNTTTTTCTTTTTTATCCTAGCAAAATCAAAATATTCAAAAATGAATGGATGCAACACTAATTTCCTTCTTCCCTTTCCTTTTTCTTTTGCTTTCCTTCGTCATCTCAACAGATCCTTCCTTTTATTTTCTTTCTCTTTCCCTTTCCATTTCCTTTCTGCTCGACAAATCCTTCCATTATTTCTGTTTTGTTGAACTAAAATCAATTCAAATTCTCTCTTTCTCATATTGGACATTGGTGCAATTTTGAGCGAAATATTTGCTTTGAAAATATTGTAAAAAACAGAAAAAAAGAAAGAAGAGAGGTTGACATTTCACCAAATGACCCTTAGCATTTTAATAGGTCAATCAAATTGTTATCATTTCTCATCCATTATTCATTTTTTACTTCTTTCATTAAGAAAAAATCCCTCAATGCCTTTTTTTTTCTAATACACAAAGAAAAAAAAAACGAAAAAACAAAGTGGAAAGAAAAGAAAATGAAAATCCGTTTTGTTATAGAATTACCATTCCCGCCGCTTTCTTTTTTCTCTCTGTACATTGTAGTGTGTGTGTATATATATTTTTATCAGTTTATCATTAAAGTTTTTTCCTTTCCTTTCATTATGTGTCTACGCATCAGTGAGAACACTCATAATTGATAAATTATACAACGTTCAATTTTGTTCCTTTCAAAAAATGATTAAGAATATTTTTGAGAAAAAAAGCAACAAATCAAAAAAAGTAATCTAATCAAAAACAATAAAAGATTTCATCTATTGAAATTTTTTTATTTTCAATTTTCACATATTTCAAATTATTTTCTGCATTTTTCCAAAAGTTGTGGACAATTTTGGCGATTTGATTTCTGCTTTTTTCCCACCAATTTTTTTGTTTTTTTCAAGACTGAAAATAAAGAAACTGAAGAAATGTTTCAAACAAAGTATTATTGCTTCTTTTTTTAAGAGAATTTTTCCTCCTTTTTCAAAGAAGAAAAAACTTTTTTTCCAAATGTCGAAAGCAAAAAAATGTTAAAAAATTATGTTGTAACAAGTCAATTTAACATTTTTTTAAAAGTACTTTTAATTGTAGATTATTACTGTTACTGTTATTATTACCATCAGTGTCATCATATGAATGTTTGTCAATGATAGGAGTGGAATGATAATTATGATGACAACAATTAATAATAATAATAATAGTAATAGTAATAATAGTAATAATAATAGTGATAATAACAATAATAATATAATAATAATGTAATAATAATAATAATAGTAACAATGATAATAATAATAATGATAATAATAATAATAATAATAGTGATAACATAATAATAATAATAATAATAATAATAATAATAATAATAATAATAATAATAATAATAATAATAATAATAATAATAATGGTAATAATAATAAAATCATAAATGATAAATAATAAATGATAATTTTAAAGAAAGAGACAAACAAATGTTGTTAAGGAATATGAAAGATTTTTATTGAGTCGGAACATACCGCACAATTTCATATTTTCTGATATTTGTCTATTAGTTGTTCACCTATGATATGTAAAAAAAAATGTCTGAAACAAGAGATCTTTTATTTCATTATTTCATCTAATTTTAGCCAATCATCAGAAGCCGATTGTTACGAAAAATTATTTCTAATATCAATTTCAATGTTTCAAACTTCTCCATCAGCTCATACAAACTTTTTAAAGTATCCTAGCAGTAATAGCATCAAGTAAATGCTCTGAAGAATGATGACTGAGCAAAAATTTTACCATATATCCCGGCAATAGATGAGAAAATAAATTCATGGAAATAAATCAAAAAACATACTATTTTATTATATGTCATCATCAGTAATGTCAATTATTTTTCCGGTTGTTATCGAAAATTTAGTTTTGTTGTTCAAAATTTCTGTTTGCTACTAAAAAAAATTTACAGATCATTGTCAAAATCTATGTAATGATACTATACTGACATTCGTCTGTTTAATCTTTTTTGTACAAAACTTTTATAATTCAATATTTTTCCCTTCTTTTTTTCCACTTTTTAAATATCAATTATTTTCATGATTCGTTACTTTCATTACATTTCATTTAGTACAAATAATTTAAAAAATAAATTATGCAGAAAAGAAAAAATATTTTGCTAATTATTTAATATTAGAAAAATTACTAAATTTATGTGAAATTTCCAATGGCATTATTCATATTAATCGTACATATTTTATCAATATCATTATATTAAATTTTATCATTGTATTTATCATTATATTAAATTTTATCATTTAATTCTACCGTTATCATATCACCATACTTAATTTTATTATTATTATGATATCATTATATTTAATTTTATTATTATACTTATCATTGTATCTAATTTCATCATTGTCTTGAATAGCATTATTTGCAGGAATGACAAAATGAGTAAAATGAATTATTTCGATTTTGAAGTAAACAAATGTATTCTCCAAGGAAAAAAAAGAATTTGCTGATTCATAATTTGTTATGAAATTTTTGTCACATTTCAAATTAACAATTAATTGTTGACTCAAATATCGTTATGTTATCAATCCCATTAGTTGACAAACTAAAACTTGAAAGAGTGTAGGAAAGAAGAATGATTTAATGTTTGATAAAAAAAAGACGAAAACTTTGTCCAATAGAAAAATGTGCGTTGCCTTAGAGAATGTCAACTGTCGTTTATTGATTGCGTTATTTACATTCCGTTGTTTTGCATAAAATTTCTCCTTTTCCCAATTAAAAAAATTTTTGGCCAACTTTTTTGCTTTCAAATTATTTTAGTTGGTTAAATTAATTCGTCTCTATTTTTGTATTACTTATTTCTTATCATTTTACTTTTCTCGCACTNAAAAACAATAAAAGATTTCATCTATTGAAATTTTTTTATTTTCAATTTTCACATATTTCAAATTATTTTCTGCATTTTTCCAAAAGTTGTGGACAATTTTGGCGATTTGATTTCTGCTTTTTTCCCACCAATTTTTTTGTTTTTTTCAAGACTGAAAATAAAGAAACTGAAGAAATGTTTCAAACAAAGTATTATTGCTTCTTTTTTTAAGAGAATTTTTCCTCCTTTTTCAAAGAAGAAAAAACTTTTTTTCCAAATGTCGAAAGCAAAAAAATGTTAAAAAATTATGTTGTAACAAGTCAATTTAACATTTTTTTAAAAGTACTTTTAATTGTAGATTATTACTGTTACTGTTATTATTACCATCAGTGTCATCATATGAATGTTTGTCAATGATAGGAGTGGAATGATAATTATGATGACAACAATTAATAATAATAATAATAGTAATAGTAATAATAGTAATAATAATAGTGATAATAACAATAATAATATAATAATAATGTAATAATAATAATAATAGTAACAATGATAATAATAATAATGATAATAATAATAATAATAATAGTGATAACATAATAATAATAATAATAATAATAATAATAATAATAATAATAATAATAATAATAATAATAATAATAATAATAATAATAATAATAATGGTAATAATAATAAAATCATAAATGATAAATAATAAATGATAATTTTAAAGAAAGAGACAAACAAATGTTGTTAAGGAATATGAAAGATTTTTATTGAGTCGGAACATACCGCACAATTTCATATTTTCTGATATTTGTCTATTAGTTGTTCACCTATGATATGTAAAAAAAAATGTCTGAAACAAGAGATCTTTTATTTCATTATTTCATCTAATTTTAGCCAATCATCAGAAGCCGATTGTTACGAAAAATTATTTCTAATATCAATTTCAATGTTTCAAACTTCTCCATCAGCTCATACAAACTTTTTAAAGTATCCTAGCAGTAATAGCATCAAGTAAATGCTCTGAAGAATGATGACTGAGCAAAAATTTTACCATATATCCCGGCAATAGATGAGAAAATAAATTCATGGAAATAAATCAAAAAACATACTATTTTATTATATGTCATCATCAGTAATGTCAATTATTTTTCCGGTTGTTATCGAAAATTTAGTTTTGTTGTTCAAAATTTCTGTTTGCTACTAAAAAAAATTTACAGATCATTGTCAAAATCTATGTAATGATACTATACTGACATTCGTCTGTTTAATCTTTTTTGTACAAAACTTTTATAATTCAATATTTTTCCCTTCTTTTTTTCCACTTTTTAAATATCAATTATTTTCATGATTCGTTACTTTCATTACATTTCATTTAGTACAAATAATTTAAAAAATAAATTATGCAGAAAAGAAAAAATATTTTGCTAATTATTTAATATTAGAAAAATTACTAAATTTATGTGAAATTTCCAATGGCATTATTCATATTAATCGTACATATTTTATCAATATCATTATATTAAATTTTATCATTGTATTTATCATTATATTAAATTTTATCATTTAATTCTACCGTTATCATATCACCATACTTAATTTTATTATTATTATGATATCATTATATTTAATTTTATTATTATACTTATCATTGTATCTAATTTCATCATTGTCTTGAATAGCATTATTTGCAGGAATGACAAAATGAGTAAAATGAATTATTTCGATTTTGAAGTAAACAAATGTATTCTCCAAGGAAAAAAAAGAATTTGCTGATTCATAATTTGTTATGAAATTTTTGTCACATTTCAAATTAACAATTAATTGTTGACTCAAATATCGTTATGTTATCAATCCCATTAGTTGACAAACTAAAACTTGAAAGAGTGTAGGAAAGAAGAATGATTTAATGTTTGATAAAAAAAAGACGAAAACTTTGTCCAATAGAAAAATGTGCGTTGCCTTAGAGAATGTCAACTGTCGTTTATTGATTGCGTTATTTACATTCCGTTGTTTTGCATAAAATTTCTCCTTTTCCCAATTAAAAAAATTTTTGGCCAACTTTTTTGCTTTCAAATTATTTTAGTTGGTTAAATTAATTCGTCTCTATTTTTGTATTACTTATTTCTTATCATTTTACTTTTCTCGCACTTTTTTTATCATTCAAAGACATTCTATAGTATACAATGAATACAATTTGTTAAGAAATTATTTATTGAACAAACTTGAAAGTTTTATACATTATTCGAAGAAAAAAGGAAAAGAAAAACTTAGCCGAAATTCTGATTTATTTTTGTAACAAAGTTAATTTCATGCAAAACATCAATTTTATCATTTTTTTTAATGTGCAATTAAGGTGAGACATCTGAAATGATAATACAATATTTGTAATGAATTTTAATCCAAAATTTATGAATAATTATCTTTATCACTTTATGATAACAGTATAGAAAACAAACAAAACTAGCAGATGATAATGCTATATTATAAAAATGAAACATGATAATGGCAGTAAAGACTGGAGTACGATGAAAATTAGCAAACGAAACTTAAAGTTATTTCAAAATTTTGGCAAAATTTCCCACTTATGAAACTTTCATTCACTAGTTTTTGCTATTCTATGATAAATGCATTGAGCGATAAATTTTATAAATAAAATGCTTATAGTACAATTAAATAAAATTTTAACCATTGCCATTGCTTTCCTATCTATTAATTTCATTTTTTCACTACTAATGCTACTGTTGAGAATTCCCTAAAATTCCAATTAGTGTCGAAATTACAAAAATTTTGAGAGGAAAATTCGGATTCTAATTCCATCAGCAAAAAATCGGGACTTTTTTTTGTTAACAAAGAGGAGAAAAAAGTGATATGCGAAATTAAAAAAAAAGTGGGAAATTTAATTTATGCTTAACGATATGTATATGAATCACTGAAATTGTTTAAAGAATTAATTCATAAATAAATAAAACATTTTTAACATTTTTACACTTTCCACTTCTTTTTTTCTTCATTTCTGTTTTATTTTATTTTATTTCTTCTTACAACTTTTTAAATTTTTTCTTTTTTAATAACAAAATATCAAAAATTTGAAACATTCATTTTTCCCCCCCCCCCAAAAAAAACGAAACTGTAATTAATTAATCTCAGACTAGGGAACTTGAAGTTGCATTTATATCTACTTTTAACATTTTACATTAACTTTTTAAACTTTTCCAATTATCAATTCAAACTGTTCTTCTTGGCTTCTTTTTGTCTCTTTCTTTTGCTTTGCATCCATTCGAATTAAAAAACAAATTAATTTTGCAAAACTTAATGTATCATTCTTCTATTATTATCATTTCTTCATATCTCTTATTTAAACCTTTAAATTTCTTCAAATTTATTTTCCTTCCCAGTCAGTTTTCCACCATTTTTTTTCACGCTTTTTTGGTCTCTTTAAATAGCTAAATTCTATTTTTCACAGAAATTTGATACCAAAAATTTGCTTTTCATTTCTTTGCGCTTCCAATCTCATTAAATCATTGCAACATTGCAACTTTTCTAAATGTATAAACATTCTATTTCAATCACTGATTAAATTATTGCTTCGAAAAAAAAAGCATTTCAGCATGGAATATTAGCAAAACTTGAAATTTTTACATGTTTTTTTTATGCGTTAAAATTTAATTTAATTTAAATTTTATATATTCTTCGTATTAATTTAAACTATTACATTTGATATAAATTGTGATGCTTTAAAAAGCTCAATAATTTCATCTTTAATTTTGGACGATTGAGCTAAAAATGGCATATATTACTAGGATTGCTATTTAACTTTTAATTTATTACTGTTAAATATTACTTTTACTTTATTTACGAGTTCTTAGTCTTTTTTTATTTATTTATGAATTCTTATTTTTTTGAATCACTTGTGAATGTTTAACCAAGTATGGGTTAGATGAGAAATGATCATTTATTAATTGGTCTTTTTTCTTTCTCTTCTCTTCCTTAGAAATCACTCGAAGTGTTTTCAAATTGTGATCAACAAAAAGATGGACGGTTAATTAACAGTTCCGCTGACATAACCAGAACCAGAAAACCGGTTTTCGATCGATCCACATGGCCATCCCATATAACATATTACAGCAATGAATAGCAACATCAGCAGTTAATGATTACTTATTTTATTCATCACTGATTAGTTAGAAAAATATTTTCCTTTCCGGTTGGAATACTTTCCGGTTGTATTAATTTACTTCCTTTTTTCTTTCCCTTGTACCTGTTGGCTAATCTATTTGCAGTTTTTTTCTTGGCATATTTTACATCCAATAACAATTAAAATTATATGTAAGAATTCTTTTTTATTGCTAATTATGAATTATCAATCAGAATTTAATATTTCTCCTAATACTTAATACATTCTACACTTGGAAATATTTAATTTTACTTCTAATTTTAATTAGTTAAATATTTGTTGCATTTTTCTACAAGATAAGATCAGCCAGCGATAATAAGTTAATAAGATAGCGAAAACTTGGCATTAACTCTCGTACTATTTAAGAGGTATAAGGGTATATCAATGGTTGTTATCAAGATAAGATTAAATTTAATCCTATTAATTGATTTATTTTGTAATATTCTTTCTAATTAACAACTAATAACGTATTAGTCTTAATAGAAAATGAAAGAATTAAAATAGTTAACCAGGAGAGGGAAGCGAAAAAAAAGATAGCAATCTTGTTAAATTAGAAATTTAACATTGGTAGCAAGAAGAGAGAATGAGATAAAAAACCCTATTTTTTTCAGCAAATGGTTCTTCAAATTCCTCCAGGAGTCACAAATTCTACAATATATTTCTCCTCTTAAATTGCCTCATTTATTTACTCATTTCAGAATTCCACTCAATTTTTTTAGTCTCCTCCTAAGGTTTTAAATTGATCAAAGATCGAAACGTGCTTTCCTTTCAGTTTATTCCACTAAACGATTCACATATATCATTTCATCTTTTTATTTAATTTATTTATTCTGTTCTTTATAATCTAATTTTTAAACTGTTATCCAAATTTTGATATATTTCAAAAGAAAAGAAAAATCCCAATTTCTACTAGAAATCTATACTATTATCAATTCCTCTCTCTTTTTTTTTCATTTTTTGTGTTGAATAATGTGATATTTTTATGGCTTATGCAGCTCTTTTGTTTACATTAGTGAGTGATTTAAAAATTTTTTTCCTTTTGTGATCAAATAATATTTCAAATAAGTCTCATTCCTAATATTTTTTTTGTCTAATCATTTCATTTCTTTTTTTGTTTTCTTAATAAAATAAATATTATTACACTGTTATATCAACTGAAATAGTGGAAATAGGTGCTATAAAATGTACAAAATTATCAGATAACGAATTCTTTTTGTTTTTATTTTGCTGTCGTAATTTGTTTTCACTAAAATTGAATGACTAATTAAATGATATTAAGTTCATATATTCCTATGGTCGATAATAAAAATACAACAATAGCTTCATTACAAATGAAAAATTAACTTGTAAAGTTTGATGATAAATAAAAGAAAAAAATCCTAAATGAAATTAGATGAAAATAGATTACAAATTTTAAAAAGTAAAATAAATTTTTACCCTTAATTAATTTTAGAAATACTTGTTACAAAAAAAAAAAAAACGAAATTTCTCGAATTCATTTATGATATTATTATTTATAAATTCATTTTTTATTTATCCAACTGTTTTGTTAAGTTGGGCAGTTGTTTTTCTTTTTTTTTCTCATTTTCATTTCCAGTTTTATTTAGTGTTTTGCAAATCAGGTGAAAGACCTAAATGGTTGCAATTTTCCCTTCATATTGATGCAATTTAATTACTTAAGAAATATAAACAAATAAATATACAATATTTAGGCATGCATAGGTAAACATTTGAAGCACATTAGTAATTTTCAACTTTTTGATTAGTTTTAGAAATAGTTAAAAATTCATTGATGAATAAATTTTCAACATATCAAATAATATTATGAAAGGCAAAAAAAAACTGAAATTATCATATATGGAAAATTGATGAAAAATTTTTTAAATGAAAGTTCTAAAAACATTTTAAATATTCCATTAACATTCTTGCTTATATTTAATATTATAAAAAAAATCAAGAAAAAATTGAATGAAAATTTTTAAATATTTTCAAAATGTTTCAGAAACAACAAATTACAAAATTTAAAATGTAAAATAACTTTTCATCTTTAATTGATTCTAAAAATGTTTGTTAGAAAAAAAAATTTCACAAATTTAAGAAAAAAGAATTAATCAGAATTCTACAGTAAGCAGCAATGTAACAATATAATAGAAAAATGATAAAACATAAAAAAGAAGAAATCCATTACAATATTTCAATTATTTCTAATAAGGAATAAAAAGAAGATTTCTGCCGTCCCCATTTTGAAAAATTTACAAAGAATAAAAAATTTACGTTATTTGAAAAATTTGCATGGTAACAAAATTAATCGAAGGTCAGCGACATATTACCATGACAATTATTGCAGTCATCTTATCTGTTTTACATCATTTATTAGATTTCCTTTCTTGTCACCTCGTGCAAAGAGTAAATTTTTATTTAAAAATTTCAAAAAAATTTTTTTAATTTGAAAAAAATACTATTAAATTATTTTTGTACAAATATATTACATTTTTCATTCCATATTGTATTTGTTTTGTTTTTGATTTTTTTGCAGTGTTTGCAACATTAAAGTACTTAATCCTAACAATGAAACAATACAACAAATGAATCAGATTAATGGAAGAATTTTTTTAAAACATAAACAAAAATTGTATCAGTGTATTAATTAGTTTTGTGAGGATGACACAACAGAATATAAGGGAGAATTTCAACTTTATCAGAAATATTAAAAATATACGATATACCAAATAAAAAGTTTAAAATAGCTTTATTAAACATACGTTGGGATTGTATTTTTTATGCCATTATAGTACATTAGATCAATTATTTTAAATTCAAGCCACAATTCGAAATGATTGAATTTAGTCCAGTTATAATTTTGTCTTCGTTAATTATCTTTCCACTTGGTAATATTTTTGAAAAGAAAAAGTCAGGAAAGCGATTGCATTTTTATTTAGCAAAAATTGAAACAAAATGTTTATAAAAATAATTGGAAAAAATCGAGAAATATAGCACTTTCTACTTTCTCTTTCATTATGAAAATTGATCACAAATTATATAATTTAAGTTTTGTTTGTCTTTTGCTAATTTTTATTTTTATTTTTTTTAAATACATTTCTGAGTGAACGAAAAAAAAGTATTTCCATTCCATATTCAAATGAATTATTATTTTTTCGGTATTTTTAGGTGAATTTCATCGATAAAAAATATCGTAAAATATGATGATACTTGAGACGATACTTGACATTAATGAAAATATGAAATTGTAAAATAAATTTTAACTTTAATGTATGTTTCAGAGCATAGCACTACTTCATTGAATGTGAGTTTTATTTTGAAAATTCTTTTCAAAGGTATAATTTGAAAAGAAGTGAGTGTTCTCACCTAAATTTATTTGATCATATATTATTAGATATGACTGTTTATTATATTATTAGACATGACAGAAAATTTAGTTAAGTTTGTCAAATATAGAACAGGAAGAAATAAAAAGACAACATTTAAATATATATTTTAAGTATACCTAGCAACGGAAAATTTCATTGCTGAACTGTTAAAAGTTTTAAAAAAAGGAAAAAATCCGATACATCTATGTTTACAATAAATGGAAATATTTTCTTATAATGGAAAAGTTTTCAAGAAATTGGAAACCGAAAAAAAGAATAGAAAAAGAAATTAATCCGTTTCCTTTTTCATTCATCTTTTCCATCAAACTTTTGGGATTATGGAAAATTTTCGTTTAATAAATGAAATCAAAAATGATACACAAATGATATAATCTGTTGATAAAATTTTTCTTTTTCTTTTTTTAAACAAATTACTTTTTCAGTTCATATGAAATTAATGTGTTTTAATCTAAAATTACCATAATAATATATAAATTGCTATAATAAAATATTAAAGGAGTAAATGAAAACGATTGATCGCACTTGAAGGATTAAGTATTTTTAATCATTGGACACAATTTATTAACATTCATAATTTAGGCTATACTATGTCAAATAATGTAATGTTAAAAAGAAATGGCACATTTTATTAAATGTTGTTAGGTACAATTTCTTGTCACAATTAACGACTAACAAAATTTAAAAAAAAAAAAAAAAGACTGAATTGACAATAAATGAATCAGTTTCTATCTTTCCCTTCCTCATTTCACCATTTATCAAAATGACCGATTTAATCAGTAATATCTTTCTCCTCCTCTTTCTTCCTCCCTTTCCTCTTTCGATTCTCTCCCTTCCTCTTCCTCTCTCTTCTCCCGCACTGTTTCTTTTTTTTTGCTTCATATAAGATATGCATATCCATTTGCAATTCCTTTCCTTTTTTTTCTATTACACTATTTGATTCACTTATTTTATCCATTCTATTTCCGTTTTCCATTTCATTTTATTTCATTTTGGTGTTAAGAGAAAAACAAAAAGAGAAAGAAAAACAAGAAAAAAATTGTTAATATTGGAAGTAATATTGGAAATTAAAAATCCTTTTCTTTTTCCTTTCATACATGCTATAATAATATAATTGCTAATCATTGCAATATTTAGCTCGATATTTAAGTTCCAAAAAAAAAAACGAATATTGAAAGACAAGAAATAAATGAAATAATTACTTCTTCTTTAGTAATTCATTTTGTTCATACAATAAGATTTATTAAATTTAAAATATTTAAATACATAAATATTTGAGCAAAAATATTAATATTTAAGCATATTCAAGCTGACATTTAAGCCTTAAAATTAAGATTAAATCCAAAATAATATTTAGTTGAATAAAAGAAAAAAGAATGAAAATTTTAATTTTTATCTTTTTTTCCTTCCATTTACTTATATCACTGCTTGTAACAAATTGTCTTTTCTTTTTTTTTTCGCAAAAAAACTTTCTGATAAGTAAAGGGAAGAGATTTAAAAAAGAAAAAAAAACTTACCTCTTCTCGTGAATATTATGTAAACAATAATACAAAATCAATAATAATGCAGAATGTCTTTATGTATATACATGCATATATATAAATAGCTTTTCCTACAATATATATTAAACAATCGCGATACATACACTCACATATATCGGTAATTAATTAATTAATAACTAATATACATAATCTCTCTCTCTCTCTCTATATATATATATATAATATATACAAAGTGGCCGTGGCGTTGCTTCACTTCCGATCGCTTGCAGCGTTCACCGCGCAGCATCCATTCATCCCTCCCCGACTACCGCCCTCCGCGCTCACCTTATTACCAAATCGATCGCATAAACAGCACAGCCACAATACGACCATCTAAATTTGTAAACTTGATTCATATTTATTTTATTTATATAAATAATATCTCTTCTCTAATTTTTCTGACTTCAGAAATTTGATAACTTTTATGTACTTTTTTCTCTGTCTTTTCATTTTCAGTGTAACGCTTTTTTCTTTATCTTTTAATTTAAATATTTTTGTTATCATTCATTCCATATCTTATAATGAGACTATTATTAATTATTTATTATTATTACTATTATTACAACATATATATATATAATTTTATTATTGTAGCATATAATATATATTCATAAGTTGTAACAGTTTTCTCTTGGTTTTTTATTAATTTGAAATTTTTTTCCGTGATTTTAAAGTTTAATGGAATTAACGAAAATTGTTTCAAAATATTGGTTCATTAAGGTATATGAAACGATGATGTTGATATTAAATAAATCAAACATAGCTGTGGTATTTATATCGATTTGTTTAAGTTATTATGGAGCTTACTTTATCTACCAATGAACCGTTTAACCAAGTTCTGTCCATCAACACACTTTATTTAATCGATTTTATGATAATCGGAATTAATTTTGCCGGAAGTACCAATATTTGACATGAGAATTTAATTTAACTGTTAAATGAAATTCTTTGCAGCGCTTGAAAGTTCAATTCTTTTATCATATCCCATAAGCATATGTGTTTTAACAGTTGCTAATTTATAATGGGGTAAGCTTTTATTAGAAGTGAGAAATAATAACTTTAATAAATCTAAGGCTGATGGTGTGACAGATAAAATAATGTATGATATTACGATTCATTTGAACTTCACATTATTTAACTTAGTAAATTATTTAATAATTTATCATAATTATCTGCTTCAATTGATACTTTCAAAACGTTTGAGTTTTGAATTTTTCAAATATTACGAAATTTTTAATGTTTTTAGTTGTAAAATTCTAAACATTAGATTTAATTAAATTTACAAATTTTTTTCTCGTATACGAAAAATTGATAATACAATCATTGAATAAGGTAGCGATTTTTGTTAGCCGCTACAATGCATCAGAAAGCTGTTTCCAGCGTGAATAATTTAGTTTTTTTTTGTGAATAATTTAGTATTTTAAGAGATTAATGAATGGATGCAAAATATTGGGATTCCAATACAGCATTTCTGATTGTAGTGAATCTGTTTAACTCAGACTGATTAATTATTTCGGTCTCAATTACTTAAAATTCCAACAAAATATTTCGGCTTTTGAATTTTTAGTGTTTAAATGATTAAAGGTCTTCTCTTTAAAATTTGCAAGCTTAGAATCAAGTGCAGCAATTTATTCTTCAGATTGTTGCACAAGTTTTCAGTCGCCTTAATCGTAGCATTCATTTTGTTCTATGTCAGTTTTAATTCATTAATCTCTTAAAATACTAAATTATTCACTTATTTAGCAGTCCTGATATGATTCGGTAATCTTGTTTGTTTTTGTCTTTTTCATTATATATCATTACTTCAACGACTAAGTTTCACTGCGATAAAGGAATAAGGAAAAAAATACATCAACTTTTTTGTTCTTAATGGTCATATAAAGAATCGTATTTTATAGATTAAAGTCTTGTTAATATCATGTTGATATTAAATTGACATCATATCAGTGCATATCAATTCTTCATTTCTTTACTCAACTTTAGTGTCATTTTTAGGATACTTTTATTTTGCCTCGTAATTTGCACATATCATCTCATGTATTTTTAGATTTAGATAATAAAAAGATTGAAGCAAAGGTATTCAGCAGCAACACGAAATTAAAAATTCAATAAAAACATTAGTGAGTTTTCTTTGAAGATTGCTTTATTTTCTTTAACTGTTATACATTGGTCTCCAATTTCCACTAAAATCATTTTCAAAAGCAAAGAAAATAGATCTTTTATTTCAAGAGAAACAGAAAAATTCTTGCATATTTTTTTAAACATAGTTTACATATAAAATATAGTCTGATAACTGTGTAACTTTATACTTATTTCTTCTAGATATTTCGAAAATAATTCTATGCATTTATATATGCAGTCCTTTTTGAATTTTTATTTCTCAAATTTTAAATACGAACAAATTTTAAATATGTTTATATTTTAGGCATTCCAACAACACGACATGCTTTTCAAGTCAAGCAATGCTTGACTTTAATTTTGCATATTCAAATTTTAAAATATTATTGAAACCTATTTATTTGCAATAAATATTTGCATTTTTTTTCTGCATTGTATTTATTACAACCACGGGAACGTTTTGATCTTTAGAAAAAAATGAAAATTGAGTTCAATTTGGGCCATAAATGCCATTTTGGCTATTCTTTTTTTTTTGAGATTTTTAGATCTTGATATTTTCTGATTTTCTTCAGATTACAAATTAATATCAAAAAAATCGTTTTAATTACTCATGCTTCAGCTACAAGATGAATTAACGAAGATAATTTCATGTCTGATATAACAAGCCTGATATAAATGAGCTTCTTTTGGAAGTTATATGGGTCACTTCATCAAGTCATCATTAGTCGAAGCTTTTAATGAATGAACAAGCCTGATGATTAATGAATTCAAAGCTTTCCGCATGTATGTGTTAAGCAAGAAACCTAAATTTTTCTGTTTGAAAATTAGCGAATTTTATATATCCTTTAGAAGTATAGGGTTAGATAGCAGAATTTTGATATTAACATTTCAAAGTTTAAATGAAATTTAAAATTTGCAATCAAGAGATTCGTCTTTTTCGGTAATTAAAAAAAACGAAAAGTTTTTGGAGGTTTTTCTTCATGATATTTGCATTTTTCCTTCACCTCATATATATATTTTTTTTTCTGGAAAATGTCATTAAAATTTAAAACAATTCTGTTCATGAAATTATCTTCTTTCTTGTTATCATAAAAAAAGGAATTGAAAAACAAATCTTTGATTAATCTCACTGGTCTCGGTTTCATTGTTTTAAAGGAATTCTCAGTGTAACAGAAGGTTTTACACACATAGAAAAAAAGAGTGAAAAGAGAGGACTGAAATATCAAAATCTAGCATAATGAAGACTAAAACAGGGAAAAAAAAACTTCCGGAAAAAAATGAAAGAAAATAGTATTTTTTATTGTTGAAAAATCAATACAATCACATTGATTTTTTTTAGTTCCCTAGCAGAAAGAGTTGTTATTACATACACACTATGTATTGGAAAGGTTGTTATTGCACTGAACAATTGATAAATTAAAATGAGAATGGTTTATGTTGAAGGTGAATGTTGGGCGATAGCGGAAAATAACGATTAAAACTTAAGCACAGTTTGATTGAGTGCTTGTAAAGTAGTAGTGTTATGCCAGGAAGTAAAGTGAAACGAAGTGTTTTAATCTCTTCTCTCCTCGTTATTATCTCTACATTTATACCTTCCTTCCCTTTTTACATCTAACATTTATCTAAGACTTCCAAAATGAGCAAAATTTTTTTCAATTATTTTTTCTTTCTTATCTATCTCATATTATTACTACGACTACTGCTACTAATACTAATACATTATTCATCTATTACCTTAAAAAAAAAAAAACTTTTTTTCGATAAATAAAATAATAGAAAATTTTAACAGCAACAATAACAACAAATAATTGTTTGATGAATTAGTGGTTAGAAAAAAATAAATGAAATATTTTTTAAAATTATTGACTTTCAACATATATACAAAAAGCAATGGTGCTATTATTTGTAATCAGATATTATTAATAATGCGCCTCTTTCTCTTTTTTTCTCTCTCTCTTGTGTTGAAATTAAATAAACTTTTTTTTTTGGTAAAATTAGGAAATGAGAGTAAAATTTGAGACAGAATTCAAATAAAAAAATTTAGAGAAAGAGAATGGAAGAAGTAGAACAAAGTTTTTTCTTAATTTTCTCACTAATTTTGAATTCGCAATTAGTTTTTTCCGGAGTTTTTTCTTCATTTTGATTATATGTATTCATTTTTTAATTTTTTTTTTTTTGTTCACGTCATTTAACATTCATTCTATCACATCATCATTTCTTTTCCTTCTTTCCATTGGAATTTTCGTTTTTTCCTAGATTTTTTATTTGAATTCTGTTTGAAGTGTTCATTTTTATTTCCCAAGAACACTTTGGTACTTTAAGCATAATTTATTTTACCGAAAGAAAAAAAGAAGGAAAAAAAAACTGACAAAGCCTAATTTATTTAGTTAATTCCAACACCAATTTGAACTTAGCATTTCTTTTTTTCTCTTCTAAATTTCATATTAATTTCATTCTCTTTTGTTCCCACCTACATAACTGAAACAAAAAATAAAATGTTTTCCTTTTCTCATTTTCTACAATTTAATTTCATCTTTTAATGGGAAAATAATATCAATTTTGATTTGAAATTGGATTTAAATGTATCATATATATTCTGTCATGCTGAGAAGGGAGAGAAGGAATTGAAAAAGTTAAGCAAATAAGATTGATACATAAAAAATAACGTCACAGTAAGATTTTATACTTTTGATGTTTTTTAGTTGTCAGTCACAAAGGAAATTCTTCATTGTTTTTACTTCCTTTCCTCAGCCTCACTTCAAAAATGTATGATTTAAAAACTTTTAACTATTTTAAACGACTTTTAAACGAAATTGACGAATCAGTATTTCCTTCCTTTACCTATTCGCTTTTATTATTATCATATGGAATTACTTAAATTATTTCTGATCATCCGAGTAATTTCAGATAGTTTTAATCTTGCTTTGTTAATGTAGTGAATGCATCAGTCATTTATTGTCTGCTGTTAAATTTCCTATTCAATTAATCTTATTAAACACATGCAAGACATCCATTATGCATCTATTATACATTATAATTTTTTTTGTATTTATACATTATAATATTTATTAAATTCATTAAACAATTTATCTTATTTGCAGCGAGGGTTAAAATGAGGGTCACCGTTTCTATCACAATTAATTTCTAATGTGTCGTCAAATTCCTTGATAATTTTTAATGATTCGATCAAATTTCCTCATTAATTTCTAATAAGTTCATTAACTTTCCCTGCTAGATGGCTTTACTTCAATTACGTAAACCACGAATTTTTGCCATGCTACAAATTTTCCTAAAAAAAAAAATTTAGTTTGCACTTAAGAAGTATAATCAGGGAAAGAAAAAAGAGGAAAAAGGACATCACATTTGTATTGCTGCTTTAGTAGCTATCAATATCAATTTTTTTAATTTAATTTTTTTTTCTCTTTATTTGTATCGTATTTCAAACAACCAGCATGCATGCATCATATAATTACAGTAGTATTTTCTTAGTAATAATAATAATAATAATAACAATACAGTAGTAATAGTAATAATAATAACAAATAATAATAGTGATAATAATAGTAATGATAATAATAATTAAAATAATAATAACAATAATGATGATAATAATAATAATAATAATATAATAATAATAATAATAATAATAATAATTAATAATAACTAATAATAATTAATAATAATTAATAATATTTAATAATGGTTAATAATAATTGGTAATAATTGATAATAATTAATAATAATAATAATAAATAACGACAATATTCATTAATAATTAATCATGACATTTAACAGTGCAAATAATGGGGATCTGAAAGAAATGTTTTGAACAAAATCTGTTTTCTTTTATACGATTAACTTGATTAATTATCAAGAAGCAATCAAATCAAATAACAAATAGGTCATTTTAAATTTCGTTTACTATTTCTTCTGCTTACAATCTCACTACTATCTCATGTACTTAGTAACTGCTCAGGTAGTCTTTCTTTCCCTCTCCTGTTCCTTTGTGTTAAACAAATTTGATTTTTAATTATTACTTTTATGTTGGCGTAGTTATCTGTCACATTGATTCTATTCCATCGTTTTAATGACAGGTATAATTGGCAAATTATAAGTAACATTGAATCCATTTGAAATCTTCCTAATCTTAGCTTGCAGTTTCTATCAAATATTCATTAACGAGAAGGCGTTTAATTCCTAAATTATTGCACGATACTTGCTTGAACATGTATAAAGCATAAATTTGCTTGTATTTTTACACAAGAGGATAGAGTGAGGACAAGAGAGAGAGAAAAAGAGAAATCCTTCAGTGATTGATTTTCCGTTGTTACAATCTCTTTCCCTAACTAGTTAATTCGATCCGTTGTCTTCAATGACCATTTATTATTAATATTATCGTTAATTTATCGCATGCATAATTAAGCATAAATTCATTTAGCATAAAGAAAATCAACTTGACGATGCCTTTTCTTAATTTTCACTTTAGTGATTTTTAGTTGCGATTGTTTTTTGAATTAATTAATTTCTAGTAATTTTATAAAACTTTAGTACTTTTTTTAAGAATTTGTCATGTTATACCAGTGATATCCATTAATGAATTTACTATTTAGAAGGAAAACGGTGACGATGTCTTTTCTTATTTTTTAACTGTATGTTAGTGATTTTTAATAAACTTGAAGAAATCTTCAGAATCGACAACAATTTTATGACCCTAATGACATTTGTTTTATTCCACACAGTGGAAATAAGTAACAGTTTTTCATGAATGTGAAAAATTTTCCAATATCTTCAGTGAAGTTCGCAGATTGCTTCTTTCCGTACAATGAAGAACCACAAACTTGTGGTACATTTTCAAGTCACGTAAATGTATGACTAAAAAGTTGTAGTAAGCAGAATAAACAGAAGTTTGACATGATATATTATGAAAGATTGGCATAATAATAGAGCAAACAATTTATGATTTTACGAATTTATCATTTGATTTACTTCAATAAAACATCATTATAATTGTAAACGATTTAATAATCATGCATCCCACGTGCTTTTGTCATTTAGTGGTGAGATAATCCACTGCATATATCATACATCCTTAAAAATAGTTCAAATATTTAATATCAATCAGTTTTTCAAATTGTCGATAATTTGCATTTTTCCTTTTTTTGAATAATTAATGATTTTTAACTTCAATTAAATTTGTTAGCTTCGTTGTATTTTTGTTTTTAATTCGCTTTCCATTCTTTTTTGCAATATTTCCGATTAAAATACATTAGTTGACTTTGACTGTTGCTTAATTAGTGGTGAATAATATCAATGTTTAACGATGCTAAATAATGTTAATGATATCTTTATATATTATGCACTTCCCTCTTTTGCAATGATTAAGGTTGCTTAAAAATTACTGATAATGAAATGATCATCAGTGAAGCGTTTTATAATTTCATCTCACTGTCCCGCTAGTGATATAATTTTGTGGAAAGTAGTCTGATGGAATTATAGAATGCAGTTATAGAAATAGCAGTAAATAATATTAATTAATCTCATCTCTACCCTAATTAGTTTTTTGTGTCTTGCTGTAATATATCCCAAATAAATCCAGTTGTCGATTCATTCAACAACTGCTGAATTAAATCATTTGTTTGTCATCTATTAATTGAGGTATTTATTAAATTTCAAATATTTGGAGGAATAAATAAAAAAGAAACAGATAATTGCATTTATAATTTATAACTACTTTGTCACCTTAAAATTATCATCTTCGACATTATCATTAATATTTGTTAAATTATATCACCATCCAATTTTATCATAATATCTGCAAAATTATTGTATCTTATTATTCGAATATTAATATTAATTAGTAAAAAAAAAAGTTTCCAGTGGAAATCTAAGTCAGATAAAATTCAGCGGAATCTAAACCAAATTTTAAACTGTATATGAGTTGTTTTGACCACATTTCCTACATTTTTTTGGCTAAAATTGTGAATAATTTAAAAAGTGAGCGTTCCTAGTTCAAAATTGCTTGTTTCTTTTGTTCGTTTGTTGCTGAAGTGAGTAATGTAATTGATTATACCATAATATTTTGCAGAGGATTCATGCCTAAAGACAAAAAGTCGAAGATTCCACAAAGCTCAGGTATTATTTCTTTTTGCTCCTTTTTTTATAGCTAGAATTAAGTAGGATTAATAGTCGTATACTTCATGTTGATCCTTTGATTGTAACAATTTTTGAGAACGAACTTCTTAAAGAAATGAGATTATGAACTTTAATCAGTGATAATTTTTTGCTGTTTTCAACTGATATATTCATCCGTCCTACATATTATTTGATATCGTTTTGCATGAATTTACTTTGGTTTTAAGTGGAACAGATTTTTTGATGCACAGTTAATTTGAATGTTTATTTAAAAATTTTCATCTATTTACATTGCCATATTTCATTTCACTACCAGTTTAGTGATATTTATAAATTAACTTATATTTTACTGACGAATAATTCCAATTTATGCCAGAATTCCATCTTATTTCATCTTTTTTTTACTGTCTAACTTTGCCGTTGCGTGCAAGAAATTTAATTAAAGAAAAGGAGTGAACTGCTGTAATTCTATATTTAGTATTGATAACAGGTAAATTACCTTTACTTTGTTAATAAACTTTTATCATTTCCCTTCCATTTTCTATGACTACCAAACTTGAGGTGAAAGTGTACATAGCCCAATTTGGTCCGTAACTCGTCGACAGCGTACCGAGCTTTCACCGCGGCGAGACGATGAAACCGGATCAACGCAGTCATTTAGTTCACGGACAGTAACTACTACGGAACGTGTACAAATGATCCCAGTGCCACTCAATTTTGATACACCTGTGGACGTCTTAACGCCAATAGGTTAACATTGCAAACTTATATATGCTAGCATAACAGTTCCTGTCTATTAAAATAAATTATAAAAGAGAGGTAGGATTTTTGTTTTTTTTGTTGATGTAAATAAATGATGTAGAATGCAAATTATCAGTAGGCACGTAGGGAACATACAGTTTTTTAGTATGAGATATATTTTAAAACACAGATTAGAATTTTTAGAATGGAATACATTTTAAAATAGTAAAGAAATTCCGGAATATTTAGAAGCGCATAAATTATTAGCTGACTATAAGAAAAAGAAAATTGGTTGACGATAGAAACCATCCATTTTCGAAAATGTTTCATATTAATTTAACCAAATATTACTGATACGGTTTGTAGGCCGAAGTGAAAGGTATTTTGCAACAACAACAATAACAAGCGAATCTCATAGTATACCAGTCATTAGCGGTATAACCGCTAATGGAACCCCACTTTATACGGGTTTATATATTGTGCCGAAAACGACGGAAACGAAAGAAGTAAGGACGATGATGACAACGACAACAACAACAACATATAGCGTTATTGAAATCGACGATACTGAGGAAGAATTAAAAGTTGAAACAGAAGAGAAAACGGTACGAGGAAATACACAAATAACGTTGGATTTTCCGTTAGACTATGAAGTTATCGATTTCGAAGATTTGGCAGGATCATCTATGAAAGAAAAAGAGCACCTTTACGTAGTGGTAGGCAAGAAGGATTCACCCACCCGAACAGCTGATACAGCAGATTACGTAATCAAGATGATCGATATTGACCTACCATCCAGTCAAAAACCAAGCATAGAAAAAGTATCGGATGCAAAAATTGATGGACTAAATAAAGGAGAAGGATACACGGATAGGCATGACGACCATGACGCTTTTGAAGGGACTGTTGCATCTACTAGTCGGAGTAGTGAAATAAATCAAGAACCAATCCACCGGTACGTGGCTGTATATCACAATGGAGTATCACCAGGAAATCCTGAGGAAGGAAGAATAAGTAGAGAAATTTCAACTGTAGTTGCTAAACTTTCCGGAGCATATAAAACAGCATCTATTGATGGGGAGCACACAGTATATACCGACGCAAAAACGGGGCATGTTCAGCAAGAAACACAAAGTATACCGTGGCAAATAGAGTCTCCAAGAAGATTGAAATCGACTTATACAGTTCGCTTCTCCGACCCATTTCGAATAGAAGCAGACGATTATTCATGGAGCCATCAGGAAAGCAAATCAGAAACATTACAGAAAGCAAAAAAACAAGGGCAACAGTTTAATGAGTGCAAAGTGGAAGACGAGCTGGATCAAACCAAGGCAAAGAGAAAAGGTGTGAAAACAACTGAAGACACCAAAAAAACCAAATCGACTATTACTGCCAAGGTAGTCATCGGACCTTTCAAAAAAGGCGAGACATACCTGGACTACCCTGTCGTGGAACCCTATGAAGGTCCAATTGATTCAACTTATCGGATACCCGATGTGGGAAAGGAACCAATCGAACATTTGGTTACTGTCTATCACAGTGGCCGTTCAGATGAATTTATACCGAGTGAAGAAAAGAAACCTACCGTGGATGTGGGTGAAGTTTTCACAGATGCTGCTCAAGCACTTGGTGCAAAAATTACCGGTCTTTTCAAAAGAGGTCCTGCTCATCTGGATTATCCAACATCTGGCCCATATGATGGAATTTGGATTATCCAACATCTGGCCCATATGATGGACCATTGGCTTCAACAAGCCTAGCATCAGATGTAGAAGGCGAACCACTGCAACAATATGTTAGCGTGTATCACAGTGGACGATCCGATGAAGTGCTACCAACCCAAATTACAGAGGTACCTATGGAAGAGAAGCCAGTAGTTGCTGCCAAAATAATAACCGGACTCTTCAAAAAGGGCGAGACATATCTGGACTACCCTGTTATGGAAGCCTATGAAGGTCCAATTGATTCAACTTCTCGGATACCCGATGTGAAAAGTGAACCAATCGAACATTTGGTTACTGTCTATCACGGCGGTCGTTCAGATGAATTTGTACCGAGTAAAGAAAAGAAACCTATCATGGATGTGGGTGAAGTTTTCACAGATACTGCTCAAGCACTTGGTGCAAAAATTACCGGTCTTTTCAAAAGGGGTCCTGCTCATTTGGATTATCCAACATCTGGCCCATATGATGGACCATTGGCTTCAACAAGCCTAGCATCAGATGTAGAAGGCGAACCACTGCAACAATATGTTAGCGTGTATCACAGTGGACGATCCGATGAAGTGCTACCAACCCAAATTACAGAGGTACCTATGGAAGAGAAGCCAGTAGTTGCTGCCAAAATAATAACCGGACTCTTCAAAAAGGGCGAGACATATCTGGACTACCCTGTTATGGAAGCCTATGAAGGTCCAATTGATTCAACTTCTCGGATACCCGATGTGAAAAGTGAACCAATCGAACGTTTGGTTACTGTCTATCACAGCGGTCGTTCAGATGAATTTGTACCGAGTGAAGAAAAGAAACCTACCATGGATGTGGGTGAAGTTTTCACAGATATTGCTCAAGCAGTTGGTGCAAAAATTACCGGTCTTTTCAAAAGGGGTCCTGCTCATTTGGATTATCCAACATCTGGCCCATATGATGGACCATTGGCTTCAACAAGCCTAGCATCAGATGTAGAAGGCGAACCACTGCAACAATATGTTAGAGTGTATCACAGTGGACGATCCGATGAACTGCTACCAACCCAAATTACAGAGGTACCTATGGAAGAGAAGCCAGTTGTTGCTGCCAAAATAATAACCGGACTCTTCAAAAAGGGCGAGACATACCTGGACTACCCTGTATTTGGATTATCCAACATCTGGCCCATATGATGGACCATTGGCTTCAACAAGCCTAGCATCAGATGTAGAAGGCGAACCACTGCAACAATATGTTAGCGTGTATCACAGTGGACGATCCGATGAAGTGCTACCAACCCAAATTACAGAGGTACCTATGGAAGAGAAGCCAGTAGTTGCTGCCAAAATAATAACCGGACTCTTCAAAAAGGGCGAGACATATCTGGACTACCCTGTTATGGAAGCCTATGAAGGTCCAATTGATTCAACTTCTCGGATACCCGATGTGAAAAGTGAACCAATCGAACATTTGGTTACTGTCTATCACGGCGGTCGTTCAGATGAATTTGTACCGAGTAAAGAAAAGAAACCTATCATGGATGTGGGTGAAGTTTTCACAGATACTGCTCAAGCACTTGGTGCAAAAATTACCGGTCTTTTCAAAAGGGGTCCTGCTCATTTGGATTATCCAACATCTGGCCCATATGATGGACCATTGGCTTCAACAAGCCTAGCATCAGATGTAGAAGGCGAACCACTGCAACAATATGTTAGCGTGTATCACAGTGGACGATCCGATGAAGTGCTACCAACCCAAATTACAGAGGTACCTATGGAAGAGAAGCCAGTAGTTGCTGCCAAAATAATAACCGGACTCTTCAAAAAGGGCGAGACATATCTGGACTACCCTGTTATGGAAGCCTATGAAGGTCCAATTGATTCAACTTCTCGGATACCCGATGTGAAAAGTGAACCAATCGAACGTTTGGTTACTGTCTATCACAGCGGTCGTTCAGATGAATTTGTACCGAGTGAAGAAAAGAAACCTACCATGGATGTGGGTGAAGTTTTCACAGATATTGCTCAAGCAGTTGGTGCAAAAATTACCGGTCTTTTCAAAAGGGGTCCTGCTCATTTGGATTATCCAACATCTGGCCCATATGATGGACCATTGGCTTCAACAAGCCTAGCATCAGATGTAGAAGGCGAACCACTGCAACAATATGTTAGAGTGTATCACAGTGGACGATCCGATGAACTGCTACCAACCCAAATTACAGAGGTACCTATGGAAGAGAAGCCAGTTGTTGCTGCCAAAATAATAACCGGACTCTTCAAAAAGGGCGAGACATACCTGGACTACCCTGTTATGGAAGCCTATGAAGGTCCAATTGATTCAACTTCTCGGATACCCGATGTGAAAAGTGAACCAATCGAACATTTGGTTACTGTCTATCACAGCGGTCGTTCAGATGAATTTGTACCGAGTGAAGAAAAGAAACCTACCATGGATGTGGGTGAAGTTTTCACAGATATTGCTCAAGCAGTTGGTGCAAAAATTACCGGTCTTTTCAAAAGGGGTCCTGCTCATTTGGATTATCCAACATCTGGCCCATATGATGGACCATTGGCTTCAACAAGCCTAGCATCAGATGTAGAAGGCGAACCACTGCAACAATATGTTAGAGTGTATCACAGTGGACGATCCGATGAACTGCTACCAACCCAAATTACAGAGGTACCTATGGAAGAGAAGCCAGTTGTTGCTGCCAAAATAATAACCGGACTCTTCAAAAAGGGCGAGACATACCTGGACTACCCTGTTATGGAAGCCTATGAAGGTCCAATTGATTCAACTTCTCGAATACCCGATGTGAAAAGTGAACCAATCGAACGTTTGGTTACTGTCTATCACAGCGGTCGTCCGGATAAGTTTGCAACTGTTGAAAATGAAGAGACGCACATTCAACAGAGAAGGGATGATTTTGTTCCTGCTGATGCGATATCAGTTTTTTCGGGAAGGAAAGTAGTCCTTTCTGATTACCCTATTTTGGAAACGTGCGTCGGTCCTTTATCTCATCTACCTTTGTCGCGTGATGTTGAGTGTCTTCCTTTACAACAGTTTGTGAATGTTTATCATTCTGGTCGATCAGATATTATGCCTGATGAAACACCTCTCCACTTTTTCAGTCAGCGGGATGAAGTATCCGATGCTAAGTTTGAATCTCTACTTTATCCGTCGTTCAAGGATAGCTATTTTCATGGAAGCGTGCTTCAGTCTGATAATGTGAAGCCTCTGGCTTCTCCTTCTGTATCTACTCATGCTGGTAGTGAATGCTTAATACGTCGTCCGTTGGAACCACCCACCGCGTTTTCAAAGTCGGAGCAGAAATTAACTAACTTTGATATATCCATCAGTAGCAGAAGTGCAAGTGGGCGGGCATTACCGGTAGGTATTGCACATCCTGTCCCCAAGGTTCCGGAATTGTCCAAAAGCAGGCGCTATGATGAAATTCCAGATATCAGACGTTCCGAAATGGTGTCAGTGCCACATGATTTAGATTATCATCGCAAAACTCGTGAAGTAGACTACTGGATCGGACGACGTTCTGAACGTCAATCAAAGCCATGCCGTGAACTTAGCGCCGATATCGGCATCGACTTAGCTTCGGATGCTAGTTGGGAGGAGCGTAATATGTTCGAGACCCAACCGCTAGAATCAGTTGACATTCGACAGAGCGCTCGAGATTTTTCAGTATGTCCCACTAAAATAAGAACACGCAAGGTCTCTCCAACAGCTAACCTACACTGGACAACAGTCAGTGAGACAACATCTATCTCTTACAAAAAACGCATCTCTATTGAACGTCGCCGACCACATCCAACTTCATCTTCTCATCTTGCAACATATCGACGTCAGTACCGACCACCGCCACCACCCCCCGAAGTTTCGGCTTATGACCATCAGGACAGAGCTATTTTTGAGAGCAGTACATTGCCTCGAACATATGCTGGGGTTGCAGTCGGAGGTGATTTACGTATGCAGCGTGCTCGATATGAAACCTCATCTTTACCCTCTACCTATTATACCAGTACTGAAACAAAAGTTAGTTTTTGAAATCAGTTGACATAATTTTGTTTTTTTACATAAGTCACTTTGCTCTAAAAAAGAAAATTAAATTGAAATGCACGATTATTCCGTAAATTCTAATTGGTAAGAAATATTACTGTTATTGCTCAACAAATTAATAATTCATTTTTGACTACTGTTATTGCTGCTGCAGATACAACGTAATCCGGTTCGCTATGATCTGCCACGTCCCTCAACTCCACCACGTTATGAGTATTGGACAGGAGAACGTAATGAATGGACCGTAGAAGGTTCGCGAAAATTTTCAGTTATAGATCAAAATGGTCATTCTCCATACGACGACCAGTACGTGAGACGTAAGGTTTAATTCAATGAATTTTGTTAGTTTAAATAAAAATTGGAATCATTTTTTCATCACTAAATTTTTTGTAAAACACTGACGCTAGCATAATTCATCATTTAATCTTATTATTAATAGTATGACTGTTTGATATATTTTCATTGTTAATTTCAAAACCGATAACGAATTCTCTAATTCAGGATTCATGATCTTGAAATGTTTGCTCATTTAAGGTACCAAACAAGAAGCTTTGCACTATCAGAAATCTAACCTTGAAGAAATACCTATTATTTCACTGATAAACGATTTACCAATGATAGAAGATGGAGCTGATGAATGTTCGTGCGCATCGATATTGCCAGCACCAAAAATAGAAACACAAGGTTAGTATCGATTTTTCCTACTTTTTTTCCTGATCTCTTGTCAAAGATGCGGTATATGATATCTGGGAAAAGATCACAATCAATTATGCAAAATATCCCGAACTTCAAAATATTTTATATGTACAAAAGGGATACGACAATATGAATTTATTGCGTCAACTGTAATACTAGTATTGCAGTTTATTTTTTTTTTAAAATTTCGAGTGGATTTTTCTTTCAAAAACTTCAAAATAATTTATGTGTATAAAACATTCAGCATTATTTTGCATCTAATTAATTTCACTTTTTTTCACTTCGAAATTTTTAGGATTATTTCATATCCAATTAAAATCAAAATAGTTTTTTAATATTACAATTTATTTTTTTATTTGGGCTTATTATTTTTGTCTATACAGTAAGTAAAATATTTTTCATATCAGTAAGGTATTTTCGAAAAAAATCATTTCATAGTGTAATAGTACAAAAGTATTCATTTGATCAAATGTTTTTCGAAATTTCACGTGTTTTTTTCACATGAGCACGTAATATTTAAGCATTATTATATCAGCATTTAATAAAATTCAGTATATGTTAATTAAATCAAAATGTTAAATCAAAAAAAAAAAAAAAAGAAAACAGCGCATTAAATGATATGATAAAATTTGCGATGTATATTAAATTTTTAACCTGATTTCACATTTTTTTATGATAAGGTTATCGTATTTTCTGATTGTTAAATTAATGCATTTAATTATCTTATGTAATTGCATGCGTTAGCATAGTTTAAATTTATGTTCCTGCATTCACTGACCAACAAGGAAAAATTAGCGGTTGCAGATTTACCACCTGGTGAGCATTCCCGTCCATGCCGTTCAGCGCCATTGCGTCGTGCAAGACAACGTATTCGTAATCTATGTACGATGTTATAAATGTGGCATCTGCTGTACTATTGCTTTCCAGAAACAGGAAATTATACTTAACCAACAGAAATATCATGGATCTACTCTCAAATTATTCGAACCATTTTTTATATAAAAGCTGTAGCTTTGACGCGCGATATCGAGTGTTGCTGTGAAATTGGGAGTGGCGTTTTCTACGCATTTCAGAAATAATTGCTGTAACAGGCGGGTTTAAGCGTCCGCAGAAAGTTTTTTATGCTCTCTGAAAAATTCAGTTTTTCAGATGTTTTCGAAATGCGTTGGAAATATTATATATATATATATATGTAATCAGCTGGCATTAATAAACTTTTTTTAATAAACTTTTTTAGAATTTTAGAACAATCGGAATTTTTAGGGATTCTTCCAAAAAATTTAACTCTTTCAAAAAATTTAACTGATAATTAAAAAACGCCATATTAATTCGAAAGCACTTTAAGACTACGAGGGAATTATATGGCTCAATTCTGTCAGATAAAACTACTAAGGAGAACATTTCGAAAGCATCGAAAAACTGGATGATTGGTAGAAAAAGTTTTTTCGAGAAAATTAAATTTTCGTTGGACGCTGTAACTTTTTTAGCCGTTGCGCATTACTATTATTAAAGAACGAATTGTGATTATACGATAATTGTGTTATCATTTGAATAATATAAGTTGTTTTTTTGTTGTTGTTGCATTGCTTTTGTGTATACAGTTTAATAAGATTTGTTTAATATTAATGCAGTTGCTTAACAGTGATTTTGTCAAAAATAAAATTAAAAAAAAANAATGCAGAGAATGAAAATTTCCTGTAATTTCTTCAGTAATTATATATTGGGAATTACATAGTTTAATTCTTAATTAAATGGATGAAATCGATCAAAAAGAATATTGACTTACGGAGGAAGTATGTTTTTCACAATGTTTTTCCTTTTTTTTCCATTTCGTATAACACCATCATCACTGGTAAAAGGCTTATAATTTCTTTCAAAAAGAAAAAAAATTCACAACTTATATAAAGTGAAAATTCGTGAATCAAAAAAAAGTTCTGATGGTGCTTGTTAAACATTACATTCAAAATAGCAGCAGACCTGTAAAAGTTCATTTTACCATCACAAAAAGTTAACAGGAAAAAAAAATAGAAAATTGAAAATCGAAGAAAAGAAATTGGCGAGATTACTTGTATTGTAAGCGATTGGTTACAATTTATTTCGTCTTCATCGCATTTTCTTTTTTTTTTTTTTTTAATTTTATTTTTGACAAAATCACTGTTAAGCAACTGCATTAATATTAAACAAATCTTATTAAACTGTATACACAAAAGCAATGCAACAACAACAAAAAAACAACTTATATTATTCAAATGATAACACAATTATCGTATAATCACAATTCGTTCTTTAATAATAGTAATGCGCAACGGCTAAAAAAGTTACAGCGTCCAACGAAAATTTAATTTTCTCGAAAAAACTTTTTCTACCAATCATCCAGTTTTTCGATGCTTTCGAAATGTTCTCCTTAGTAGTTTTATCTGACAGAATTGAGCCATATAATTCCCTCGTAGTCTTAAAGTGCTTTCGAATTAATATGGCTGATTGGTAGAAAAAGTTTTTTCGAGAAAATTAAATTTTCGTTGGACGCTGTAACTTTTTTAGCCGTTGCGCATTACTATTATTAAAGAACGAATTGTGATTATACGATAATTGTGTTATCATTTGAATAATATAAGTTGTTTTTTTGTTGTTGTTGCATTGCTTTTGTGTATACAGTTTAATAAGATTTGTTTAATATTAATGCAGTTGCTTAACAGTGATTTTGTCAAAAATAAAATTAAAAAAAAAAAAAAAAGAAAATGCGATGAAGACGAAATAAATTGTAACCAATCGCTTACAATACAAGTAATCTCGCCAATTTCTTTTCTTCGATTTTCAATTTTCTATTTTTTTTTCCTGTTAACTTTTTGTGATGGTAAAATGAACTTTTACAGGTCTGCTGCTATTTTGAATGTAATGTTTAACAAGCACCATCAGAACTTTTTTTTGATTCACGAATTTTCACTTTATATAAGTTGTGAATTTTTTTTCTTTTTGAAAGAAATTATAAGCCTTTTACCAGTGATGATGGTGTTATACGAAATGGAAAAAAAAGGAAAAACATTGTGAAAAACATACTTCCTCCGTAAGTCAATATTCTTTTTGATCGATTTCATCCATTTAATTAAGAATTAAACTATGTAATTCCCAATATATAATTACTGAAGAAATTACAGGAAATTTTCATTCTCTGCATTTCCTTTTTTTTCCTTTTTAATTTATATAATTACTTAAATAAGAATTCTGGTACGTGTTACGTGTTTTTCTTCTTTGAATTAATTGCTAGTAATAAATATGACCTTTTCCTCATTATTATTAGTTACCACATGTGAAATATAATTCCATCCTATCATTTACTTGCATGCAGATATTTCCCCTAGAGTATTTTCAATTGTTCATTTTTGCTCATTTTCACAAATTTATTATTTATTCACGCCACTCTTATTATTCCTGCCTACATAAAGTGTAGAAACCTAATGTTAATATTTACATGTGATTAACTTACATGCTATTGCTTCGATTCTACCCTAACCATTACTCTAGTTGCAAAAGATGACGGAATCCCCGAGTAGGAGGAATAATTGGAATCGTTATTCACTCATCCAGTTCATCAAAAAAATGATAGGAAAGCGCTAAGACACAAAAGTCAAATGTGTGACTTGACCGTGTCACGTTGCGATGAATACATATATCAGTGGGAAACTTCTTCATCCAACTTTATTAGAATATGTGACATAATAAAGCGTCACTTCCTTGTTCATTCCTAAATTCCGCCTTTGGATTACCAATATATTCAAACGAGAGGTCATCATCTTTTTCCAACCAAACAATTTCAATGCTCGATAGCTGTTATTACTGATTTAAACTCCAGACAACTGGGTGAAGTTATGCAAAAATTATTTCCGCCATAATTATTATTAGTTTCACTGAAGAGAGTAATGCACGACAAAACGTAGAGATCTTTATACAACATACCACAATAACAAGGCGCAACAATTCCAGCAAAAGTAATTATAATTTCTGTGTTAAGCATCAGGTGCGATCCTCTTAATTAATTCAGATACTTCATGGAACAAATCTGCATAATCTTCATGTTCTTTTATGAGAAGTAGTATAGCCGCCCTTTTGTGTCCTGAAACATTGCATCAGGTGGTAGAACAGGAAAGCAAATCCAAACGATCCTATCAAGAAACAAGTTCGTCTCAGAATGATATGTTATCTACGAAATAAGACAGGTCATAAGTGTGTTTAAACAAACCACGAAATTAAACTACCTCGCAGCTTAGCGACGAATGAAAACTGATCAGACATTTAGGACTGGAAGATATGTAAAATAATTTCCATGGTAAAATGAAATTGTTACCAGAAAATGACTTGATAATTTTTGCCGATGAAGTAGAACTTAAAGTTAAATTCAAATTAATGGTCGAATCCCAAAATCTTACCAGTAGCCAATCCGAGATGCTCGCGCGATGGTGTAAATATATACGGAATATCTTTTTCCTCACATATGCATGGAATATGTGAATAAACATCTATTGGTGATACATTACCTATAAATAGATTTTATCTTTTCCGAACGAGGATTTGAACTCGTTCTCGAGAATATTTCTGACGCATCCGAATTCAGAAGAACTTTGAATAAACAACTGTTTTTTCAAGGTTTTCCGGAATTCGGAGGCGTTGAAAATGTTCTTTGTTTGTATCTTTTTTTTTAAATGTAAAAACAATATCAGAAGACGAATAATCTTCTTTCGAAGACCAACGTCAACCATAATATGTGGCCATGGTGCACGTCGTACGATTTAAGCAACGGAATGAAATGGTTAGTTTGGCTGAAAGATCCTACCTGCAAGCACAACGATACCAGTTTCATTCCTTCTCAAAGCTTTTTGTACGTCGCACATCCCTTGCCTCAAATATTGCTTATCTTTAGAAGCCTATAAAAAAAGATTTTTGAAACCATAAATATTTCTCAACACGAATTATACTGTAGGATAATTAAAAAAGCTAAAAAAAAAGCAAAATTCAAAAAAAAAAAGAAAAAAGGTAAAATTGGTACCTTCTTTATCAATTTGTAAATTTTCTTTGCCACTTTTCTTGGAGCAAGTGGTTGGGCAATAGCATTAACCATAGTACAAAGATCTTCATATTCATCCTGAAATTCTTTTAATTCGGAGCTAATTTATAATGCAGAAAATTAGTTCTGCATGTGAAGCTATAAATCTGAAGCATTGGACATTACACTCAAAATGCTACATTACAAGCAATGGAAACTAATGGTCAGCCAAAACATCATAGATCAAACCTTACTTTTCTTTGCATGCAATTTGTACCACAACCGACTAATATTATCAAAACACAAAACATAGTAAAAAACATATATCAGCTGACTGTTATTTAAGCTTTCTTCATTTATTATCCTACATAAAACAATATGTGCTAAATATTATACCTGGCCAACCTTAGCTGACATCGGTGCTCCCGATATACTCGTATCACCTAAATCATTTACCAATGGCTTTACATCTTCATCCACTTCTATTTTCACGTCAGTGTTTGAATCCGCTTTCGATTTCCCCATTTTACTTCAATGATCTACGAACCCTACAACTTATCGTCACTTCTTGTTTCAAAGAATATTCAGTACAAAAACGCACAGATAAAACAGAAGTTTTACACCCCCAAAATTTCTGTTCGGTATACCGAACAAATCAGGTGCTGATTCTCAAACAAACCATTGCCAATTCTGAACCAAACCATCAAACCAATTTAAGCGGCTCCTACGTATTTAACACCGATGCGTCTCACTCACAATTGCAATATAGATCAACTCCTCCGCCTTGAACAGAACAACACCAAATAACCCCGAACCCCCCGAATCCCAATTCCAAGTCCCTGTTAAATGCACAAACCCCTAATAGTGTAGACTACTCTACGAAATGCACTGCGTATTAACCTACTAATGAAAATAATGTCCGTATAGTAACAACAATCAGAGATCTTTGTTATATTTCTAAATATTTTTGTATTAATAAAGAACATTTTTTCCTTCCATAAAGGACCGAAAGTAAAATGAAGTCTACAGAAACTTCAAGTGAAGTGAAAAAATAAAGTTCTACAATTAAACAAATATTTATATTTATCAATAAAATAACAGTGCGAGAAAATCCGCAATTTTCAACAACTCCAACATTCCCGTCGCAAAAGTGATCAACATTAGCAACAACGCTAGAAGAAAAACTGACAAGAGTAAGGAAAACAGAAAAAACTTCGAAAGCGATAGCGAAATCAGCAACTGCTCAACAAAATACAAGGAATAGAAAAGAGCTAACTTTGTGCAAAATATCAAATTAACTAATGAGATGGAAAACACCAACAATTAATAAGATTGAAAAAATTCACAAGAATGCGAAATATTTTTTCAATCAGTGTCACTACTAAATTTAATCGAATGAGAGCTGGTATCAATCTTTGCACCACTACCACCACTGTAGCACCCACGTTTCTTCTTCGTTTTTTCATGCCGAAATCCTTTACCTTGTACATTTTTCATATCTTCATACGCTTTTCTACCCCACTGGTCGTATGCCTAAATGGACAAAATATTGTAAGCAAGAAAAACGAATATATAAAAATCAAACAGATTTCAAATAAAAAAAAACTATCGCTTTAAAGAGCAGCGAATATTTCGCTGCCAACTCCACGAATATGTGTTATAAGTTATAAAACCAACCAAAAAGCTAAAAACTTTCTAAGTGAATTTCTATAGTCCTTTACTGGAAAAAGTTGGAAGCGAAATGATACGAAAATGAAATGTTGTAAAAGTCGTACTTTTGTTCGATAAGAATTATCGCGAAATTTGTCACGCAATTCATCCTTCGAAGTCTTCACTCGACGAAACGGTCCATTCTGCACTACCTACAATATTCTTCGGACCTTATAAACAGCTGACTTCGAAGTGGGAAGAAATCCAGGAAATTCGTCAGACTAATTCAACCTAAAGGATAAAAATCACAACTACAGCATACCTTTTGTTTCCTGTTATTGTTTTTGCCCATGGTGTTTTGATTGTTGCCCATTCTGCAAATACAAACAAAAAAAATTTGTACAAAATTCCTTTCCACAAACAAAAATATTCTTACACTTTCTTCATAAGATGCTACTAAATCGGATTGTGATCGCTACTAGGTTATACTAATTTAAAAAACAGATACAAACTTCTCCTTCGGATCATCATTTTTATCCTTCAAGTCCGTGTTATTGTCTTCCTTCTTTAAATCTGTATTTTTTTGACTCCGACTCTTTTTATTTTTGTCCTGAAGAAATTTACAACGTGAACAAGAATAAATGATTAAATAACAGGATCTTAAACAGGATTAAGTAATTTTCAATTAATCTATTAATCTAACTTCACCAATTACAATCACCAAACACCTTGAGATTTAAAAATTACCTCTTCGGGGGAATCTGCTTTCAGAGTGTCGATAGCTTTCCCCAAAGTATTACTACTTTTCCTAAAAAAGACCAAAGAGAAATACATTGAGAAAAAATTGAAACAAAAGCAGAACGAATGTCTGGGAAGAAAAACTAGAAACAGCAAAATAAAACACTGGTGTAAATTCTAACAAATTTACAGTCTAATAATAAAAAAGAAAATCTGAAGGTACTCTTAAAAGCTGACCTTTTATCATTGCCTTCATCAGTTCCACTTAAAGAATGATCGAACTGTTTCGTTGCTGCTTTCTTTGTGGAACCAATAACATCTTTCGACGTTCCCTTATTAGCCTGCTTAAAAATAGCTCCAAAGTTCCTTTCCTTTGAAGCCATATCGCTGTCTGAGCTTGAATCTGATGAGGTAGCAGAATCTTCTGTAACATGAGGTTTACCATTTATCTGCACCTCTGCTACAGTTTGCAACTGCGGTTTCAAAGTAGCTTCATCACAATTTGAATCTGACGAAGTTTCGGAATCGCTTTCTACAGAAGGTTTGGAATTACTTGGTAGTTTTAATACTGCTTTTTGATGTAAATGTTCCAATGATGTGGTGGCGACTTTATTTAAACTTAAACTTGATTCTGACGGATTTTTGATCTTTCCCATGTCGGCTTTGTTAACCATTTCAGCTGTCTTAACTCCAGCATCATCGGAAGAACTACTATCAGATAAACTATTATCCATTAATTTTTGCTTTCTGGTCACTTCCTGCTGGTGCTGCAGCCTAACTTGCTGTTGCTTACGTGCTACTTTTTCAGGAACAACTGTTTCGGAATCTGAGGATGAATCAGAACTCGACTTGACTTTCGGTTGAACGGCCACTTGCTGCGGCGGTTTTTTTGACTGTTTGACATCTGCAACGGCTGCAATTTGTGCTTTCCTTACTTCGTTATTACTGCTGGAATCAGATGATGTGTCCTCATTTGAAAAGGTTTTATCTCTGACTGCTTTTGTTACCTTAGTTTTTCCTGTCACCTCAAGACGTAACTCATCAGAATCCGGAGAACTTGAGCTTCTCATCATGGCACCACTCGAGATAGTGACAGATTTTTTTTGCATGTTTTTCGCTAGCTTCATTACATTACTGCTGTCACTGTCACTAGAATCCGATGAGCTCGTATCTGCTGCTTTCTTTCGAATTGCCATTGTTGCTTTGTGATGAACCTGCAACTTCGTTTTTTTAGCCGGTGTTTCATGAATATCGCTTTCGGAATCCGAACTGCCATCATGTTCCTTAACTCGGAATTTCCCAGTGCAAGACATAATCTTCGTGGATGCTTGCGCTAGAACCTTGGGAGTTCTCTTATCCAAAATTTTCCCACAATCATTGAGTTTCTCGCCTTTCGGCATTGTAAGAGACTTATTTGTGCCTTGCTTCAGATTCTTGCCTGCACCATCATCGCTGCTAGAAGTACTGTCAGATGAAGTTTCAGATGATTTCTTCGTAACGGCAACGTTTCCCAAATTACCACTTAACGTGGCTGTAACTGTTTTCCCAAGAACTTTCCCCTGCACAGATTGCTTCAGACTTCTATTTACATCGTCATCGTCACTTGAAGTGCTGTCAGAGGAAGTTTCAGATGGTTTTTTCGTAATAACTGCTTTCCTTAAATTACCGTTTAATGTTGCTGGAGCTACCTTCCCCAGAGCTTTTCCTTGCATTGATCGCTTCGCATTCTCATTTGTATCATCGTTGTCACTTGAAGTGCTGTCAGATGAACTTTCAGCCGACTTCTTTGCAGAAACTGTACTTTTCGCATTAGCATTTCTTGTGGCTGGAACTGCTTTTCTGGAAACATTTCCTGGCCTCAAACTTTTGTCCGCATCATCATCACTGCTAGAAGTGCTATCAGAACTTTCAGATGGTTTCTTCGTAACAGCCGTATTCTTCAAATTACCGTTTAATGTTGCTGGAACTGTTTTCCCCAGAGCTTTTCCCTGCATTGGTGGCTTCGCATTCTCATTTGTATCATCATCATCACTTGAAGTACTGTCAGATGAACTTTCAGCCAATTTTTTTGCAGGAATTATATTTTTCGCATTAGCACCTAGCGCGGCTGGCATTGCTTTCCTGATACCATTTCCCAGTCCTAGGCTTTTGTCCGCATCATCATCACTGCTAGAAGTGCTGTCAGAAGAACTTTCAGATGGTTTTTTCGTAATAGCTACTTTCCTTAAATTACCGTTTAATGTTGCTGGAGCTACCTTCCCCAGAGCTTTTCCTTGCATTGGTTGCTTCGCATTCTCATTTGTATCATCATCGTCACTTGAAGTACTGTCAGATGAACTTTCAGTCAATTTTTTTGCAGGAACTGTACTTTTCGCATTAGAACCTGTTGTGGCTGGAACTGCTTTTCTGGGAACATTTCCTGGCCTCAAACTTTTGTCCGCATCATCATCACTGCTAGAAGTACTATCAGAAGAACTTTCAGATGGTTTCTTCGTAACAGCCGTATTCTTTAAATTACCGTTTAATGTTGCTGGAACTGTTTTCCCCAGAGCTTTTCCCTGCATTGGTGGCTTCGCATTCTCATTTGTATCATCATCGTCACTTGAAGTACTGTCAGATGAACTTTCAGCCAATTTTTTTGCAGAAACTATATTTTTCGCATTAGCACCTAGCGCGGCTGGCATTGCTTTCCTGATACCATTTCCCAGTCCTAGGCTTTTGTCCGCATCATCATCACTGCTAGAAGTGCTGTCAGAGGAACTTTCAGATTTTTTTGCAACAACTGCACTTCTTATATTAGCGCTTCGCGCGGTTGAAACTGCTTTCTCGAAAACTTTTCCTTGCACTGATGACCTCGAACTCTTATTTGCATCATCACCATCACTTGAAGTGCTCTCAGATGAACTTCCAGGCAATCTTTTTGTAGCAACCACATTTCCTAAACTAGCAGGTGATGCAACTGAAACCGCTCTCCCAGCAGTTTTTTCTTTTACATTCGTACCTATACCATCATTATCATCAGTACTAATGTCAGATGAGCTTCCTGGAGCCTCACTGCTCTTTAAATTAGAGTTTAACAAAACACTGACTGGCTTTCCGGGACTGCTTTGTAGTAATTTCCTTTTTGTAGCACTATTAATATCGTCACTGCTAGAACTTGTCGACGAATCCTTCTTCGATACTTGTTTTGCAGTTGATGAAATCTTAATTTCTTTCTTCGTAACCTCATCTGAACCGCTTGATGAACTAGAGCTATCCTTTTTCATTTGCTTCCTTGTTGTCAGGAGATTAAGCGATGGAGAGAGTTTGGCAATTTTCGCATCTTTCTTTGTTGTGGTTAATAAATTACTGAATCCGGGCAATTTTGTTTGTGGTACTTTAACTGCTTTCGAAATCAGTTGCCCCTGAAAATAACTTGTAAATCATGAAAATTTTTATAGTTGATAAGTGTCCAACAGAGATCCATGTTAATAGTTGATAAGACACTCATAAAACGCCCATCCATTTTCTTAGACCGGCAGAATTTAAGATAGGATAAAAGTTTAGATAGATTTAAAAAACGATTCCAAATCATCGGCATCTTGCCATTGTCATCGCTATCAGAATTTAAATCTGATAGTGACGAAGTTCTACCATTCGACTGGTTTGCTGGCTGGCCTGATAAGGAACTTTGAACTAAACTATGTTCGTTAAACAATAAGTTTATGCAATCGTGGAAGATTAATTGCGACTATTGAAATGACAATATGATTTAAGGCGCCGCTTAAACTATAACGGTCCAAAACCGTCTAGTTCTGATGCGCCTAAGTGATTTCCACTAATTCATGGTTCGAGAACCACACAATTTATTCACCTATATCATAAAATCTTTTTCCTCATCCTTTACGAAGAAAAAGTAACAAAACTAACAGGAATATCAGAATCAGAACTTGAAGATGACGATGGAACAGGAGGCCGTTTTGTTCCTGCACTTTTGATTATTTTCGTCTGAAATTAACTATATATACTCCAGTTAATAAATCAATAGACATGATTCCATTAAAAAATCATAAGCAATGCAATTAAAATGAACTTCTGAAAGTTCTGACAAACCTATCGAGTAATAGTGATAGCAGAGGGTGTTAATGGTTAACATAACCAACAAATCAGACTGTTTAGAATTGTCAAAGTTCCAACAATCTCCGACAACAGATAGACTTCTACTTAACTAAATCTACTGAACTATAGGCGTGCTAAGCGCTACGGCTTTCTAACAGAGTGACTCAAGCACTCCCTTAGCAACATGCTCAATATAGTAATATATGTTCGATTATTTAAATCAAAAAGTTTATGGAAAAAAACATACCGCAGCCTGCTTGATTGGATTCTCGCTATCTGAGCTATCGCTTGAATCATCCATTTCATTTTGTCTTAGAGCTTTCTTAACAATTGGTGAACTACTGACAATACCATTCGCGCAACGTTTTCGACATACAATTTTATTATACTCCTTTACAACCTCTTTAAGCGGCTTAAAATTACCAGATGACCGCTGGAAAATAAAGACATATCAGCAGAAGGAAGTTTTAATTAAAGAGTTTGCAACAACAATCTGTGAGTCTCTCAATACATGATAAGATAGATTAAGTGAAATGTCTGTACTAGTTAAACAATTCAGGAAAACAATGAAAAATTAAGGGGGAAAAATTTAGCACCAGTCATAAATGGATAACAAAGACATACTCGTCTCTTTTCTAATTCATCTCGTCGTTGCGCACTGAACACTTTATTTACCAATTTTGGTTCTTCTTTGATTAAATGATCGTAAAATAACACGTCAAAGTCAATCGCAGATGACTCTGTCATTTTATATGACTTCTAAAAAATCGTTTGAATATCAAGAATAAAATAATAAAAGTAACGAATTTTTTTAACGTTTATTCCTTTTACATGTTAAAAATAGAAAGTTATTAAAAACCTTTAAAATACCATAAAAACGAAAATTAACAAAAAACAAAGCAAGACAAAATGCACTAATCCAATGAAAGAATAAAAAAGAAATGACCATCAGTTCACCTATCTTCGCTTCAGTATTATAACTGACTAAAAGCTGATAATGACTTACTACCGATGAATGGAGGGAGACTGCTCCATGAAAATTGACAACACTGAAGCAGAAGGGAGTGCACTACTGCATTCCTAAGAGACTAAGAGATCACTGCAAGGAAAGTTATTTGTATCGTTGGATAGACCACATCTTAAGCAACTAAATCTTGTTCACTTTACAATGAAGAGAGGAATCGAATTACACATAATCTTATCTAACTGATAGATTAAATTGTATCATACAATATATTTACTATATACGAAGTCAGAATTGTTACATTTACCTAACGACTATACAAATTCCCGTCCTTTCCTTGATTACAAGGAATTAGAAACTGACTAAAAGTAAGAAATTAATTAACTTAATATTATTAGTATGAAACGGATTCTAGCAAATTTATCAATTATGAAAGTAATGAAACATAGCAATGCATAGAGAAATCAACAGAATCGACAGCATAATTCCAACCAAAACTCATCCAATGGCTTCCTAAAAAATCCTTCGCATAGCACCAAACCGTTATGCAATTTCAACATTCATCCTACATCATAGTGACATCACTATGCAATTAGCTCATCCCACAATTTTTCAGTGAACAAAGGTAACTTTTCATTTTTCTCATACATTTTTGTTGCATTCTTTTAATAATTTCCTATTTACAAAGATAATTTTGCTTTTTTATTTTTTTTAATCTTCTTCCTAAAAGAAAAATATTACTACGATACAAAAATTTGCTTGGAATATAGGGTTAAAATTTTTGTATGTATTAATTAAATATACTAAAATGAGCATTAATTAGCTATTTTTATCTTTCAAAAAAAGTATTTTTCGGAATAATCAAGCTTTTATTTATGAGCAAAATTTCTTTCATTTTAAAGATATACCCTCTCCCCCTCCCCCCAGATAGGTGACATCAATGAGGTAAATTTATTTTTGTCCAATTTATAACAAATATATTGATTTAATGATGTGACATATTTAATATTTACATGACATTCTTTACTAAATATTTAATATACTGTGACATTTATATTAAATATTTAGTAAATACAAAAAAAAAAATTATTACAATTACAATTTTTAATAATTCTCCTTGTGATATTAATCTTTGATTTGCATATAATTAATGTGTAATTAGTGTGTTGAATTTGCTTTAAAATTGTTGCAATAAAGCTTTTTGTTTCTTGCAAAATTTTATTCAGTTAAAAAGAAATTTCACCATCATTGATAATTAATTTAATCAAATGTGCAATAAATTCAAAAACAAAATTGATAACAAAAATTAAAGTAAGATTGAAAGAGCAGTGGTAGAAAGAATTTCCGGTTTGAAAATACTAATTAATAATTTAAATTTGGCAATAATCGTCTCCAATTTCGAAAACGTTCCACAAGATTACTTTTGAAATGCGTACATTTATTCGCTTGTTTCTGCAAAAAGAGTACAGTGATAAATCATTAAATCCTGCGCTAATATCACTTGTCTTGTTTGATTATTGATAATAATTAAAAGTGTCTGATTTGAAAGAACGACATGCACATATTTCATTTTATATACAAATATATTTAATATACAAGGAATCAATTTACTGATATCATCTATACGCTTTCAATTATTATCACCAACCAAACAAAATATGCAATATTAGTGCAGAAGTCTTCATTGATAAATGATTATTGATATTTGATATATAATAAATTTACCTCACTGATGTCACCCATTTGCTGTCGTCTTCTCCTTGAATATCTTCGAATAGCAGCTTTAAAATCACTTGGTTCTTCGATCACTTCCGTATCATTGTTTTCTTTAGAAAGCTAAAATGATTTTCAGTAAACGAAACTTTCCTTCTAAGCATTTGATATGATGGAAATATTAAGCAAGATTAAAAAAAATTTTTCACAATATGTCTCTTTTTTTCCAACATTAAAATTAAAATTTCAATTTTTAAATCCGAAAAAATATCCATTTAAAAAGCACTAGGGAATATTTAATAGACTGTACTTTTCTAAAAAAAAAAAGATTTTCAAAAAGTTTTTCAAATTGACATCAATTCAATTTCATGCAGTATGCGATTTCTTTTGTTTTTATTTCTATTTTCTCTTTTTCTTGGTTTAAAAATGAAAAAATTCCAGATTAAAAGAAACACTTTCTTCACAAAATTTTTCAAAGTAGAAAGTTTTAAACAAACTTTGACGTCATCACAAAAATCTAGCAAATCTGATTTTAATGAGTGCTTAATTTCGGCAATAAGTCCAACCAAAAGATCATCAATGTCTAAATTTAACGCCACTGATACTTCATAATGCGCAAAGCTATAAGTCATTGCAGCATTTTTTGCATCTAAAATTAAATTTTCAATTTGAAAATCGCCTTTTGAAAATATTTTTATAGGATTAAGAAATAAAAAAGAAAGAAAAAATGAGAAAAACAAACAAATATTAATCTTTTATTTTTTCTATTGAAGCATAAGATGTACAAAGACAAAATATATCAAAATTAATATTGAGAAAATTTTTAATTAAAATATTGTTATTCAGTTATTTACCTGTTTTGCTTACAGCACGCTTTCGTTCTAAATCAACTTTATTAGCAGCCATAACAATAGGTGTATGCCGTGCAGATTCTGATTCACGTAAACAATCAACAACATTCATAACTTCTTTGAAGGAACTTTTTGAATCGATACTGTATACGAGTAAGTAAATATCTGCTTTCCCATCTAACCAAGAACAATCCTAAATAATAATAAATAAATTAACTGATAAGATATCAGTAAACAAATACAATAATTGATTATATTTCTACTTATCTATTATTTTAGTAATCTAAATTATAACAGTCGATGTATAAAATTAATTTTGTATGTAATCTTAATTTGTTTCATTTTAAACTATTACTGATTTAACTTAGAAATAAACATAATTCTCTAAATTTGACAAATAAAAATATCAGCCATATATTAAATTACTAATTAAATTACTTACATTATGTGGATCAATTTCAAGAAATGTTAATTCGCTTTCTTTATCACCAATTATAATTGATACTGTGTTGTCAACTTGCTCTATAAAATGCTTTTTTTTTAATAAAAAATATTTGAACATGAAATTTAAGATAAATGAAGTCAATAATGATAAAACATAGCATATTGTAACTCCAGTAAATTAATACCTCAATTTTTGAAAAAAGAGAAATAAAATAAAATCACACCTATATCAGTAGCATAGGTATTTCGATGATCTGAAGTCATAAATTGTCCAATTAGAGCAGTTTTTCCCACACCTGTTGAGCCAAGTACGTATATCTAAAATTTACAGATATATTATTGAATATTTGAATAATTATCAAAACTTAAAGTTTCCATTAAAAACTTATGGATTTATCAATTTGATATCATTTGATATGTAAATAATATTATGAACAAAAAAAAAAATAACAGTCAATTTTTTTCCCACACCTGTTGAGGCAAGTACGTATATCGTAGTTATCAAATATCATGGAAATTAACAAAATTGAACATACTTCAATGGAATCAGTAAATTAAAAACTTAAACCAAAACTGCAGCTGGTTCACAAGCGAAGTGGCTTGGTTTGGAAAGTGAAAAGAAATTTCAAGGTTACGGAGTTTCAGCATGTGCAACTTGTGATGGTGCGTTTTTTAGGAATAAGATTGTAGCCGTGATTGGTGGCGGTATTGTTAGAACCTTTTAGCCCAGAAATGCTTATATTGTCAACAAAAAGAGTGATGCGACGTGCCTTCTATAGATGCAAATTTCACATTATTTTTACTGAAAGCATTAGTGATATAACTCTTAACTCAGCTGAGGTTAATGTAACATACTTCATAAAAAGCGGTACTTGTCGATGGCTGATTATTTTCATCTTTTTCATTATTACTAGCAGGTATAATACACTCATCACTCAGATATTGAATGTGAACTGAATGTGAAATACACTCAGATATTGAATGTGAGCTGTTTGATTCATTTGATAAACCGGATCGATCAGCCTTTCGTAATTCTAGAAAAAGTCTTTCCAGTTAAAATATAACAAATTAATGAAACGTAACAAATTTTTTCATTTAACTAAGCTCACAAATAGTAGTACCTCTTTTTCGAAAAAAAAAGCTCAGCATGAAATTTGTTTGTTAAATTTTAAAGAGAAAAAAATCACAATTTGAAAAAGAAAATGTTTTAATTGATTAAATTGTCTTATTCATTTAGCTGATTGTACTTTTAAGCTTTAAAAGTTTAAATACATTTACTTCTTTTTTTTCTTGTAGACTAATATTAAAGTATATATTTCATGATTAAAAAGTTCAATTTTACCTCGTTTATGACAAGAAGGACTTTTGAGACGAAACGAATCGCCTCGACTAACAACAGTACCCTTTTCATCTATGTTAAATTCCCGCACTCGGGTGTAATCATCGGAATCTATCAAATTAAGAAAACGATCCTCGGCCACTGTTTCTCGTGGTTTTGGCCAAACATCCGTTCGTGTTATGTCCGATGGTCGATGCCTAAAAAAAACAGCAACAAATAAAAAGTAAAAATAAAATTAAGAAAAACAATTCATGTAGATTAAATATTCAATCTTCGTTTAACATTTGTTCGATTCCGGAAATCTGATTGATGAAATAATGTGCTGAAATAATGAATCCGGATAGAGAAAAATAGGGATAGAAAAGAATGCATTCTGTAGTCATTGTTCTTTTAAAATTATGACGAACACTTAAAGGGATGGAAATTAATTGATCAAAATATTAGTTAAATAAGGAAAATTTTGAAAAAAAAAATTAAATCGATCTGTAAAAATTAATTTCAATTATAAAAAATTATTAGGAATAATTTACATGAACAGTAAATATAATTTACTGTACTGATCTCAGTTAATTAAGAAAATGATAGTCAAATTTTAAAAAACCCGAATTCTTTTTAAAATTTTTACAAATTTTTTTCTTTTTAGAATTTTTTTTACAATCACTGTTAAAATACAAGCATCGCTGGCTTTCCCACTGTATAGCGTCGTATTTTCTTTAATATTAATTTAACATTTATTTTTAAAATTCCTCGCAATGAAATGTCGAAAAGCATAGTTTGTTTCATCGCTTTGAAAAAATTGACAAATTTCCTTCAAAAAAAGAAGTTCTGACTAATAAAATATGACTTTTAAAATCAAATAATTAAAAATGACAGTTTTAACTCTTTAAAAGTTCCTGCAGTTAAATTTTGCTCTTTTTTTCTTTCCTTTCATGCTTTTTTAAATTTTAAACTATGGCATTTTTCAAAATGAAATGATGATGATTTTATAAATTTTTAACAAATTAAGTCTATTCAAACTTATTTTTCACTTTACCAGACGAACATTTCAACTGCAAACAACATCTTATCAATCATATTGTGTAATGGAAAATTAATTTCTTTTTTTTGTTTTGTTTTGTTTTTTTTCTTCTTGAAAAAAAGTGAGCAGAACTTGCAGGAAATTTTGGAACTTTTGAACATCTGGAAAACTGATAAAATGTTGTTTTAAGATAATTAGCACGAAAAAAATTTCCATCTTTCCCCAAATTTTATTCAGTGACTTGAATTAATTTAAATTACTTTAAAAAATGGAATGATAAAGCGTTAATGATTAAATGTGAAAAGGAAAAACTATCATAGAAATCGTAATATTTGATAAATTAATAAACTGTTATTTACCAGTAATTAACAATGGAAAGTTTTCATTTCTTCTTCAGTTCTAAAATTTTGTTGAATAATTTAAATTAAATCAAATTAAACTTTTTGTAAAGGAAGAAGGAATGAAATATTAATAACGAAATATGTGGGAAGGTGAAATTTCATTACAAGTAATTAAAGTGCACAATCCCTATTTTAATTTCCGTTATGAGCAGAAGCCATAAAATAATATTCAATCTAATCCTATCACTTGAATATTTGATTAATAGATAATGGTGAAATGCTTTAAAATTTAGGAATGATATAAGTGAAAGAGTAGTTCAAAAGATGGCGAAAGTGATCGGCTAGATCAATGATAACATTATTGATTAATACACAGCTAAATGAAGCGGCTAGATCAATAGGAATATTATAAATTATTACATAGCAAAATTTACTCCTATCCTTTGATTTCCAGTAATTTTACTTCATTAATTAATTCTTAAAAATTCTATTTCTGTAATTAATTCTCTGAAATTTAGAACTCTTTTGCATAAATTCCATAATTATCAAAATTAATTTTAATCTAAATATTGTTAAAAGATTGAAAGATTAAAAGGAAATTTAAAATTGGAAAAGAAAAAGAAAATAAACAAACAAACAAAAGAGGCGCTTAATTAGTTATCGTCAATTTTGATAGATTGAATCATTTTATTTACTTTCAGAATAAAATCAAGTTAGTATATTATATTTAGAAGTAAAGAAGTAGTTTCCGGACCAATAAAGTAAAGTAAGGTTTTAAGAAATAGCATTTCAGGTTCACATATAACAATTGCAATTCTACTGTTAATGCATAATTTCAAACTTGCCTTATGATATTAATTAAACGCAACTAATAAAATTCTTTTACATAAATTTCGTAGGCATTAAAATCAATTTTAATCTAAATATTGCTGGTAGATTACGAAGTCAACAAGTTAAAAAAGCTTAATAGCAAAATATTACTAAACAGATAAATGGCTGTAATGTAAATTTTTAACTAATTTTTCGTATACGTATAATATCATATTTTTACTTGCGTCATAAATTTTAATCCACAATATTCTTCCTTCTTATATGAATATCTAATGTAAATGAATATGAATGGAATTACTGAACCTTGAATGAAGAGTGGAATATCGGAAAATATTAGGCGTTGAGCGCCTACGTTCTCGAACTTGTTGCGCTGAATCATCGAATGGGTGACGTTTCACGTGAACTGATGTTCGAGGGCGATGTCTAAATGATTGTGAACGTAACGGTTGATTCATGCTCACAATCGGTTTACTGAAATATATATCGAAAATAAGTTCTGAAGTATGAATCGTTTTTTTCTCATTCCATAACTTGAAATATAACGTTTTGTTATTTTTATTAAAATTTAAACTTCATCCAGTAAAATAAATATTGCATTGTTATTATATTCGAAAAAGTAAATTTTTGACTGGTAAGAAAAGTAGAAATATTGATAAAGATATGTGAAACAACAATTTATTAAATGTTGCGTGGTTTATTAACTAATATAATTTGAATTACTACAGTAAAAAATTTGACTGTTCATATAGTTCCCAAAATTTTTAAAAAATTCAAAGCTTGAATTGTAACAGAAGTTTTCATACCATACAAATTCATAAATTTGACTAGTGAATTAAGGCATATTTTTAATAATTAAATAAAAATTATCATAACTTAGTTAAATTTAAAAGTTAAACTATACAACAAAATTATTGTACAAAATAAATTGATAAATTCATCAATAAGAGTAAGTTTAAATTTCACTTACTACTAGTGTCATGGAAATGAAATGCCTAAAGTAAACTTCTCAAAAATCGATGAATCAATAAATTACTCAAAATTTTTCCTTTTTCTTCTAGCTCAATAGTTTGCTTTGGGGTATTTTTGGAAAATGTGAAAAAGTAAGTGGCATCTAGTCGCTTTACTAGAGGGAATTAAATTTAAAAAGCAATAAACATCGCCTTTTTTCTCAAATAACCTGCCATTGCCTTCCTTTTTCTTCTCGCTCTCATTATTTCTAAATATATGCCTGGGAGAAGTTCCATGCTACTTTTTCAATTCAAAATAAATTGCAAATTCAATGAAGTTCCTTTATATCAAATTTGCAAATAATTCAATATATGCTATATAAATAAATATTTCAAAAAATTTCGGCTAACTTCATTTTTTCTCTCTCTTTCTTTTCTCCCTTTTCTTTTTTTTTGCTTTATTTGAGAAGAAAAAAAGTTGTGCTTAGTACACGAAAAAATTTGACACATTTAAATAGATCGGAGGTCAAAAGTAATTCAGTGAAGCATTTTTATTGAAGCGTCTGAGAAATTGCTGAAACTGAAATTTCTCGTCCCATCTGTAATTCGTTGCTAAAATGTCTAGCAAAAATTATGTTTAATATTTAGCCAAAAAAAAAGAAAAAAAAAATCGAAAGTTATGATTGCAACATGTTTTAGCAATTTCAAAATATATTTTTTCCTTACTTTTGAGAAATGTAATTTATTAAATGCTTTTTTTAAGAGAAATTTGAACGTATGCTCCAAATTCTTTAATTCATTTATTCATCGTGTGACGGTTATTCCTTGAATCCAAAGATTTAATTTTAAGAATAAAAAAAAAAAAAACGGAAACAAAGCGATTAATTTTAAGAATTTAAATTATTTACAGCTGTTAACAGCAATAAAGAAAAATTCATAAATTTCAATGGTTCCGAACGTATGACTGAAAAAAAAATTTCTTCATGAATGATTTTTTTACCTGCTATCAGTATTATATATATTCTATTGATTAATTTTGAAATAATACATTTGAAAACTGAACTTTTTGATAATCAATTACTGATATCCATTTACGTTCAAATATTTTAATTATTGTATCAATTTTTGTTCAAGAACTCTAATTTATCATCTTAGGTGTCAAAAAAATGCTTATTTTGAAAAGCTGAAAATAGAAAAAAGTAAAAATTGTTGTTTCAAAAGTAAATGTTCAAAAAGGCAAACATGGAGACAAAAAACAGAGTTGGAAAAATAAACAAAACAAATAGTCAATCAAATTTTAAAATATATTTAAACAGTGAGTAAATTGTTTTAATTAATATTGAATAATTCACATCATGTTCCTGGCTTTTGCAAAGGATGAAATGGAAGTCCAAGAAACAATAAGTGATAATTATTAATGATTACTTAGTCAGAGGAAAAATTATCCAAAGACTTGATTAAAATAGTAAGAAAATGAAAAATAAGCCTTAAATATTTGAATATCATTGATAACAAATATATGACTAGTAATAGGTGATAATACAATAGATTGATATGAAAATCGAAATAATTTCAAATAACGACAACAACAAACAACAACAACAATAAAAATAACAGCAAAAATAACAAAAACAGCAACAGTAATAACAACAGTAGCAGCAACAGTAACAATTGCTGACAACAGTAACGAGAGCAATAACCAACAGCAACAGCAACGACAGCAACAACAAACAACAACAACAATAATAACAATAAAAATAGGCAAACAACAATAACAATAACAACAACAAACAATAACAATAGCAACAACAATAACAATAACAACAACAAACAATAACAATAGCAACAACAATAACAACAATAGAAACAACAAAAACAGCTACTAAAAATAAATTAACTAAAATGGAAAAATATCAGTAGCCAAAGTGACACTACCGCTTAGTGTTGAAGAAGATAAGGTGATGATAATGCGATCTTGTCGAGGGAATTGAACAAATGGACAGCAGGCGCTGAATGACGTAAGTATGCTATACTTAGATATATATCATTTGCTGGTGTTTTCCGTAAAATCTATCGATCATATTGAAGGGATATCAATAGTCACCTGTTCATTTGTAAACAGATTCATCTTACTCATATTTATTGTCATTTATTTTCAGCACAGAAACAAATTTAAAATAATAATTATAACCTTTACGATAAATTATAATAAATAAACTTTTGTAAATTAAAAAAAAAGAAGAAAAATTAATCGCAACTAGCAAGAACAAATTTTTTTTTTTTTTAAATAACTTTTAAAATAAGTTTAACAATACATCAAATTTTTTTGTTTTTTTTTGCATACGTAGTGCATAAACACACAAGTTATTAGCTAAAAGTTTTAAAAATGCAAATACAAAACAATAAATAAATGTATTTTAAAAATAACAAATTTCCTTTTGTTACCTCTGATAATTTGATAATATTTATAAACCGATTTAAACAATTTTCTTTTCTTGTTTTTTTTTTCTTTGCTTTTTTTTTGGAAAAGATTTTTGCTTTAGTGTGGAAATAAATTTAGTATTATAGCAAAACTTTGTGACTAAAATGTATGTGTAATTAATTGAAAGATTAAAAAAGAAGAAAAAAAATGGATGCATAATGTTAAACGAATGATAATATACAACGATTTAATGTGATCAATGGATGAAGAAGCCTATAGAGGAAAAAGCTTGTTTATTTGCATACATTTTGTTAAGCCTCAAAATGAATGGGGCTAATTTGCAACAGAATTTAAAGCTTTTGTTGAATGGACTTTGTATTCATAACATAATAGAAAGAAAATTTACTAATCCGAAAAACAGTCAACAGGGGAATCGTAGTGTATGAATGAAGTAAATATATGATCGTTTAAATCTTATAAATCATTTTAACTAAGCATATGACCATTTAAGTTTCACAGATTTAAACTAATATATGATCCTATAAAATGTACGAATTATTTGAACTTAATTTAAAATCACTTGATTTGCAAATATTTGAACTCAATTTAAATTTACAATCATGAGCTTTACAAATTATTTAAAGTAAATATATGATCATTTAAGTTTCACAAATTATTTGAAATCACAACATGTTTATTTTTTATAAGTCATTCAAAGTGATTATATGCTCAATTAAGTTCTTTGCATTCATTTGTATTTTCACTGGTTGATAAAAAAGAAATCGAAAATTAGAAATTTTCCAAGTAAAACCATTCAATTTAATCAAAATAATACAATAAATAAAAAAGGGTAAATATAAATGTTAAGAAAGAATGAAAAAAAAAATTAATCCAAAAACTGAATTAAAAAAGCATAAATTAAGTCAAATAATTACTGATAATTTCTTTTTCTTTTGAATATATTTCATAAACGTTTAATTTTTCAAAATACTGTTTAAAAAAAAGGAAAAGAAATAAAAACGCAATTTGTTTTAGATTTTTTATATTTATCTTATCAATTGAATCAAAAATATTCCTTCATTTTTATAATTTTAAAATCTAAAAGGGAAAAAAACCAAAAAATGAAAAAAAGAAAAGCAAAAAAGTTAGTGATAGAAAGATATATAAAAATTTAAATATATATATAAAGAGATATAAGATATAAGCTGAAATAGTTGGAAATTTACCAAATATTGCATTAAATATCACATAATTAATGAAGCAAAAAAAAGAATAAGTTAAATGAATAAATTAACACATCAATTAATTAATTTTGCATTCAAAAGTAATTATTCCTCTTGCTATTATATAACAACTAATGACTGATCATCTGATATGAGAATTAATCAATCAAAATTTATGTTTACTTAATGACTCGTTTAATTTAAATTTAAAAAAACATAGCAATTTTTCTAGTTATTATTCATCATCAATCATATGTTTCAATTATTTTGTCATGCCACTTACAGCATTTTTCATATTCCTATAACTTTAAATTAAAAATAGAAATAGATGAAAACATAACAACTAAATAGAACTAAGAATTTTTGATAAAAATAAGATTTTTTCTTTTTATTTCTTTTTTTTTTTTCACTGTAATGAAAATGATTTAAATTTGCTATAGGAAAAAATGGAAGTTTAAATTAAAGAGAAAAAAAACCCAAAGCTAGCGTAATTTTTGATATTACAATTAACAATAAAATTTTGTATTTTAAATAAAACAAATGTATCGATTCAGAATATATCAATTTTATCAATGAAGAAGAAAAATTCTTAAAATTCAATTTTTAAAATAACAGAATTATTATGTTGTAATTTTGTTTTTTATTTTCTCTTTTTTGTTGTGTTTCATCTCAGCTAAACAAACAATTTGTTGTATAAAATAATATATTTTTCAAAGAAAAAAAAGAAAATATAAGTTTCCATTTCGTTTCTTTTTTTCTTCAACTAATACAATCTTTTTCCGTTTTCTTTTTTTCCTTCATTTTCTTTTACATATTATTTTTTATTTATTGAAATTTTTAAAACCGTATAAATTAATAAATTTATTACTAATGTTACTTAATCGTTTGGTGAAGAAAAGAAATGCAATTGCTTGAAACATAATAAACTGTTTTATTAATTGATTTTCTTTCTAATTTAATTTTTATTCCTAAAAAGGTTTGAAAGGATTTTATTGTTTCTATCATATTATAAATGGAAGTAAATTAGTAAAAAAGAGAGAAAAAGGCAGAAATACGAGGTAATCTACGCCAATAGTAATTGATGAAGAAAATACAAGAGAATTTGCGTCATTGTAATTAATGAAGCAAATACAAGTATTAATTCTTTAGAATTTACGTCAACATTCTCAATTAATATATGAATATTTACTAATATACTAGCAATTAATATCACTGGAAATAAGTTTCCAGAAATTGCTAAATAATTTATCAAAAATTTCAAATTAAATATTATTAATCAGTGATGAGTAGGAGAAATGTGACTAATTACTTATTAATAATGTTCAATTTAAACCATCAAATTTCGAAAAATTCCATATCTTTTCGTTATTTATTAGAAATTTGAAAATTTTAACAAAATTACTTAGCAATTTTAAAAATTTAAACGCAGCAATTAAAAGAGAAAAGAAAAATAATGATTGAAGCGATACAACAGATAACAATTAAATGAGATAAATTCAAACAAAAATAAAAACAAATTAATGATTTGGATGAAACTTAGATTAAAAAAAAAAAGAAATCACATCAAATCACTAATCCCATATTTGATGTATTGATGAAAATCTAAAGTGATTTGATTTCTACACTTAAAAATCAAATTTTATGCAGTATAAAATGCAAAATTGTAAATTAGAAATGAAAGCAGTGTTATAATTTTCTGACTTCCTTAATGATAAATGATAAATATCCTATGATAATTTTTGCTAACAGTAAACAAAGCTTGATTGTTTGATATAAAAATTACAAACACTTAAAAGTACTATCATAATAAAATATTTATCTACGGCATAAATTTTCTGCGTTAATCAAAATTATAATTAATTAATCCAAAATATTCAATTTGAAGTAGCAAAAATTTCTTAAATTATGTTCTAAATTACTTTGGAAAGGATTGAAAAAACAAAACAAATAGAAGATTATCTAAGATATATTATTCTGGAATTTTAGGAGAATATTATAAAACATCAAGTTTTCATGAATTGAAATTCAATTCAATTCATGAAAATTTGTAATTATAATTTACTAGCTCAATATAAATCTTGATCCAAATAATGTTTCATAAATGTCAAAAATCTTGCACGAAAAGCAAAATTAGCTTAAATCAACCTGAATTTGATTAATAAATTAGTCTTAATAAGAAATTTGTTTCTATTTTTTTCTCCTTACAGAAAAGCAAATCATAAAAAATAAAGATTTAAAAAAAATGAAGATCGAAAACTCAAAAATCCATTAAGTAACAAAATGAATTAAATGAAAGTAAATTAACTGAAATAGGAAAACGAATCAAACAGATTAAGAAATTGAAAATGAAAAATGATCACAAATATATCAATAATTTTTGATCTAAAAATGCATTGAATTTTAATGTTTACTGCTAAAATTTAATACTTTTTAGTATTAAATTTCAGTACTTAAGCATAATATCATATCAGTATGAGAATTGACCGAATAAAATTATTATTAAATGATAACATAAATAATCAGTCAGTACTAATGAGTCATAAATAGATAAAAAAAAAACAAATTAAATTAATTACGACAATAATTATTTTTTAATTAAAAAAAAACAAAAAAATAGCCTTTAATATTTGTGATATGTGATATGTAATACATAAATAATTGATAAGAGATATAATTTATAATATTAATATTTAACTTTTAATTTAAAATTACAGTAATACATTTTTTTTTAAAGAATGAATAAGAAGAGAGCAAATAAAACAATTCATTCATTTAACAACAATTAGTTCTTTTATTTGCTTTAATGGTAGCATATCGATCAGATCATTGAAAGCAATTAGCTTCGAGAAATGACTTTTTCAAGAAAAAAAAAAAAAAAAAAAACTTCCGACACTCATTTATTCATTTTCTTCTTCTTCCTTATTGCTTTTATGCTTAATTTATTTGCTCCGCTTGTTCTTCTTCCATTCTTTTCAACTTCCCTTCTTATCCCTCACCCTCTCCTCGTATCAATACACCACTCATTCCTTACCCCGCGGTCTCTTTCTCTTCTTCGCTAACTCTTTTCTGCTTACTTTTTTATGTTTTTCACTTATGAAACGGGAAGTAATGAAAAAATTGAATGAATATTTTATATATTTTACTTCAATAAAATTCCCTTTATTTAAGATTTTTCATCTTTTTATTATTTTTTCATAAAGTTAATTATGAATATGTGATTTCCGTTCAATATGTAATTTAAATAAATTTAAATTACATATTGAACAGACATACACACGCATACACACACACGCGCACATCGATTTATAAAAAAGTAAATAACAAAAGTAACAATTTAAAATAAATTAGTTGCTGTGGTAAATTTCAATATTTATTTGAAGGATTTTATTTGTAAATACTTGAAGAGAATTGAAATAATAATTAAGGAATGAAAAATGGTTGATAATATGTTTGAATGAATGATTAAATTACTCTCATTTATTTTTGAATGAATGAAATTGAAAGGAGTGAATTAAATTAGAATTCATCAATTAAATTTAATGGAAATCTTTTTCTTCTCTTTTATTGTTAAAGAAATGTGAAGAAATAATTGAAAATTTATAGATATACATTAACAAATGTAAATAATAGCTAACTTTGGTAATACTATATGATTTAAAAAAGAAAAATAAGTATTATAAGCGTAAATTTAATTTCTTACTTAATATATTGGGCAATAATAGAATGGTGAAATAATTAAAATTAAAAACTATCTTTTCAACTTCAACTACAACAGAATGCAATTAAATTCATTTCAATTATTTAATAAAAATTTATTATTTAATAAATAATATTATAGAATGATGTTTATGTAAATTGTTTTAAAAGAAAAGAATTCGATTTAAATATCAAACTTTAATTTTGACTAACAAATTGAAAAGCATTCTAATTAGCGCATTAATTAAATTGGGGCACAATTAGTGATGCTTGAATTGTCTGAAATTTTAAAATTGGATGAAGTGAGAAATCAAATGAAGTGAAGCAGAATGAAGTGAAGATTTTTTCAACTTTAAATGAAATGGCAACATCTCATCAAACGTAAACAATTATTATTCATCGATGATTCAATCTTTAAACACTAGCTAATTCTTTTAAAAAATAAAAAACAAAATTGATAAGTGCTGAGTATTCCACTGATTACGCTATTCAATCAACAATAATAGCTTTGCAGTTTTGATTATCAAGTGTTATCTAAGTTGTCAACTTGTCACTTTACTTGCCAATAATTTCAATGCTAGGATAAAGCTTTTCACAGTAGTAATTAAATTATTTCATGCTTGTGCAATAAGTTCCTTCCTTCTATATATTCTGATTAATTCAACTCAATTGTTTAGATACAAAGATATTTTTAATGAGAATAAAATTTACAAATTACTATTAATTTAGCCAAGGTATAGAAATATATGTATGCATGCATATGTCTGTACCTGTGTGTGTGTGTGTCTGTTTTGTGTACTGATTTATTATCACTATAAGAATTAGGAGATTATGATTAATTTAATACACAATTAGTGAATACATATTGTGATTGATTATTTAAAATTCAAGGTTCGTTTCATTAAAAATAACACCAAAAATAGACATTTTTATAATTTCGAAATTTTAAGTGTAAACAGTCTTGAAATTTTGATATCTTTGTCATCATTGTAAATAATTTTAGGATTTCGAAATCTCAGTGTAAGTCATAATCTCAAAATGAGCAATAAATAAATTAACTGAAAATTTTTTGATGAGATAAAAAATCGAAAAAAAGAAAGAAAAAAGAGGAAGAGACAAATCAATAGATCTGATTGCGTCATATTACTCTTACATTCGTTCTCTTACACTAATATTTTTAAATTCTAAATACCTTACCAAATCATTAAACACTTTTCTTTTATTATTTAACTTTTCATTTTCACTTATTTTTTTTTTCTTTTCCTTTTTCTAAAAACAGAAATTCGCAAAGATTTTGAAAAATAATTTGTAAAATGCTGGAAAGGATTGAAATAAGTGGCTTAAACGGAAATAAAAGAAATGTTTAATATGTTATAATATGATATAATATGTTATGATATGATATGATATGATATGATGTAATATAATATGATATGATGTGATATGATATGGTTTGATATGGCATTATATGATATTCTATGAACAAAACTAATACAATTTGAATTAAAAAGAAGTTAAAAAATGGATGAAATTCTTTTCTCTTTTTTCTTTGTTTGCAAAATTTAATGATACTAAAAAAAAACTTTTTGATTTTTAGCAATTGTTTCTTTTTTCTTTTTGGAAATGATTTTTAATTTGAAAAAAATGGTGCATAAATTTGACGTGATAAAATAATCAGTGATAAGCTAAGATAAAAGAATAGAATATGCTGAAAAAAAACATAAATGTACACTTATATATTTGGATTTAGTATAAAAAAGCAAAAAAAAAGTGGAAATTTTCATGAATGGCACCAAAATTTTTGAAATAACAGCAAAAAATCAGCATTTTTTATATTTTTACTACTAAAGATTCGACTGTTTTGTTTAAAGAAAGAAAAAATGAGAAAAAGACAAGCTTTGGACGGTTGTTTAATCGATTAATCTTTTATCAGATAATCTTTAAAACTTGTTGAATATCTGACTAATGTAAGCTCAATTATGCGGTTAAAGGTTAAAAATTTTGTCAATTAATTTAACAAGTTTTTGAAGGAGGCCAATCTTTAAAGAAAATAAATTATTTGATTTGTTCAAAAAAAAAAAAAAATTTAAAAAAGATAAACTTTAAACAATTTTTCAGTTCATTTCCTAAATCGTTTTTTGGATTTTCCTGAATTTCCATTTTTTATGTCAGAGAAAAAAAAAATGAACACAAATTTTAAATATGTTTATTATCCATCTAAAATTGATCATATTTATGATTTTTAATTGAAATTGCTAAATTTTCAAAAGTTTCAATTCGCTTTTTTGTGAGGAATTTTATATTTTTTGTTGCTAATCGGGAAAACTTTTCTAATATGCAAAAATTGAATGAAAAAAATATCTACAAAAATGATTTTTATGCTAACATTATTTATTATTATTCACCTATTTTACATTAAATAATGCATCTATTTTAGAAAATAACTGCGACAAAAAGTTAATCCAATTTTTTTTTTGGTCTTTAATTAGTATAATGTAATTAATATAAATTTTAATATAATTCAGCAAATTACTAATCTTTTGTGTTTAATGATGAAAATACTTACATAGCAATATGTGGCGTAGAGTTATGGCTTTGTCCTTGATTTAACAGTATTCTACGATTGCTTGAATGTATCATTGGCAAATTGTCATCGTACGATTGCGCTCCTCGATTCTAAAAATTAACTCCTTCATTAACTTTAATTTTTAAATTAAAGAGTATGAATAAGAAAAAAGAAAACGAAAAAATTGAAATGATTTAAAAATAGTAATATAAATAAAATGTAATTTCTTTCTTTCATTTTTTTTAGATTATTAAATTTNAAAAAAATGGTGCATAAATTTGACGTGATAAAATAATCAGTGATAAGCTAAGATAAAAGAATAGAATATGCTGAAAAAAAACATAAATGTACACTTATATATTTGGATTTAGTATAAAAAAGCAAAAAAAAAGTGGAAATTTTCATGAATGGCACCAAAATTTTTGAAATAACAGCAAAAAATCAGCATTTTTTATATTTTTACTACTAAAGATTCGACTGTTTTGTTTAAAGAAAGAAAAAATGAGAAAAAGACAAGCTTTGGACGGTTGTTTAATCGATTAATCTTTTATCAGATAATCTTTAAAACTTGTTGAATATCTGACTAATGTAAGCTCAATTATGCGGTTAAAGGTTAAAAATTTTGTCAATTAATTTAACAAGTTTTTGAAGGAGGCCAATCTTTAAAGAAAATAAATTATTTGATTTGTTCAAAAAAAAAAAAAAATTTAAAAAAGATAAACTTTAAACAATTTTTCAGTTCATTTCCTAAATCGTTTTTTGGATTTTCCTGAATTTCCATTTTTTATGTCAGAGAAAAAAAAAATGAACACAAATTTTAAATATGTTTATTATCCATCTAAAATTGATCATATTTATGATTTTTAATTGAAATTGCTAAATTTTCAAAAGTTTCAATTCGCTTTTTTGTGAGGAATTTTATATTTTTTGTTGCTAATCGGGAAAACTTTTCTAATATGCAAAAATTGAATGAAAAAAATATCTACAAAAATGATTTTTATGCTAACATTATTTATTATTATTCACCTATTTTACATTAAATAATGCATCTATTTTAGAAAATAACTGCGACAAAAAGTTAATCCAATTTTTTTTTTGGTCTTTAATTAGTATAATGTAATTAATATAAATTTTAATATAATTCAGCAAATTACTAATCTTTTGTGTTTAATGATGAAAATACTTACATAGCAATATGTGGCGTAGAGTTATGGCTTTGTCCTTGATTTAACAGTATTCTACGATTGCTTGAATGTATCATTGGCAAATTGTCATCGTACGATTGCGCTCCTCGATTCTAAAAATTAACTCCTTCATTAACTTTAATTTTTAAATTAAAGAGTATGAATAAGAAAAAAGAAAACGAAAAAATTGAAATGATTTAAAAATAGTAATATAAATAAAATGTAATTTCTTTCTTTCATTTTTTTTAGATTATTAAATTTTTGGGTAAATACTTTATCAATTAAAAGATGTAGTGATATTTTTTTGCTATGATAAGTTTTTATTATAGTTATCAATGTTTATTATGCATTTCATAAAAAAAAATACAAAAATTTTTTAGCTAATAACAATTCAACTTCATAATCAATCATTCAAATAATTTATATATTTTGAATTATATTTTGTTTTTCTGTTCTTTCCCATTTTCTTTTTTTCTTTTTTGTTGCTATTATTTTTAACTGAATGCGCATTTTGAAGGAAGCATATCAATCTTTCTAAATGTAAGTTGAATTTTAATATTTCTAAAGGAAATGAGGAACTTTTGAAAAGTTCTCAAGACGACTTTTCCGTTTGTCACAATAAAAGTTCATTTGCTTAAAAATTCTTTTTTTAAAAAAAAAGAAAAAATGACATGAAATAGGGTTCATTGATTTTTCTTTTTTTTTTAAAAAATTTTATGCAGTGGAAACTATTCAAGCATAAATTACATAAAATTCCTATTAAAACGATAAGATTTATAAACTCGGAAACATTTCCTTTTTTTTCGTTATGTTGGACAAAAGTTTGAATTTTTAACGCAAAAGTTAACCAATGTATTATAATTAATTGCGTAATTGGTAAAATTCAAGAATTTTTCGACTTCCAACAAATTCATTTATTTGTTTAAAGAAGAGAATTCAACATACAAATTTTTAAATTGTAAATTAAATGTGACAAACCGTTGACATATTTTAAAAAATATTACCAATTCAATATTTTGAAAAGCGAATAGACATCCGGAATTTACCGAATTATTTTTCGTCAGTATTATTTTTGGTGATGAATTTGCTGTTGTTGGAGCAGTTTGTGATAAGGATATGTGATTAGATAAAATTGGTGTAGGAGGCAAACGACGTCCGGTGTGCATAACCGGTTTTCCATGCATATATTCATACGATTGAAACTGATTCGATTTTTTCATTACCTAAACAATTTCTAATTATTGATTAATTCATTGTAATTACTAATTCATATTACTATCAGCGACATAACTGTATACATAGTACTACAAAATTCATTATTAAATAATATTTATCTAAAACATTATGCAAGTTAATTAGAATTACTTGTATAAAAAATTTATTAATTAAAAAAAGAAGTGTGGAAAAGAAAAAAAATTACTAAAAGAAAAGAAAAATTAATAAATTGAAGAATGAATAAACTACACATCGATTTTTTAAAAGACTGTGAAAAACCATTAGTCAGTTTTAAAAATCATTCATTAAAAATTAGTAATTAAATATTGTTTTTAAAGATTTTTTTATAAACAAATTTTTAACTTTTTTAGCTTTTTTTAAATACCAGTCTTAAATTAAGAAAGTATTTTATATAAAGCAAATTTTCATTTTCCTCATCAAACTTTTCAGATTAAAATTTTATATTAAAGATATTTAAATATCATTTAAAGAAAAATTCTTAAATTTAAGGAAAAATTCTTAAAAATTAGAATTTTATGGAAAAGATGTTTACACCAATGAGTAATGAAATTAAAAATTATGCTAAATTTTATTACAATAATCTTTTTTTAAAAGATTGAAAAAAATAAACGTACTGCATATAAATAAGATATATTTTGTTGTACTACTGATATTTTAAAATGTCCCAATTGAAATTAAAGGGAATGAAAAAAAGCTTTTGGAAAGTAAATGAAGCATATCTATGCATATCATTACTATTAATATTTTAAAATACTTAAATTTGAGAAAAGAAATTCTTTAAATGTAAATAAGATACATTTGTTTACATTAATAGTACTTTAGAATATTTTAATTTCAATAATATAAAGTTTCATTTCCTTATAACATTCCACATACACAGACAGACAGACGGACAGACAAACACACACACACACACTTATGAAATATGAAACTGCTGACAAAGTAAGCAAAATATGTTGCCAAAAATATTTGAAATCATATTTGTAATTGAAAATTATAATTTTGATAGATGATACATTTGATTTTTTTTTCTATAAGCATCAGCTCAAATTGCAACTATTTTGAATTTTCTTAAACGATCAAAAATTACAATTTTATATATATTTAAGAAAATCTTTAATTTATGCTTGAAAAAAGATTACAGCCATATGTTTTATAAATGCAACATAGGAATGACTGCTTAATAATAACTTAAAAATTATAAAATTAAAAAAGAAAAAAGTTTTTGATTAAAAAAAATTTTTACATAAGCCTAAATAGAATATAACAACATAATAAAATAGGTTTTTCTAGGGTATTATCCATAGCAATGCTAATGCCGTAGAAAATAACTGATGAAATTTGGAAAAATAAAATTGCAATTCAAAACGAATAAACGAACAATTCCCGTAGGCTAAGAAAAATTGACAAAATGAAATGTAAACTTGAATGATAACTGCAGTAATAACAACAATTGCTGTATTTTTTGATTAGTGTCTTAAAATTTAATTTTTTTTAAATCCTTTTAATTAAAACAATTTATTTCTCATCAAACAACACAAAAATTTTAGCAAAAAAAGAGAATAGATCAAAAATCACCTAAAATTTATTTCACTTTAATGATGTTAAACTGAGAAATTATTTGACACTGAAACTTCTCTGACTAATTTCTTTTCTTTTTCCATTTATCCAATGGAAATACATTAGTTCAATTTTTTTTCACAACAACTATTATTTTGAACAATATGACAAAAATATTTATTTTTTCCATATTTAGTAGTAAGAAAACCCGGGATTACTTTTCAAATTTAATAAGTTAATAAACAAATTAAAAAAAGATATAATAATTAAACGAATGAATAAGTAAATAAAATTATTTGATCCATTTTTTTTTTATTTCGCAATCGTCTCTATAAATATGTTCATTAAATATGTCTGTAAATATGCTTCTCAAATCTTTAAAAATTTCAAACAATTGAAGTTTTCTAAGTGTAGCAAAAAAAAAGAAACTTTAAGGAAGCTAAATTCCTTAAAATATGAAAAGAAAACTTATGAAAATTGCGAAAAAGCCAAATTTTATTTAGTTAAAGAAATTCAATCATTCATTTGTTTGCCAAATGCTTTAAGTTCATGCATTTTTACTTTCTGTTTCAATAACATTCTTTAGTGACATTTATGAGAATTGAAATTTTCACAAATAAAATTTTACGAATGTAAATGAAAAGAATTTATCGAACAGTAAATTATATTACACAGATGGAATTATGAGTGAGAAAAATTAATTTTCATTAAAATTTTTATGCTTTCATTTTTGTTGTATCATTTCATTAATAATAAATTTCACTTTTTTTCTTCAAAAATTTTATTGTAAACTTTATTTTTAATTAGTTTTTAAATTTTAAGATTTAAACGACTGGAAAAATGGAAGATTATCTATTTTGCAGTATAATTCGTTGCGAAAATTAATGTTAATGAGAAAGATTACAGACAAAATACATGTAGTTAGTTGGTATCATATTTCACCATTAATTAAGCTAATAAAATACCAAAAAGGAAAAATGATAAACAGCAAATTTTTATTGCAAATGGAAAGGAGAAAAAATTAAAATAATCAAAGGAAAATTAAAACAAAAAAAAATTATTAAAGTTCAGATAAATTATTATAATTTTATATTACGGATTTTGCTGAACCATAAATGTTTCTTTGAATTACTTTATATGAAATTTTTTCTTCCAGCCAATTATAATCAATTAAACAAACAAAACTTACATTTAATTTGAAATGATTCATTTTACTAGCTAATGCGCAATAACATTTCCTTAATTCATGTAACATTTCAGGAAAACATATTCAAATATTTCAGAAATTTATATCATTTAACTAATCATTTGAACATCATATTGAGTTAATATTTAATTAAAACTTGAAATAAAATATGAATTGAAGGAAAATTAAATGAGAAAAAATGTTAAAAATTTAGAAGTATAATTTGTAAAATACAAATGATGATTAAAGCATAAAATTTACGAAAGGAAAAATATCGCTAATTTCTTTCCCTCTCTTTTTTGAAGCATACAATTATGAAAGAGCTAATAATTGGTGCCAAATTTCAAGTGTTAGATTGAAAATGAAGAATGTGAAGGTAAAATGAGATGGAATAGAATGGAAAATGAAATGAATGGATAGGAAAAGAAATATATGTTAGAGAAGCTTTTGTCATTTTGCTGTCACATTTTGATAGATAAAAACCTTAAACAACCCAAAGATGAATAGGCACATTTATATTATATCAGAAGCAATGGCAAAAGTAATAGACTTTTTAAGTTTCTTTCACAAAAAAAAGTTAAAAAAAAGTTTATCAATGTTGAGAGGAAATGAAACATACTGCAATTAAGATAAGGATTAATCTAAAAGCTTATCACTATCACTAACTATTTTAATCAGTCATAAGCTTCTAGTCTCAATTTGATATAACAATTATTAACAAAAAAAAAAGAAAAAACAAACACTCTTTTAATATATACAAAATAAGTAGTTCATAACAAGATTACACTTTGAAAATGCAATATGTTAAATATTTTTAAAAAGGAAAAAGAGAAAAAATGATAAGAAAAAGTCGATGAAAACAAACATAATAATAGCCTTTGGGTAGGAAAAACAAAAAATAAAATTAAGCATTAACCTGCAGGATATTTTTCAATTTAATTCCAATCACTTTTGTGTTTTAGCTAGCTTCTATTTGAAGAAAACTATTTATAAATTTTCACATCAATATTTTTTCTTCAAATATTATTTTAATGATAGCTTTTTTCTTCTTTAATTTTGTTTTTCTTTTTCAGTTATTCATTTATTTTTATTTATTTCCTCTTTCCGCAATTTTTTCCTACTTTTGTTTTTTAAATTACGTACATTTCTACGTATAATTACATATATAATATATGTAACTGTATATATATACAATATATAATATATGTAACTTATATTTGAAACATATTTTAAAAAAAGTAACATGTTTAAAAGAATATATTTGAGAAAAAAATTTAAAAATATAAATTCAAAATATGCAAAAGATATGTTTAAAAGCATTCATATTTGAATATATTGTATATTTGAAAATTTTCTCACTTTTTTTTCATACTAAGCAAACAAAAAAGCATCTTTAAATATTTGAAAATGTACGAAATTATCAATGGTAGTTGAAATTATCAATGAAAAATTGATAAATATGTTTTTAATCTTAAGTTCATAAGTATGTAGACTTAAAATACAATATGTATACTAATAACTATATTTCTATAGAAAATTCTAGTAACTTGTAAAATACAGTAATATAGTATCTTATTTCCACAAATACTGTATTTTAAATTCTGACCGACGTGCGCAAAATTATTTTTATTTCTTTCCGTAATGAAATTTCTTTTTACTTAGAAATTATGATGTATTGTAACATACTTAGTTATCAGTCATTTTAATGATTACTTTTTTTAATGAAAATTTTAATAACATTTTAATTGATAAATGATAACAAACAATTTAATGGTAAGCAAATATGTAACAAATTCGATAGCAATTAATATTTTTAATTTAAATCCAAAATATAAATTTCACGCATTGAAAATCCCTCTTATTATGCTTTCTTGTCGCATCAACAAAATTAGACTTATTCCTGCTATTTTTTTCCTATCAATTTAAATATGGAAATTCGGAAATTTTTTGCAAATAACAAAATGTATGGTATGCATACACATCCCACTCATATCATTTTTATTTATTTAGCGATGTTATATTTTACAGAGTTTAATTTTTAAATTTTTTTTTTTTTTTGATGTGGCAAACTTGTTTTGAAAAAACTGACGAAAAATTAGAAAAAAATATTTTGTTGGGAATTTCTTAAAACCAGTGAATTTTCAAGCTCTTAAAAATTTTTTCAACCCCAAATTATTTTTTTAGCATTGAAATTTCTACATAATTATTATGCATAAGAAAAAATTCATGCAAAGATGATGTCAGAAGATTATAAAGAAAAAATTTTTTTTGTGATGTGACGAATTTGTTTGAAAAAAGCATAATTTTTTTTCTAAAATATAAAGTGGAAATGCCTCTGGAATTAACTAAATTCTAACACTGTAAGTGTAAACTAACGAAAAAATCTAAAAGTTTTTTTCCATATTTTAAAAAACTTCACAACATTGTATTAATATAGCTAATTACATTATAAATTACATGTTGAAAATTTAATTAAATTACTGAGTTAATTAAAAATTAAAAATAAAATTAAGAAATTAAAATTTTATTTGTAGTAAATTATAACTAAATTCGGGTATAATATAATAAGAGAAAAAGGAAGAAATTGTTATAACTTGCAAGTAAAGAGAGAAACAATGAATATTTGCCATATTTGTTGAAATGATTGATAGAGATGTAAAATAAGGGAATCGAATGAAATTTGCGCTTTGTTGGATATATGAAAACGATATTTGCATTTGGTTGGATGGATAAAAGCCTTTCAGAAATAATATATTACATGAATATCTGTTAAATTTCTTTTATAATACCACAATATTTCCTCTTATTCCTTTTTTTTATCTATGCAAATGCAGTAAATTAAACTTAATAAAACAAAACAGCAAAATCGCAAAAAAAAGTAAATTGCAGAAAAAGTAAAAGTAGTTACTAAAATACTTAATAATAATTAGTAATGGTAATGAAAAAGTAAATATTGAAACAATAAAAACACTGATTCAATTCTTTAGCAAATAACTGGTAATAGTAATAATAATAATAAAAGGGTAATAATAATCATAGTAATAATAATAAGATAATAATTACGATAATAGTTTTAGTAATATGAATAATAATATTAATAATAAGAGTAGAATTTTAATATAAAAGGAATAGTTACATTCATTGTTGTTATTGCTATTATTTTTATTTCTCATAGCGTAAAATTTAATTATTCATTTGGTTTTGTTCTCTTTCATTAATTATATTCATATATATGATGTATGGTAATTAATATCAGGTAAGCAGTGAAGGTAATTACCAACATTTCTTCATTATAATTTACTTCAATGATTGTTAAGAGAAAGATTTTAAAGAGGAAAGGAATTTAATTTAAATTTAAGTAAATGAAAATAACGTGTAAATCATTAGTATACATGCAAATATAAAGTACTAATTTACAAAGGAAAATGAAAAAAATGGCACATAAAAAAAACGAAAAACAGGAAAAGCTAATTATGATAAAAATTTTGTTTTTTGTTTCAAATAAGGAAGCAAACCGTAAATTTGGATTTGCTTCAAAATTGCAAATATCGATGAATAAATTAAAGTCTCGAAAATTTGTTCATACATTTGAAAAAAATTTGGCGACATTTTTACATTTTCTAATTGCAAATCTCACCAAAATTTTCGATTTTTTTAGAAGCTTCTTGAATTTTCTTGGAAAAAGAACGAGAAGAAAAGTGAAGCTTCGATTTTCAGGAGAAAAATATAAAATATTAATGGTTTTTGTGCTTTATTTTAGGGCAAAAATATAAAATATTAATAGTTTAAGTTGCTGCACAAAAGCAAGAATATTCAATTTAAACTAAAGCTTTAATTTTGAAATTTCTTTCATTGAAAAAATGCAAAAATGAGTGTGTGAAATTTTAAGCAAAATTTGATAAAATTAAAATATAATTAAATTAAATACATTTTTAGTTACATTGCAAATATATTTTTGATATCAAACTTAGTTTGAAGTTTTTTTCTTTTTTTGTTTGCTACACATTCATTAATTAGTCTTTAAATGTTTATCGCTCATGTTAATTGTAAATAGCGGCAATTAATTTTTATATCTGATACTCATAATTCATCATACTGCAATAAAAATATGATTTCTAAAGAGAAAATAAAGTATTTAAATGAAAATTATCAAATAATCATTGTAGGAATGGGATGATATGAATATTGCACTAACATGAAAAATTTAGATATATAATTCAGGTAGAAGCAAATTGTTATCATCATTATTTTTATTATTATTATTAATATCATTACTATTATTACAATCTATTATCAAGTATAATCAATATCACTACTATGCTATAATCTATGCTATAATTCCAGGCATAATCATTCTGTGCTGTAATTACTTATCATATCAAAATATAATTATTATCATTACCAAAATCTCGAAATTTCATTAACTGAAAAAAGAACGAATGCATATCATTTGAAATAAATGATGGATGTGAAATTTGCTGACATCGCAGACATATAACATATCACAAAATTGTAGTCATATGGTACTTAAATAAAAAAAAAGTCAGAAATGATCAATGGAAAATATCAGTTAAATTCTTCTCTCTGTACTGAAATTGTTAACACCATATGGTTCTTAAAATTAGTTTAAGAAGAAAAGAAAAACAAAATTTATTAATTTTTTTTAATCAAACAGATTTCAATAAGACCGTCAAACTATTTGTAAATTTATTGAATTGTAATGAGGAAATGATTAATTAGTAGGATGTACCAGTGCAATCATATTTGTAGTGTTCGATTTTTTTTTTTTTTTTGCCTAATAGTTTAATAAATTATTTATTCATGCCTTCGTTACTTTTCTTCAAATTTCAACATTTTCAAAAATTGTTAATGGAATTATTAATAGAAATACTCGTTGATTAATTTAATAATATCATCCTAAAATTTTAGCATTTAAAAAATTTTTGGATCCATAATGATTACTTAAGTAACAAACCATTCAAATAATTTTACAAATAATTTTTTAATAAAATTTAATAAGCAAATTGACTGAAATATTATTAGAAATACATTTAAATGTGTCAAATAAAATAAGCTTTAATTTTTGTATTGAACCAAATTTGTCGTTTCATTGAATCAAAAAAGTTTATTACATGTTGCGTACCTTCTTTTAGCTTAATATTACCATCGGTATAATAAATAACTTTCATTTACCATTAGTGTCTTCATCAACTGTTGGCCAAAAATCTCGAAAAAAATCTTCAGCAGAAAATTTAGTTTCACTAAATACTAAATGATTTATTTCCTGGAAAAAAATATTTGATCATTAAATTTATATATTACATTCATTTCACCATTGTATATAAATTCATACACAATATTCTATAATAAATGAAATTAAAAATAGGAGAAGAAAAAAGAAAGAAAAAAGTAACACCGACAATTATAAAGTTATTTCCAATATATTCCAATATATTAGTATTACTATTATATGTTTGATTAATATTGAAAAACGAAAAGGGTTGTTATTTGCATCATTTTCGATCGATAAAAATTTTGCATCCTTGCAACTGTCATAAATAAAAGCAATATTAGTATAATTATGTTTAAGCATAAACTGACATTTTGTCTTTAGCAGTGACAAATATTTGAAGTGACGCTCTTACTCTTGCCATCACCTCTACTATCTTTCTATGACAAAGTTACTTCGACTGAATTTATCAATTTTTGCTATTTCATCTATCATTCAAATTTAACCACTAGTTTAAAAGAAATAAACATTGCAACATTTTAATTTATTTGGTATAAATTCCTAAATTATGCGAAGCGAATAAAATCAAAAATTAAAATTGATGAAATAAACAAATAGCTAAAAACGGTAAAAAATGTTATAAATTAAAAAATGTTTTTTTTTTAATCAATACTTGCTATTTTATTTGTCATTCAAATTCAATCATTAATTGAAAAAAATGAAAACTGAAAAATCTTAATTTGTTTGCTACAAATTGCTAAAATTAGTAAGACAAAATCAAAAATGAAAATATTTGATGTAATAAAATCAAAAATGAAAATATTTGATGTATTTTAAAATCATTTAAGTGAATATAATATAATGCTTAAATGAATATTCGAAGATGCATTTATTAATTAATTTTCTGCCGGAAAATTTTTCTTTCATCAATTTGAGTTTTTTGATTGAGTAAAATTTATTTATTTAGTAAGCACATTTGCACAAACAATAGCAAATAATAAAATGTTGTCATATTTGTGAAGAAATTAGAAAAAAAAAATTATTCAAACAGGTGAAATGAAATGAATGAAGGACTGAAAGGTAAATAGCTTTCACTTTTAGTGATGATAAAAGTTGAGAAAAGAAGAAAAACATTTATAATATTTAGAATTTAAAACTAAGCAATCAATTGCATTATTAAAGTAATTATAATTGAAAATTAAAGCAGTTACAATTACAATTATAATTAAAAGTATTAATCAATGATACTATTAATGTAAGATTTTATAGTATTATTTAGTTTATACGAAATATCTAAACAAGTAAACATATATGTATTGAAATTTTCATTCAATTAGCTCATTAATTAAATCATTTCTTTACAAATGTAACTCATTAATATCTAACACACATTCAAAGTAAGAATGTATGATGGTACTAAGATTAATCAGTAATTAATTATTGAATTTGTCCTTATTAGATACACACACTAATAACTTCAATTATTTCACGAGCAATTTTTTTTCTGCATTCCGCCATGCCGCAGCTGCTGAAATGCAGAAGATTTTATAAATGCAAATTTTTGTAAATGCATAAAAGTTGCTATAAAATTACGAATTTTTTCACTGTCTTAACAAATTTACTAAACCTTTTTTAGTCTCGAGCGGCCTATACCTTCGCGGATTTATTTATTGAATGAGGTAGGATTGATATTGCTGAGTAAGTAATTAAATTTAAATTGTTTCTTGATGAAATTTATAGGCAAATTCTTCGAGAACAGTAATAAATTAAATGAAATTTTTTAAATTTCAAATACTGCATTTTGTTAATTTAAATTTTACAATTATTCAGCTTTAGATTTGGTATGAAAGTTTATAATTTAGTTAGTTAAAAGTTTAATTTTTCATAAAAAAATACTTCTTTTACTAGTGGGTAGGCATTTATTATCATCCATGAAGATAATAACAACTAAACATCGAAGTGGATAAATGCAGTTGCTGCAAGAATGCAATCTGCAGTCCATTTAGAATTACATATCAAATAAAAATGCAAATTTTCATTATTTATGTTTACAATATGTTTTCTCGAAAGTTTTTTGAAAATTTATCAAAATTTTTGAAATCAGTTTTATTAATTTTGCAAAAAAAGCGCATCTTTTTCATCTTCAATTTCATCTTTGAAGTTAAAATTAAGAGAACAAATCAAAAATTTTACATGCAATATTCAAAATAACATTTGCTAACAAGTTTCATTGATTAGAATATTTCAAGAAGAAAATTGATAAATTATTTATGATAACAAACTTTTAACTTTGATTACTGTAATAATTTCGAATTCATTTGCCTAAATGAACAGTTTCAAAATTATTCAATAATTTTTTCATGTTATTAGAAAATATTCCTTTTTTTGCATGTAATTTTAATTTGTCACTCTTAAAAAGTAATTTTTGTTTTTGTTTTTTTTTGTTTTTTAGTTTTTTCTTCAAAATTCAAAAAAGTGGCAAATAATTCATAGCAAAAAAGAAAATGGTATGCTATCATTTAACACAAGAAATTCTTGAAAAATATATGTGCAATTTAATGAAAGTAGTGGAAACTAATAGCGCATTATTTCCAACATTCAGTGATAATGATCTGATCACGGTATGTTAAGATTCTCTAATATAAATTTTATCCAGCAAAAATCCTGGAATTTTAAATAATCATTATTAAATGAATGAATTAATTGATTAATTAATTTGATTAAATATATTAACACGCGTTTTTTCTCACTTTTTCTTCTGAATTTATCTTTTTTTTTTTAAATATTCTTAAACATTTCTAGATTTTGCACAATGTACAAGATATATATGCTGAAGAACCAATAATGTTACAATTTGATTTGCCTAAAAATGGATTAATTGTTATTGGTGATTTACACGGTGATTTATATTGTTTATTAAATATATTACTCAAAAATGGCTTTCCACCAAATACAAAATATTTATTTTTAGGTTTGTTATATTTTCCAGTTATTTTTCTTTCTTTTTTTTTAAAGGAATTTAAATTTTATAGAAATTTTAATGCAACAAATTTGTTGCAAAATATTCTTTAGCATTAGCATTTTTTTTTTTTGATCTATTATTGAATGTAAAATGAAATTGAATTTAACCAATAAAATGTTAAAATTTATCTAATTTTCAATTCTTATATATATATGTCATTGAACTTTTTACATGTATAAATTTCAGGTGATTATGTTGATCGTGGATTATATCAAGTACAATTAATATTATTTATATTTTTGATGAAATTACGATGGCCAAATTATATTACAACACTAAAAGGCAATCATGAAGATTATCAATGTGGTAAAGAATATAATTTCTATAATGAAGTGAGTGAAATTTTAATTAAAGTTTTTTTGCTCATTTTTGATATGATCATTTGATTTGATCAATAATTTATATTTTTGACAATCATTGATGTAATTTACAGTGTTTACGTATGTTTAAACGAGGTCGTCGATGGTTCACACAAATTAATCATGTATTCGATCACATGCCTGTTTGTGCAATTATTTCAAGTTAGTATGAATTGGCCGTTTTTCAATTATTATTTTTTTTATCAAAATCCAAAGAAGCTTATCACATTCCTGTTTGAATAAGTTTTAAATTTGAAATAGTTTAATAAATAATATAATGGAATTAAGACTTTTTTAAAAAAATGAGCCTTAAGCTTTCAATTAAAATTTTTGATAATTTCAATATTGTTATTTGATCCGATCAATAATTTGCTTCTATTATTATTGATGAAATTTTTTGTTTATTTAGAAGAATATGAAAAGTTCTTTAATATTTAGTCTTTTTTTTTACTAAAATTTTTTTGTTTTTTTTACTACAAGATTCAAATTTTGTTCATATTTACTTCTATTAGTGCTAGAAAATGATCAAAATTTAACAGATCGATCAATAATTATCGCTCATTCAGATCATTTCTTCGTTTGCCATGGTGGAATTTCTCAATGGATGACATGTCGAAGTAATGTGGGAAATATCCCGAAACCAACTTATACCAGTAATATGCATTTTGTTGAAGGTGTAATTCTTGCTGATCTTCTTTGGGCTGATCCTAAACCTGAACAACAGAAGTATGCAATGTACTAAAATTTTAATACTTCTTCTTTTCTTTTTTTAAAACTTAATTTTGCAAATTGGTAGCATTAAATATATGATAATAAAAAATTAGTATTGTCAGATGGTTCGATTTAAGTCGACGAAATTGTGGTTATTCATTTAATCATGATGCTTTAAACATTGTTCTTCGTGCTCTAAAAGTTAAAACTTTAATTCGTGGTCATGAATATTATCCTGGTGGTACTACTCGAAATTTTGGCGATGATACGTGTTATACGGTGCACAGTACCACTGATCATCAAGAATTGTACGATCCATTTTGTAAGTTAGCAAATAATTAATCATGTGAGCTTTCATTTAAAAAACAAAAAATTAATTTGAATAATGCATGAATAAATTGATATATCATTGAATTTTATGTGATATTAATTAAGCTAATAAATTTTTGATTAAAAATTTTCACATTACAATATCATTTTTCAAAAATATCTTGCAAAAATTTGACAGCAATTGGTGTATTTTAGCATTACAGTGATTTCTAATTGATAAACTTTTTTTTTTTAAGGTGGAACATTAAAATTGGAAAAAATAGCTAATAAATTTGAAATAATTGAAAACAATGAATTAATACCACGAAATGCAGAAGCGAATCAATTAGCTCATGAAATGCAACTCGAACTACAGCATTCATTCCTTCCAACAATTATTTCATATGATCGTAAGCGTTGTCATTGGTGTAAGCAACCGTATCCACTTTACGTGACACGTCGTAAACGTTGCTTTATATACGGTGATATTTTGGATTATATGATGAAAAATGGAAAACTAATATTGTTCACTGATAAATTAATCATGAAATTATTTTGGAGAGGAACATTCTGGCGGAGTATTTCAGGTTTTTTAATAGTTTTTTTTTAGCAGTTATTTATCCTAAAATACTATCAATTCCATTGTCATTAAAGTACTAATTACGAATATCAGTAAATTATTAATTACAATGTATCATAATAATTTCAGTACTGTAACCATTTGCATTGTAAATATTGCAGGAAGAATTTCACATAATTTTTTCATTTCTAATCTCATACTTTCTTTTAAAATCAAATGCTTAATTATTTTATTAAAGAATATTTTATGCTCAAAATTTTTTTTTTAAATATAAATTTTAATTTATAGCAATGAAACGAGCAATCGATTTATTTCCTTTAACACATGATATTATCTTTGGACGACCTTCAGATGATGATATTCCAAGATCTTTCCGTGTTTGTTTACTGGAGGAAGAATTTGAACTAATGAAAAAGGTTTGGTAGTTTTCTTCAAAAATCAATAACAAATTTCCTAATTAATATTCAAATCATTCCTAATATTACTTGAAAAAAAATGTATGCATGTACAAATACATAAATAAATTTAAAATTATTTAATATTTATGATCAAATTCATATAAACATCGAAACAACATTTAATCTATAAAATCATCATAAATTGTTTTACTAATTTGAATATTTATATATCATTTTAGCTACATATGTGATAAGTATTTTTCAAATTCCATGTCAAAAATTACACTTAAGTAAATTTTGATTAATTCAATGATTGCAAATATATTTACAAATAGATTTCTTTATATTGCAGATATATAAAATAAGCGGAAAAGACATCGACGGTATAACGAGGCCAAATTTTCGGAATATTTCTGACGTTGATAAAGAGCTTCAAATGTCTGTGTCACGATTTCAAAAATTCAAAAAACGAATCAAACTTGCAATGGTGTGTAAATATATTCCAGAATGACAATCCATATAAATGACAGAATAATTTCATTATTTTTTTTCTTTCTCTATTATGTCAAAAATAATTTCAGGGATTAGAGCCGCACAAATTGGGCCTAGAAGGTAGGATGACAAAGCCTACTGCTTTACTGTCACTTCCACTTGACACGGTTGACAATGCTGATCAAACGGCGAGACGTATGCTTAATATTGCAACAGATGAAGGAAGTAATGAAGAAGATGAAGTTCAGGAGGAACCGGATGAATTTGCCGGATCAACGTCATTCCACCCTTTTTTATCAACGTACACGGCGATCACCGCTTGATGACACTTCGAAAAGTTTAAATTCCATGCGCACTCATAACCACTCCAAAAATCAATAATAGCAACAAGAAAAGAAAAGTGCTAAAGGATGTTTATAATAATGATTTAATTGAAAGAAACTAAAGAATTATATTATTATAAAATTTGAAAGCTCCTTTCAAACACAATGACATGATTTATTTAATTAATTAAACAATCACTTGAAGAAATCTTATCGCTTCATTTCTAATTTATTCTGTTTGCAATTTCATATTTTCTTGAGCTATTAAAAAAGTTTGAAATGTTTAATTATTCCAAAACAAATGCTGCTTTTAATTTTGCATAAGTAATTTATGGTATAAAAGAAATGCCATAAGTTTTTTATGAGAAATTAAAAAAGCTAGAAATGAATTAAAAGAATTTATCAAATAACATTTGAATATGCATACCCAGTGATTTTTCTTGGATTTAGCAATTAAATTTTTGGCAACTTTTTTCTAAGATCAATTTTGTAAAAATTATGAATGAATGAATCAATCAGTTATGGTCTTCTTAATATCTCTGACACATCTGTGTCATCCAATGAGGGCAAATCACGAAGACCCTATAAAAAATTTGAAAAAATTCACATAATTTTTCAAAAAGCAAATAACTTACAATTATAATTAGTAGAAAATTGCTTAGTAAGTAATCTTAATTAAGCAAGTAATCTTTGGTTATATGAAGGTTGCATAACAATTGATAATTGATAATTTTTTACTTTTAAATTATGAGAAAAAATTACTAAATTACTGGAATTTTTCCTGATTACTTAATCATAGATATCATTTTGATGATAAATCGATTTCATTGCATCAGTATTTCAATTTATTTAATTAAGTTATCAACCATTATAATTCCTTGTTAATTCAAAAATAATAAAAGATCAATAATTGCTATCTTTTATTACTAAAAGAAAGTATTATTTAATTCTAATTTCATACGTACAATAGCGTGTCTCAGCATATTTCTAACATGCCATGATGTACGCTTTAATAAATTAGGCTTTGATCGACGTTGCTGAATTTCCAATAGGCCTGGATCTACGTCATTTGCTAACGTTTCAACCAGTTCAAAATCGGAAGATGTCACAAACAACTGCAGTGACAGTAAAAAAAAGAGGAAACTAAATAATATTTTCAAAATTTTCATTAAGAAAGTAAAACGGTACACAAAAGAAGAATTAATTTTTCTTATTTTGTAAACTTGATTATAATTCTTCATTGATGAATTGATACAATGTACAAATTAATTAATAGTTAAATATAATTTACTGTGAACCTATCTAACAACATGATATTATTAACTGTGTGGGAAAAGGTGGGAAATTGATATAATACGTGTACTCTTGCGTGGATTATAACATAATTTACCAAAGAATATTTCTCAAAGATACATCCTTAATTATTAAATAAGTTTAGACTGAGAGTTAAGTAATAATTACGTGTACTTTTGCGTAGATCATAATATAATTTATCAAGTAGTAATTCTCAAAGATATCTCCTGAACTATTAAATAAGTAAAAAGAAAGAAGGAAAATAAATCGGAAAACTTTGCGTAGAAATGCTTTCTCCCATTGAGCTAAGATGACACGAAATGTGGCTGGGGTTGTTGATGAGCCACCTTCAAAGGTAACTGCATCGTATAACACCGGAAATAATTGATAAGCTCGTATGTTCATTGCCCGATCATCTCGATTTCTCCATGCTTCCTTGATTAGATTGTTAGTTAATTCGTACGATACTTTCAAATTGATATCATATTATCATATAACTGGTAAGATGGACATTTTAAAGATTAGATAAATTTCATACATAGTTAGATAGATCAGATAGATGAATTAGATAAATTGATTAGGTAGACATAAAAAATAGATCAGATAGATACACTAGATAGATTAGATAGATTAAATGAATAAATAATAGTTTGTAATGAAATGCATAAATATCTGATCGATTAAAAAAAAATATCTAATCAAAAATATGATCTAGATAACGTGAAATTTTATAAATCAAAATTTTTAGTAAATAAAAAAATCAAAATACATATTATTGGTGTAAATTAGATTTTTATCTGAAATCAGTTTTTTAAATTTTTTCTCCTAATTTTGCTAAACTTTTTAAATTGCTATTTCTTTTTTTAACTCAAGCAACATAGAATTTTACATGAAATATTTCATCGTATTGTGCATAGCGAAGAGCATATCGTGAAATCCACAGTGTTACTTCAGTTATACCGGAATTACGTATTCGGCGAGTTATATTTCTGGGATAAGCTTTCCGGCACCATTGACATTTTAGTACAATGCGATTCAGTCTGCTACGTTGTAGACTTTCACATAGCAATGCGTAAACTGTATCACATAAATTGATCATAGTTTTTCTGCACTTTATCTGTAAAATATTTACGTATAATTACGTTAACTGATACCTTCCGCTTGAATATAAACGTATTTTACTTATCAATGCACCTATATTGTTTATATGTTATTTAGCTCATTATTATCAACAATACAGCTAAATAATGAGGAAATAAGTGGTCTTTTACAATAAGTTTTGTACTTATAACTTCTCATTCTTTAATTATATCTACGTGATGTCGTCACGTATGGTAATACCTTAGCTATACGTTTTTCCATGACAAATTTTCCATCATCTTTGCGAACAATTTTAATCGTACCAGCTAGAATAAACAACAATGATTGATGCATTAAAAAAGTAGGGTAAATTTCAAAATGACCATTTGATGTCTTAATGAGTAGAAAAATATAAAAAAGGAAAGCACAATTATATTCTCTTTGATTTTTACCATTTTCTACTTTTAATTTAATTTCACAAGTCAATCAATTCGTTCAATGCTTTTAAATGTTTCATTTTTGTTATTTTTTTACTTCAATAATTTTGCCTTTAATCTTGAAACTATTCCGGAATGAACTGAAATACTTACATGCGTTACAACCAACATTTTCACGAGTAGCTGTATGAACAGTAATACAACTTCCGTCACCGAAATTATCTAAAATACCTTCCGGAATTATTTGATGTCCACGAATCAATGTACGAACATTTAATGCTCGAAGTACTGCATGTAATGCTTCTCGATTAAAACTATAGCAACAACCACGTTCACTTAAATCAAATGGCCTGAAATGAGAAGATAAAAAAAGTTTATTCTAATATTATCTATTTAAAATTACTAATTCATATTTTTTCTGAGAAATGATAAAGAAAATTTGATAATAAATTACTAACAATTTTTGATTTGCTTTTGGATCTGACCAAAGTATATCAGTGATAATACAGCCTTCTAAAATTTTCATATTATTCAAATCTGTTGGTCGTGGAATATTTGCTATATTAGCTCGACAAGTCATCCATTGTGACACACCCGCATGACAAAAGAAAAAATAATCTAAAATGAAATTCTGAATTCTTGCGATATGATGCAAATTAAAGACTATAATGACAACTATTTGCTTAATTAATTAGTTGACTAATTTCCATTATTACATTTTATTGGAAGCTGTTCAAACAGTGAGTTCTATAATTTTGGGTATTAATTAAAATAGGACAGCATGTAGTTATTGATCAATTAATTATTGAATTTCTTTTTTCCTATTATATTGATAACTTGCTTAGTAGCAGTAAGCATTAAAACATATTTACCCGAAACAATTGCTGCTAGTGGGAGATAATCGAATAATTGATTAATGTAGATAAATGTAGACGGATTATTGTAATCTGTTAAACACTAAAAACCATTTCTGTATCAGTTTTTTTTCTGCTTTCCATTTCTCAAGTAGCAATTTGCAAAATTCTGCTATATTTACCCATCTCCCAAATATAATTAAAATATCAGATATTTAAACAGAAATAGTTCAAAAAAAAAAATTTTACAGTAACTTCAAAACTTCAAAATTACATAATTTGAAATTACGTAACTTCACGCAAATTGCGTAACTCCACAAAAGATAGTAATTTGGTGAGAAAGAATGGTTAGGTTAAAAGGAAAAAATTATACAAATTACGATGATATGATGTAACAGCGAATAGTAATCAAGTATCGGAAAGTGAGTAAATAAAAAGTAAACACTTAAATTACGTGACGTAGGTTATGTGAATTACACGAAATGGTACTTTAGTAAAGACCTGATTTTTGAAATATTGTTTTGTAAGATCATATAATTCATGATTTCCTCGTAATAAATAAACATATTCTGGCCAACGTAATTTCATCAAAAAAACAAATAGCAATATTTCATTTTGCATTGGACCACGATCAAGGATATCACCTGGAAATACATTTAGAAAAATTTGAAAATATATTCTAGAAATCTTTGAATTTCGATAAATTTCCAAGAAATATTCCCTTTTTAATCATTTTTTCCATTAATCCGATTAATAGTTAACTTATTTGTGTAGTTGTAAAAATTCTAAAATTAATGAATTTAAAAATTTTATCTGAATTTAAAATCAACTATTAGTAAAACTCGATTCAATAGATTTTTCTTATTTTTTCACTGAAAGAAAAGATAATTAGGTAAAACTTTTAAAGTTTCTCACTTTACATTAATGGGAAATATTTTTGATTGTTAATGAAACTGACAGATTGAATACCAAGGAAAAGGTATGTGATATTTGGTGGAAAGCCATAAAATTCAAATGCTTTCAGTAAGCAGAATGCGTCACCATGTAGGTCACCAATTATAACGAGACCATTCTCTGGTAACGGAAATTGTAATAATGTTGGTTCATCAGCAAAAATAGTCAAACATCCATGAATTATCTAAAAAAAAAATTTTACTTCTAGAATCAAATTTTAAAAAAAATTAATTAATCTAACTAATTTAATGATTTTTTTGAAAAATTTCTTATTGATTTTATTTACAAATAAAATTATTATTTTGTTATTTGAATTTAATATTGCTAACATAATTTAATATTAGCTATTTTTTTACTTGCAATAACATAGCCATATTAAGTAATTATGGGAAATCATTTATTAATTAGATAAATAATATTAATTTTATGATTACATGTATGTTTTTTTAACAGAGTCTTATATTATTTGTAAATATTTCATCTGGCCATTTTTGAATACAACTAATAAAATTTTTTTATGTGACACAATTAAATTATACAATCTTTCATGAATTTAATTTCTACTAGGAAAATTTGTCAGAAGAGTGAAAAAAGCAAATGGAAAACAATTGCAAATGGAATTCATTAAAAGCTACAGAAATTTGGAAATATTTTTTGAATATTATATTTAAAAAAAAAAAAAAAAACGAAAACTAATTTCAATCAATTGTAAAATATGTCTGAATACATCAAATTTAGAAAGCTAAAGTTTTTAAATGATTGAATTGTTTGAATTTTGCTGAATTATCATTTCATATTTATTTAGATTTTCTGAAAAATCACTGATATCATAATGATATCAATTAGAAGAGTGTAGGGTAGGAGAACGAATTGAATTAAATTCATTTAATAAAAGTTTATAATTCAAGCTAATCAATCTAATCAGATATCATTCTGATTTGATAAGCTTATTATAATTTAAGTTATAAAAATAAACATAAGCGTAAGAAAGACCTCAATAATTTCATGGTGTTCAAAAGTGGTATGAATTCGATTCGTTCCAGACATTAATTGTATGACACGTGACATATAAAGCTCCAGCGTTTGTTGCGTACACGGACGTAATGGACAACGCAATGAAGCCATACGCATAGTACTTGCGTAATTTTCAGATGATAAAGAAAAATCTGTTTGTGATGACATATTTCTTTCTTTTTTTTGCTTAGCTTATAATATTTTTTCTTGCATATATCTAAAAAAAATATTTTGAAAATTTGCATATTTAATCAGTTTTTCAACCTTTATTTATAATAAATATCTTTAACAAAAGAAAAAATTAAAGATGAAACTAATTCACACTATCAAATTTAAAGATTTGAAATTTTTACAAATATTAAAAGGAAAAAATTATTTCGATCCATAAACATTCAGTATTTTCAAACTTAAAAGTGTATACTTTCATTTCATTCCCAATTAATAATTTAAATAATTCGTTAATTTGCTGTAATGTACGATTTAAAATTTTCATATATTTTAAATTTAATGCTTGCACTGTTTATTTTTTCACAAAAAAAAGAAATTAAGAAGTTTATTTACTTAAAAAATTATTTTTCTTGTTCTTTAATAGTTTTATGTTATTTATTTTTTTTGTAGAATTATATTTTGCAAAATGTGTAAAAAACCATTTGATAACTGTTAGATCTAAACATTCAATGCTTTTAAAAGGTAGCATAACATACTTTTATTTTATTTTTAATTAATAATGAAATTAATTCCTTAATTTTTATGTAATATAAGACAAAATTTCCATAACTTTTAATGATAATACTTTCTCTAATTACTTATTCTTAATTGTTAATTGCACCACGTGTATGTCACTAATACTGTAAAGTTAAATTTTAAAATTTAATTTATTGAATTTTTTTGAAATATTGGAAATGTTAATGAAAGAAAAAAGAGTGCAGAAACAAACGTTACAATATCCGTCAATAAACAAATGTTAATAAGGAAGCAATAAACCATTCAGCAAGGTGACAATATATCAAAATGATTAAAAATGCTTCGAACTTTTTCATACTTTCATTAAAATGTAAATTTTTCCCTTTTCACATATGAAATTTTATTAGGAAAAATGAAAAAAATTTTTTTTTTTTGAAATTTATGTATTTAAATATAATTTGAATTCAGTTGAAAATTCTACATTTCAAAATCTGAACAAATTATACTAATTAATAGTGTAATTAATTTATAAGAAAATAACCAATTTTTTCTTTGATTTTTAAGAAGAAAATAAATGGACAAATACAGAAATTTAAAATATAAATCTATCAATGATTGTGTCAAAAATCTATTTTATTTTATTTACATATGAGTGAAATATTTTTGCATAAAATAAACTTTTTAATAAAATTTTATTTATCAAAATATTAACATGGAATCATTAAAAAAAGTCGTAAACATAATTTAATCATAAATAAGAAATTAATTACAGATGAAATTATTAGAAGATCAAACATTTAAATGTCGAATGTATGTAAAATTATTTCGGAAATCGAATTTCAAATCAGTGCGAAATGTTTTATCTTTAATGGATGGTATCGGAGTGTCGTCGTAATATCTGCAAATTAAATGCGAAAAAAGGAAAGAATTGTTTGAAATAAACTTTCGCTTTTGTTAAATAAATCGTATTAAAAAAAAAAAGAAAAAATCCGGAATGTCTTATTCAGAATATTTTATATCAGAAATAATCATAAAATAATTTTACAAATTGTGCAAATATTTTAACAAGTTTATGAATTATAAATGAATGGTTATTTTTATTAAAATGTTTCGCGTTTATTTAATTATTAATTAATTTTATCTTTATTAAACTAATTATCCCACAGATTGATTAATTTATGAAGAAAACTCTTTAATTCAGTTTGTTATCATCTAACAAATTATTTCGTTTCATTTTTCTTCAGTGTACACAATTTTTTAGTATATAATAAAATGATAAGTTTAATGTTAATTTTACATTTTCATAATTAAAGTTTTCATTTTGTTATTTGCTAATTTCATCGCTAAAGTTAACTTTTCCATTCATTGTTTGTATTTTAAGCATTCATTATTCATTTATTAAATTTTCCTTTTTGTTTAAGAGTAAATTATGCATGGATTAATTTGAACTTTTTCAAAGTTTTAAAGAAATCAACCTAATCAATTTGATGTTTGTTAGGAGTAATTCATACGACCAAAGTTATAATGTGATTTAATATTGGATCAAATTAATTTGATATTATAATTGAATGAAACGTTACGTCATTTATTCCTACGTTATCATAAAATGAGAAAACAACTTTGCGTAACAAATAATTATTTATGACTGAAATGTCCACAAATTACGCTCGCATTAATTTCGTACATTTACTTTAAACATCATTCATTGCTCAATTAAGATTGTATGATTTTCATATAAGTGATCACTTAAAGTTCTACGTAAACATATAATCCTACGTTACCATATTACTACACGTGTAATACAACATTACGTCTATCACGTTTCATTACAAAACATTTTATCTCATAACTTTTATAATTTTAGAAAGTATTATGCAATTTAAAACACTGCTTTTTTGCTTTCTATTTATTCCTGTTGAAAAGTTCTTTTCAACAAAATTTATTTAATTAACGTTGAACAGTTGGATTTAAACGACGATGCATTACAATGTTACCTCGACCGTCCGTTGGATCTAACCAACCGTTTGCATTTTCCATTAATGACATCGGATGATACTGAAAGTAATAAGAAGGAACAAAAGTGACAAATGAAAAATACGGAAGAATTTAAAGACAAATATTTTTGTTGTTTACATAAATTAAAATGATTTCATTTGTTGTACAAAATTAATGATCGCACGATAACACTTACAAATTACAAATTTACAGTATTCATTGTATGAAGTATTAATCAAACTTTCACTATAGAAAAAGTTAATTCATAAAAGTTTAAACTAAAAATAACAAAATGAATCAATAATCAAAAATTTTGTGGAAATTTTCCCGAGAATAACAAACAAAAAGTGGATAAACAAACTTACTGGACCATCAACTATTATAATATTGCCATTGAATGAATTTATTGCAAAGATAACAATAGCATTAGTAAATTGTACAAATCTAAAATAAACTGAAAATGAATTGTAAAATATCATGAAATCGAATTTGAAAGGTTATAAAAATTAAACAAATCAAAATTAATTCTTAACGTTTAATTAATGTCATATTTCTTATAATTTTTAATTTCACAAAATAAATCATAGCAAAAAAAAAAGAAATGGAACATTTCTTTGTTTTTTCCCTTTTCTGTTAAAAATTACATTCTGTGATAAATGTATGAAAAATAAGAACAAGAAAAAAAGAATTACAAAGTTTTATATTCTTGAAAGAAGAAAGGTAAAAAAGAATTTAACAGGAATTTGTAATAAATTTTAATTTTTGAAATCCAAAAATTAAAAACGAAAGATTAAAGTTTAATTTTTAATTAGTATTTTTTTAAAATAAAAAACAAAAATTAAAGTGAATAAACATACAGAAGAAACAATCGCATTTTGTTGTTTCTTAATTGCTTTCTCAAAGTTTCCACAAGACCTATAAAATTATTAGAAAATATCAAACTGTTATCATTACTGATCAGTTGATTGATAGATTAATTGATTGATCTGATCCATCTAAAAAGTAAAAATAAACGAAACCTTGGATCATGCAGAAGTATTTTTGCTATATGGAAGATTAATTGATAATAAATTTATGAGTTTAATTTGTATATGTCATATAGATATTGAAACGATAAAGGAAGAAGCAATGGAAAATAACTTTATTTATTAAATTGCTAACTTAAAAAAACGAAAAAATAGAACGAAATCATTTTTTATTAAATAGAAGAAAAATGAAGTAATTCTTTTTTCTTTTTTGTTTATCTTTGTTTTAAAGGAAAAATACGGAAAAAATTTCTATTTTTCAAATAATATTTAAAATTATTTATTTGAAAATCTTTTTCAAAATTTTACAAAATCAACACACAATGAAAATTCGGCAAAATTCACTTTATGCCAGGGTATTTAAATGTTATTGAAAAATATTATTCTTTCATCGCTATGATTTTAAAATTAAACAAATTCCTCGATGTGTTTCTTTCATTCTTTTGTATTTCCTTCGTTAAGTAATGAATAATTTGGCCAATAAAAATTCCGGTTTTAAAATTTGTTAATCATTCCCTTTTTTTTTAAAAAAAAAGTGAAAACAAAAACGAAAAATTGTTAACAGTGTACTTTTATGTTAGATTATTTCTGTCATTTTTTGCCGTAAATTATTTGTTGATTGTTCACCGTTTATTAATTTACAAAAAATTTCATTTCAACCATACAAATTTTTTAATAAAAATTATATCAGTGATATGTTAATGAAAACAATGAATAGATAATAATATGTTTACGATATATCATTATGATACGTGCTGAATAATGGAAATATCGGAAAGTACAGATATGATATGAGAAATAAGAAGAAAAAAATTGCCAATGATATGATATGATAACTGAAACATCAAATTAAGTCTAATATCGAAAATGTCGCTTACGACATGCATATGAAAATGCAGTGAGACATGTCGTGTGATATGTTAAATAGTATTCAGGGACTGATAAAAATATTAATTACAATTGATCAAATTATCAATTTAACATCAATCATTAACAGTGATATAATAAAACGATAAAAAAAGTAAAGAAAATATTGTAATAAACTTTGTATCAAATTTAACAAATTACGAAGATATACGGAAAGCATTAAAAGTTATTGATAATTTGAAATCTATTCCCTTTCTTTAATTATATGATAATTAATTTCAAATTTACACTAAACATTTCATACAACATGAAAAGATTGAAATAAAATACACGAAATATTAAAATACAAAATGGAATACAAAAAAGGAATAAAAAATAATTGTAAACAATTTGTGTTAGAAAACAGATAAAATGCTTTCACTTTTTTTTTTTTTTTTTAATATAAGTTTTGTAGTCGTAGAATTTTTGTAAAAAATTTATTCGTCAAAAATTCATAATAATTTTGTTATCGAATGGCTAAATTGTCCATTCTGTAAAACTGCAAGCAGCTGAATTCAACTGTGAAATTTCAAAAAAATCAATTAAACTTTTTCCCAATGAAGATTAATTTCACCAATAAATCATCAAAATCAAATTGAATTTTTAAACAATTTCCGTGTACTGATAAAAATTATTGAAACTTTCCTTTTTTCATGAAAAAAATTTTTTGATAAAAATTAAAATAAAATTTTGACAATTTACTAAAAATTAAAATAAAATTTTTACAAAAATATTTTTACCAAATTTTATTCACATATTAGTTTTTGTCCATGTATCTTTGATCCTCGTACTCTGATATAATGATGATAAACAATTCTATGAATACATTTAGTTAGCAAAAAAAGCAATGATATAATTACAACAATTCCTGCAGCAATCAAAAAGACGATTATCGTTATCAGTGAAGGTAAACTTTCACATTTTTGATAAGCTGTAGCCTAAATGAAATTATTTCCATTTTTGGCATAGCAAAATTTTTCTAAAAAATTAAACATAACGTCATTTAATTGAAAATTTGAAAAGTCAGTAATTTATTTTAAAAAAATGTAATATCAAATATGGAAGAGAAAAGAAGCTTTGGCAATATTTTTTAATTTCACAATGTTTTTCTCGTTTAACTTTCGACTTCAAAAATTAGTGTGTTCCTTATAATGGAACAAGTTTGATCAAAAACATTAAGTAATTATGAACCTTACCTTTAATTTTGTTTTTTCACTATCAGCGTTCGTTGCGAATAGAAGAAGAGATTTATCGATAATTGTTTTTGAAATTTTTCGCTAATGAATTTTAATTTAATAATAAAACTTACTGCTGCTGTATTTAAATTTTCACTTCCTTTTGTTAAACGATCTTCGAATGATCCAAAAGTTTTTTCACCTTTCACAGCAAGTTTACTCACGTGATCTTTTACCTAAAGTATAAAAAGTTACTTATTTTACTGCAATAATTATTTGCACTTATTGAGATATAATTACCATAATTAAATGATCAGAAAATACCGGAATTTTCATGTAATTTACCAAAATGCTATAAGTGATCATTAGAGAACAGAAAGAAATTCTATGTTTAATGGTGATTTGAAATTAAAAATAAGATAGCAAAATTTTTCTTTCCTATTAGTATTTATGAAAGTGTAGAATTTTCATTACATCATTAACAATAATTAAAGGTGATTGGTTTTTTTTTGGAAAATTAAAATTTTGAATTTAATATTTGTGCATTTAAATAATTAATTAAAATATGTGTAAAGTGTACTTGTTGATAAATGTAATGATATCAAATATACTTACAGAAACGACAAAATCACCAATGATACGTTCGATCCATTCCACCTGATCGATAACTGTATTGAGAGTAGCATTATTTGAAGACATTGAATAGATAATTTAGCTATGATAATAGCAGCTATTATAAGAACACTTCAAGATAAAATTAAGTAAACAATAATAACCTAAAATATACAAGAATTACTATACATTATAAAGTAGGTAATTATTAGCAAATTAATAAATTGAATAAAATTACTAACATTTAATATGTTTGGTAGTAGAATAAAGAAATTAACTGCTAACATTGTCTTTAAATTAAACATTAAAAAAAGCTTTAAATGCATTGGTATAAAAGCTAATTTAAGTTAATAATTTCAGCTAAAAATATACTAACTTTTGTACAAATAACTATGCAAATAATCGAATTATAAGAAAACAATGGGTGAAAGGCAGATGAGAAATCAAAAAATTTACATAAATGTTTAAAATATCAAATAAAATTTGACATTTTAATTGGAAAACAATTTCTAACTTGTGAGTATTCTTGATCAAATCTAAGCTATACTAAACAATTCTTGTCATCAAATCTAAACAAATCCAAACAATTCTTGATCAAGTTTAAAACGCACACACACGTACGCATGGATATGTAATGGATTATAGTGATATTTCAGGAAAGAATAATACTGATTTCCGGAGAAAGTATAAATAATCAGAAAATAACGTTTGGAACACAATTTTATATAATTAATTACATTTTTCAATTGAAAAAAGAAGATTGGAAGAGATCGAAAAGGAAGGAATAATTTGAAAGGTGGAAAATGAATAATATTATGCAATTAAACAATTAATATGATACTTTTTTTCTCTTTTTTTTTCAACAAAGAAGAAAAGGGAGAGAGAGAAAGAGAAAAAAGAAAGAGAAATAAAGAAAAGGAAGAGAAAAAAAGAGAGTGAAGTAAGGGAAGTATTATTTAAATTAATTTAGAATTAAATTTTGAAAATATCGTTTGTTAGCAAAAATTTTTAACAATACTTTATGATTATTTCTTAAACAATTCAAAAGTGGCAATATATTACAATTGTATTGAAGTAAGACACGGACGCTAATGCTAACGCCAAAGGCTAACAAATTGATGACAATGATGACGATAACAAATCAATGATCGACGATCGATGATGATAGCAATGATGATGATAATAATAACAATGATGTTGATGATGATGATATGATGATGATGATGATGACTAAGTAATGCATTTTTGCCGTGCACCAAATCAATTTTGTAGAATTGACAAGCAGAAATTGTATCGTACGATGTATGTATGTATGTATGTATGTATGTATGTGTGTGTGTATTATGTAAACATTTAAATTTGTTATGACAGAATCAAAAATTAAGATCGATCAATAAATCGCTCTTCACAAGTGATAGAAACAAAAAATATTTTACATCAAATTTCACCTTCTTGTTGTAATTTAAAATGAGAAAAACAAAAAATTAAAAACAATTATGTTAAAAATTAAAATAATTATGTAACAATGTATAATTTATTAACAAAAAAGAAAAAATCATTTGTCATAAGTGATAGAGATAAAAAAAATTTACGTCAAATTTCACGTCACTTAAAATAATTACGTAACGATTATATTTATCAAATTAGTGATCGAATGAATCTTGTATTTTTTCACTTTTTGCGTGTTTTTTATTTTATTTTAAAAGAAAAAAAATCAAATTTTCAAAAGTAAAGGAAAAAAATTTTTTTAAATTTACTTTGATGCAAAAAAGAAAAAATTTTTTTTAAATTTATTTTGAAAAGATTAATTTTATGAAAAAGTTTAATTTTAAAAGAAACAAATTTAGTTATTCAAAATGATAAAAACACAAACACTATTGTCAATCGATAAAAACTTATTCGATATTTAAGACAATGATTTTTAATATCAATTTTTAAGAAAAAATTTTTGAATTTTATGTTTCATAAATCTTTGAAAGTACAACAGACTACTCAAATGATTGTATCATTTTACTACATTGATAATAATTGTGTAATGAAGACTGTGAAGCATTTTGTTATCAGTACAGTAAACAAAAAAAAANACACAATTTTATATAATTAATTACATTTTTCAATTGAAAAAAGAAGATTGGAAGAGATCGAAAAGGAAGGAATAATTTGAAAGGTGGAAAATGAATAATATTATGCAATTAAACAATTAATATGATACTTTTTTTCTCTTTTTTTTTCAACAAAGAAGAAAAGGGAGAGAGAGAAAGAGAAAAAAGAAAGAGAAATAAAGAAAAGGAAGAGAAAAAAAGAGAGTGAAGTAAGGGAAGTATTATTTAAATTAATTTAGAATTAAATTTTGAAAATATCGTTTGTTAGCAAAAATTTTTAACAATACTTTATGATTATTTCTTAAACAATTCAAAAGTGGCAATATATTACAATTGTATTGAAGTAAGACACGGACGCTAATGCTAACGCCAAAGGCTAACAAATTGATGACAATGATGACGATAACAAATCAATGATCGACGATCGATGATGATAGCAATGATGATGATAATAATAACAATGATGTTGATGATGATGATATGATGATGATGATGATGACTAAGTAATGCATTTTTGCCGTGCACCAAATCAATTTTGTAGAATTGACAAGCAGAAATTGTATCGTACGATGTATGTATGTATGTATGTATGTATGTATGTGTGTGTGTATTATGTAAACATTTAAATTTGTTATGACAGAATCAAAAATTAAGATCGATCAATAAATCGCTCTTCACAAGTGATAGAAACAAAAAATATTTTACATCAAATTTCACCTTCTTGTTGTAATTTAAAATGAGAAAAACAAAAAATTAAAAACAATTATGTTAAAAATTAAAATAATTATGTAACAATGTATAATTTATTAACAAAAAAGAAAAAATCATTTGTCATAAGTGATAGAGATAAAAAAAATTTACGTCAAATTTCACGTCACTTAAAATAATTACGTAACGATTATATTTATCAAATTAGTGATCGAATGAATCTTGTATTTTTTCACTTTTTGCGTGTTTTTTATTTTATTTTAAAAGAAAAAAAATCAAATTTTCAAAAGTAAAGGAAAAAAATTTTTTTAAATTTACTTTGATGCAAAAAAGAAAAAATTTTTTTTAAATTTATTTTGAAAAGATTAATTTTATGAAAAAGTTTAATTTTAAAAGAAACAAATTTAGTTATTCAAAATGATAAAAACACAAACACTATTGTCAATCGATAAAAACTTATTCGATATTTAAGACAATGATTTTTAATATCAATTTTTAAGAAAAAATTTTTGAATTTTATGTTTCATAAATCTTTGAAAGTACAACAGACTACTCAAATGATTGTATCATTTTACTACATTGATAATAATTGTGTAATGAAGACTGTGAAGCATTTTGTTATCAGTACAGTAAACAAAAAAAAACTGAATATATTATGAAGATTTTAGGTAAACAATAATTTATAATAATGCAAAAAACCAAAATTAGCGAAAAAAAAAAGAAAAAACAATATGAACAACAAAAATAACCATAAAAATTTTTTCTATAGCAATGAACTAGTACTAATATGATTAAACAATAATAGATTGATAGCAATAAAATAATTTTTTAATTTTAGTTTAAAATTTTTGGATATCGCTATTGTTTGTTGGTGTTGAGTTATCTTTTACAATGATTTAAAAAGTTACAGAATATTTAAATGATAGAATTAATTTAGGTTACGAAAAGAAAAGAAAAAAGAAATCCTCACTCAACATTGATAAATTTTTGTATGAATGATTGCAGTTAAGAAGTTGTGGCGCTTTTTTTCTACTTTTGCGCATATTTTTTTTTTTTCATTTTTTTTTCTCAAACAGCAAGATAAATCTTCTCATCGTTCCTACTCGATTCTTCTGTTTCTCTCAGTTTATTAACGTTTTTAATCTGAAAAATTTTGTTAAAATTGAAAATACGTTTGGTAAATTATTTCACTTGTTATTTTACTTTTGTTTCTAAAATTTTTTTTACCAAAGTGATATTTTATTTTTTCGATGTTCAAAATTATTTATCAAATTAAATGAAATTATAAATCATTATTATCGAGAAAAGATAATCTTCTCTTGTGTCATCGTTGAATTAGTAAGCATTTAAATGATCTTTCAATAACTCTTTAATATACTTACTAATTATACTAATTAATTTAATATGCTATTATTTGTGAATTTATTTTATGTGAAGAAGTGATTTTCTAGTACCTATTTAATATACTTCTTGAAAAATATTGCTTCTATTGCTTTTTTTTTCGTCATTTTATTTTGATCTTTTCATCTTTTTTTTTTTACTTTTGTAATCATAAAATGAACAGAAAAAGGTATCAATTTAAATTTTGCTTCTAACTTGAAAGTGTTCAAACTTTTTATATTTCTTTTTTTGAAATTATGAGACTAAATTTCTACTGATAATTTTCATTTTTTTTCACAATGTTTACACAATAATTACAGAACAAATTTCGAAAAGAGCAACATTAATTGTGTAATTTTACTAAATTATAAATTAATTTAAAATATATATCAAAGATTAAATGCTTACCTCATAGCATTTAACATAGCAAAAAAGTATTGTTAAAGCAATAGCCATCAAACAAAATGTGACAATGAAGAGAAGAATTGCCCAGCGAAATAATGTTAACAGTTCATTAACGTTGCTACTTACACTGTTTAACATCAAATTTACATTTTCAACTGTCTAAAAAAGAAAAAAAAAAGTTTATTTAAATAAAAATATGCGTTATATTCTTTCACATACAGAATTAAATTTGATTATTATTATTTATATACTATCATTATTATTATTATTATTATTATTATTATTATTATTATTATTATTATTATTATTATTATTTATATTCTTCTTTTATTGTGTTGTATAGATGTTTTCGTTTTTTTTTAATCTTTAATACTTCTTTTTTTTCTGTTTTTCTTTTTTTTTGAAATGCTTAATCCTTTTTGAATTCTTTATTTAACTGGTAAGTTTATCACAAATTATAATTTCTTTCTTTTTTTTTTTTTGATTTTATATATTTCATGTAGGATAAGACATAATCGGAGAGAGTAGAGAATAAGAAAGAGAAAGATTTGAAAAAAAGAGAAAAGGATTTAAAATCATCTTAACAAATATTATTGTGTAAATTTTACAACCGATAGCATTATCATTTCTTCTTTTAATCTGTCTGATTTAGTTTCAGTTAAATTCGGCTATTACATTTTGTGAAACAAATTGAAATTATTCAATTCTGACCTACCTTATCCAATGACATAATTGAGGAATTTCCTTCTTCAGGGAATTTTCATCAAGTAAATTGATACAAAAGCAGTCTTGAAATTTGAACCTAAAACAATTTTATTTATGATTCTGCAAAAATCATTCCTTTTCTCGCCTTTTTTTTAAAAAAAAATTTATAATAATTTCATAAATGGCCAAGAATAATGGATTTTCCTAATTTTTTATACTAACATGAATATATGTTACAAGTTTTAAAAGGCTTATAAAGCTCATTTGGAAACTGTAAACATTTTAAGACTTAGAAAAAATTTAACAGTCAAATAGCTAAAGCAACAAATACTTTATTCAAAAATATTTAATTCAAACGAAACATAAAAAAAAAAACTGAAGAAGAAAACAGAGGCAACAAAGTGATATTATTTTTTTGTTAAAGAAAGATTTTTTTCTTAAAAATCTTAATGAATTCAAAATTTACAAGTTTTTCTACAAAATAAAAAGCTTAAAGAAGTGAGCAAACAAATATTTTTCAATACTATTAAAAAAAAGTTATTCATTCTTATTAAATAAATTTGGTTCAAATATTATTATCATATGATATCAATAAATCTTTTATCAAAAACAATATCATTGAAAAAAGAAGAAAACATTTGAAAATGAAAATAGAATTTCAGAAATTTAAAATTTAGAAATTGAAAAGAGTTAATAATAAATAAACTGTTATCAGTATCGAATCGTTGATTGATAGAATTTGTGATTCATTTCATTTACTTTCCTTCAATTTCTTTTTCCTTTTTCTTTTCATCACCAGTTTTATAGCAACGGATATGAAACGTGTTGTTCATTTTATCGTTTTACAAAAACAAAAACTATCATTCGCAGTTTTTTTCTTTTTTAAAAAAAATTTTCCTTCTTTCTTTTTTTTGCCATCACAGAACGATTTGTTGCATTGATAACATCAAATATCATTTTGCAGATACCATTTTGAATTTTATGCTATATAAATATATGAAAATTATTAGTGTTATAAGAAAAAAAAATGAAATTGAATTTTAAAGTTACTCAAATTATATATCTTGTATGTTATTTTATATTGTTTAATTTTATATTATATTTGTACGTGATAATAATTGGTGTAACAAAAAATATTAATATTTATTCAATTATATATCTTCTTATCACACTATTTCTCATTATTTACTGATGTGTTATTATTATTTAAATTTTTTTTATTTAATTCAGAAATATGATTAGTTATTTTTTTAAATTCTTTGAATATTAGTTTTAGATTTTTACATTTTCTTAGATTAGTCAAAACAAAAGACTAAAAAATAAAAAAAATTGCATTTTAACAGTATTTAAATTATATCATTGTCTATCACTTAATTTAATATTATTTGTAAGTGTAGTATAAAAAAATGATTATTATTGCCCACTACAAGTTCTTCAATCATTTAATTAAAAAAAAATTATCATTTAATTAAATTAATTGCATAGTACGAACCTAAGAAAGTAATTAGTATAATAAAAAGTATTAAACATTAGCGTATTATGTATATGATAGTAATAAGTGTATTAAAGGAAATTGAATATTAGTATATGCAAACATACTTTATTTCATTTTCTGTACGACAGGTCAATGATAAAAAGCTTACTGATAAGATCAGTATGGTTAATAAATTTCAAACATCGCTTCATTTTAATTCATTATCAAAATCTAACTTCTAACTAAAATAGAAGCGGAATTTTTTTTTCAAATAAGATTGCGGTAAATAATTTGATGCATTTATTTCAATTAAAATTCTTAAATTTATTAAAATTTTCAGTGATTTATTTCAAATTTTTAAATTAGTAAATATTTACAACAAATCATTTCCAAATATTTGGTTATTAATACAAAAATTTATCAATTGATTAATTTAAAGGACTATTTAATGGTATCATTAGCATCCATTTTTCCCCGTTGTTTTTACTTGGGTAAGGAATCTTTGAATAAAATTCATTCATTTTCAATATCTTTCATTAATTACATAATGATCTTTAAATTGGTTTCAATGATATTTTTGATAAATTCAATTGTTATCTTTATATTTTAACACACACACACACACATACACACACACACACGTCATACTTACATGCATGTGAGATCTTAACAAAATTTTTTTCATTTCTAATTTTCAAATTCTAATTTCCAATTTTTGCAATTTCTTTTTATCATCCTTAATTATATTTATGATACTATGAACATATTTATTGCAACAAAAGCAAAAGAAAGCATTTACAAAAAAAAGTTGAACGAAAAATTTGTTATTGCAGAATTTATTTATTTGTAATAAGTTCATTTACAAACGAATATGTTCATTTGCTATAAAAGTATTCATTTTAGTTTCCTAAAATAACAAATATCAATTTTGGCTAAAAAGAAATCATATATAAATTTAATTGGCTTAGTAATATTTTTGAAAAGCAAAACGATTATTTTTACCATTTGCAAACCTTTTGATCAAATATTTTGCATTTTTTTCTTTTTTGTTATATGTTAAAAATTAAAATATATCAATTGATCTAATTTAAAATCAATTGCATTTGAAAAAATAAGAAATAATATTTGTGATATCATTCAAAAAAAGAAATAATTTCTGGATGTTAAATTATGACATTTATTGATAATACAATTTATAATTGCAATAATATTAAGTGTGGTAAAAAAGTTACATATAATAAATTGTAATTTAATAATTGTTGCATTTTGGAACAAGAAGTTGCATATGAATAATCGAAATAGATGAATAAATAGTAATTAAGATAAATAAGTATATTGATTTTATAAATCATCTATCTTGCAATTATGAATTAAACTTTTTCCTCTTTTCATAGCAATATGAACAGCCGAATAATTACATTTTTATATTTCTCAATGATTATAAAATCATACCGATTTGACCGATCAAATTTATCGATAAAATTTTGATAATGCGGTGATACGCACTTTGTTTACTTCATTCGTACTAATTCTTTTTTTTTAAAGCTGAGTCCTATCAATAAATAAACATGTAATACTGCTTGATTTCAACTGTGATTTTAAAATAATTTCAATAATTCAAACGCATCTGCGCTTGCAAATAAACAAAATAAACTGAATTAATTTCCAGATAAATAAAAAAATACACCAATATATAAATAAAGAGACCAAAAGAAGATCGAAAACACATTAATATTTTGTTTGTTATCGTTTTTAATACATGCATTTTTTCATTTCGATTAAAAAAAGATTTCAATCATTTTGAATTTGATTAGTATAAAATGAAAAGGACTACATTGCACGAGGAAATTTTATCAGTTATACTGATCAGCAAAATGTTAAGAAATGCGCAGTTGTCCAAACATTGTCAAAACCATCATTCATTCCATTCTATCATTGTAACGTTTTTTTAATATCAGAGGAGTTGACATATTTGTGCTAAATAAGGTTGTAAATTTTAGAAATTTATAAATTGATTATTTTATTTCATTTATTTCAACATTTAAATCTCTTTTTTTCAATTTTTCAATAATTGACAACTCATATTATATTAATGCAGAAAAAATCATAGATTTTTTGTTTTTTTTATTATTTTTTATTTTTTCAATCGATTGTTTTACTTTTTTTTAATGTGAACATTTGTTCTTCCTTTTTACACTGTAAAATATTTACTATTTAATAATTAAATTAATTGATATATTATTCAATAAAATATTTATCCATCAATAACATCATTGTTTGTTTATATTTTTATTTTAACCAAGCAAATTGAATATATGGAAATCAATTAAACAATCAGTCAATCAATCAATCAATCAATCAATTGATATTGGGCACCAATTGATCACTATTATATTGATAAATCAGCTTCAGTAGGCAAATTAATCAATGAATACTGATAACTTTTGAACTTTTTATAAATATTTTTTGTTTTGTAAAATTTCTTGTTACTGTTTTTGATCAATTAATTTGTTTATGGAAAAAAGAAATATTCTTTTCTTATGAAATTGTTTATTTTTATTTTCTTATGAAATTATTTTTAATTTACTTTGCTATTTTTTTTTAAAAACTTTTTGTTTCATTTATTTCTAACTTATTCGTTTTTTCCACTTCATTAAATTTCAAAATTTATTCTTTACTTACAAAAAAAAAGAAAGAAAGGAATGGCAAAAAGAGGAGTGAATAATTTTTCGTTTCTGATAACAAAATGAAATTTTCACTATTCAATGAAATCATTTTAAACAATTTCATGAAGAAAAGAATATTTTTTTCCCATAATTCTTTGCGATAATTCACATTGATGATTTCTATATGTTTCTTCTTTTACTATTTTTTCTCTTCCTTTTTTTCTTAAGCAAACTTTTAAAAAGTTAAAACTTATAGAATTCTTTTTAATCAATGATAATAACAAATAAAACATTGAAATAATATGATAAGAGAAATTTAAATTTATTTGAAAGTATTCCTAGCAATATTTTCATTTGCTTTGTTGCTTTATCTCATTTCTTTTTTCTTCACTTACTTATCTTTTTTCTGTTTCAAATTTACTTCAATAAATGTTTCAAATAAAAATTCATTGTGAAGATTATTAGTTATAAACAATTATGAATTCAAAATAATATGAAGCAAAATCGATTTCCAATTAATAAATTGCACCAAATGCTGAGAAAAGGGTACGTTTGACAGTGCAATGTACACAAATGCTTACTATTTGATTTAATAAAAGCAAAAAAACAGGAATAAAACTTTTTAACAAAATGAAAAATTAAACAAAAATTTCATCACATGTTCTTGAATTGTCAAACTGAAAGACTGAAATATTTTTTTTTTAATTAAGAAATCTATAATCTTTTAAATTTTCAAGTCAATAACTGTTAAAATCAATTATGAAATTTCATTTCAACTTCAAAAAGTCTTCAAACCATTCAAAGTCCGCAATACTTCCGGAAAAAATCCCAGAATAAATTTTTTTTTTTTTTTTTGTTGAAATTGCAATTAAAGCAGGATAATGTTTAAGATATAATCGTCTTTTCTACCACAAATATCTTTAAAACTTGAATAAATTGGATAAATATCATTCAATAAAATAAAATATGTTTTGACCAGAATAATTAATACGTGCAAATCTGAATTTGAAATTTTAACAATGTTAAAAAATTTTTGCGCTTTCACATCAAACTCAACAAAATCATTCACAAGAAATATTAACATGAGCCGAGTCACATAAACCAAAAATAGCTTAATCACATCATTAATTAGTTATCTAAAATATAGAAATAATTTTGCGGCACAAAAACTATTGAAAGCACTTAAACGAATTTAAATGGCATCCTTTATGAAATTTTAAATGGCATCTTTTAAAATTTTGTATAAAAATCAATCTAATCGACCATTTTTAAATTATTTTCATAGCAAATGATTCGACAGATTAATGAATTAAACAAAAAAAAAAACTTTTTTTTCGCTTCCTTCAATTTCAACAAAAAATACTATGAGTTGATAACAAAATGATATACGAGAACACAATTAATACTTTATTTTGGTCTAATTTTATCGATCTCTTTATGATTGTTCTTTTCATTCTCTCATATAACGTAAGCAAATGATGAGAAAATGATAAGATATTATCAATTATAATAACATATTGCTAATGATATTATCAATTACTTGTTTATAGTTCTTTTATCTCTGAAATTTTATTTTTCATAAAAAAAAAAGAATTCAAACACTTGTATGAACTTAGGCTCATAAAATATATGCTTTAAAATTGATTTTTAAAAAAATTATATTTTGTTGTATATTTTCGAAAAAATATATTTTATAGTATGCAACGGTGTAATAATCGCAATGATTTTCTTAATACTTTAATTTGATCTTTTATAGCATTTTATAATTTTGAAGAAATTATTTGACCAATTATAAAATCAGTTCAAACAATTTCTTCTATTAAACTTGTTTACATCTTACCTTAAATTACCTTGTTATTCATCTTATGACTAAAATTCTAACAAATACACTTATTTTTTCGATTTACTTATTTGGAAACGATAGAAACACTTAGGCGAAATTATTATCAACCATAATCCAAAACATAAATAAATACAACTATAACTTGAGTTCAAAATTTCAATTTAATGTGTTAAATTCATTCGTAAAACAATGATTGGTAATCATCATCATCGTTATCTTCATTACTATCATTATTATTATTTTGTTATCGCTTTAAGAATACGGTAAAAATTAAAAAATAATTTAAAAAATGCTCTATTTTATTTTTTTGGATTTATCGTTTCTTGCAATTAGTGTTTTTCTTTTTTTTAATACGTTATCAATAAAGATTATTTGTCAGTTAAATCTAAACAAACTGAGTTTCTCTTTTTTTTTTTTAATATTATAAGAAAAGAATATATTGATGGTATAAAACTACGAAAGAAATATATTAACTACAATATCTTTGTAAACAAAAGTTTAGATTAGTGGAGAAAAATATTAGATCGTAAATCTGAATTGCTTTTTTTAGACTAATAAAAGAAATACAAATATCAGAATTCTGTTAACAAAATTTTGGTTTATAATTAGATGTCGAAATCCTTTTTTTCTGTAATAAATAAATTTAAAATTTCAAAATTTATCACTTTATGATTCAAATAATCATGCGAAAGACAAAATTAACTTAAATTTAATAGACATAATTATATTTGAGTGTAGGAAAACACTCAATCGGCAAGTTGAAAAACAATCTTTCAGGTTGAATGCATATTTTATATATTCATTGTCATATATAACTTCATGAAGTATAAATTAATAATTTGAATCTTTATACATTATTCACCATGGATTCATGATTCTGAATCTTTATACATTATTCACCATGGATTCATGATTCTGAATCTTTATACATTATTCACCATGGATTCATGATTCTGAATCTTTATACATTATTCACCATGGATTCATGATTCTGAATCTTTATACATTATTCACCATGGATTCATGATTCTGAATCTTTATACATTATTCACCATGGATTCATGATTCTGAATCTTTATACATTATTCACCATGGATTCATGATTCTGAATCTTTATACATTATTCACCATGGATTCATGATTCTGAATCTTTATACATTATTCACCATGGATTCATGATTCTGAATCTTTATACATTATTCACCATGGATTCATGATTCTGAATCTTTATACATTATTCACCATGGATTCATGATTCTGAATCTTTATACATTATTCACCATGGATTCATGATTCTGAATCTTTATACATTATTCACCATGGATTCATGATTCTGAATCTTTATACATTATTCACCATGGATTCATGATTCTGAATCTTTATACATTATTCACCATGGATTCATGATTCTGAATCTTTATACATTATTCACCATGGATTCATGATTCTGAATCTTTATACATTATTCACCATGGATTCATGATTCTGAATCTTTATACATTATTCACCATGGATTCATGATTCTGAATCTTTATACATTATTCACCATGGATTCATGATTCTGAATCTTTATACATTATTCACCATGGATTCATGATTCTGAATCTTTATACATTATTCACCATGGATTCATGATTCTGAATCTTTATACATTATTCACCATGGATTCATGATTCTGAATCTTTATACATTATTCACCATGGATTCATGATTCTGAATCTTTATACATTATTCACCATGGATTCATGATTCTGAATCTTTATACATTATTCACCATGGATTCATGATTCTGAATCTTTATACATTATTCACCATGGATTCATGATTCTGAATCTTTATACATTATTCACCATGGATTCATGATTCTGAATCTTTATACATTATTCACCATGGATTCATGATTCTGAATCTTTATACATTATTCACCATGGATTCATGATTCTGAATCTTTATACATTATTCACCATGGATTCATGATTCTGAATCTTTATACATTATTCACCATGGATTCATGATTCTGAATCTTTATACATTATTCACCATGGATTCATGATTCTGAATCTTTATACATTATTCACCATGGATTCATGATTCTGAATCTTTATACATTATTCACCATGGATTCATGATTCTGAATCTTTATACATTATTCACCATGGATTCATGATTCTGAATCTTTATACATTATTCACCATGGATTCATGATTCTGAATCTTTATACATTATTCACCATGGATTCATGATTCTGAATCTTTATACATTATTCACCATGGATTCATGATTCTGAATCTTTATACATTATTCACCATGGATTCATGATTCTGAATCTTTATACATTATTCGCCACGGATTCATGATTCTGAATCTCTATACATTATTCGCCATGGATTCATAATTCTGAATCTTTTATACATTATTCACCATGGATTCATGATTCTGAATCTTTATACATTATTCACCATGGATTCATGATTCTGAATCTTTATACATTATTCACCATGGATTCATGATTCTGAATCTTTATACATTATTCGCCACAGATTCATGATTCTGAATCTTTATACATTATTCACCATGGATTCATGATTCTGAATCTTTATACATTATTCGCCACAGATTCATGATTCTGAATCTCTATACATTATTCGCCATGGATTCATAATTCTGAATCTTTTATATAATCGTTATAGATTCGTGTTCTGAGCCTTTACATATTTTTACATTTACATTTAATATTTCAACTCTGTAAGCTTTAGGAAAGAAAAAGCATTTCGTTTACTATATTGTGATAATACAATGATTATAATGGTAATATAATACTGATAATTGGAATTAATCATTCGAGATCAACTAATCTCACTTTCTTATCAATTTGCTTATAATTATATAAATGATATGATGAAACTTTAAAATATCGTAGTAAATGAATATTTATTTACATTTTTTAAATTTACGAGACTTTCGAAAACAATAGATAATATAATTGAACAATAAATATATGTGGTTAAAAAACGAAAAAAAAACCAAAGAATATATGAGCAAAATTGTAAATAAAAGTTACATCTAAATTTACACTCTGTTCTTTCTTACAAAAATAAAATTAATCAAATTCAGTGTGACAATTCATTTACTTTTTTGTAAGATTTTCTAAATATGCTGCATTCGCTAATTGCTTTATTTTATTAGCCTTTTTATTGCTGAAATTAATTCTTTTTCCTACTCTTCAACTTTATCATTACCTTATCGTAAATAGCATTATTTACTATTGTTAATATAACAAATATTATAGTAATAATAATGGAAATAACAAATAATAGTAAATAATAATAATAATAAATAACACTAAGAATAATAATAGTCGTATGGTCAATTAATTACTATTATACAAGTTTTTAATAAACAATAATATCATTGATAATTAAAAGCTAATGAGTTGTGCACTGTCTGCTAAAGTTTTATTATCATACTTTAAAATGATGCAATATGCCTTTTATTTCATTTAGAGTAATGCACGCTTCAAAGTGTATATAATAGCATTCAAATAAGCCTAATAAGCTTTATAACAGTTATTTCGTCTTTTTTCTTTCACCCATTTCTCTCTCTCTCTCTCTCTATCTTTTTCTTTTTATTTAAAAATTATTTTATTTTTATTCTACAAATTATTTACATTTTGTTCTTCTATATTTCATTATTTCTAACAGTGATCAAGGCATTTTGTGCAGTGATAATTAATAAATATTAATATCGATTTAAGCATGCATACAAAATTATATAAATGATATCACTGCAATAATTTAACCTAATTTTTGTATATCAATTTATTTATGTAATTTAATTGTTAAACTCAATTTGAATTGAAGCTTTTAATAAGTTTATTTTAAAGCTAAACAATTTATTATTTGTAGTCTTATTTTATGTGCAACAATGCAAATTATATTAAAATATGATGTAATAAATGAAAATTTATACATTTAATATACTAATATAATTTCCTCTAAATGTTTTCTTTTAATTTGATTTATTTCTTTTGAGTATTAGAATTTATTATAGTGCAAAAGTATGTTTTTTATGCAACAATGGAATTTACAATTAAATTGTAGTGATACACAATCAAATTTGATTTAAACAGATATTTAGTTTTAATTAATATTTTCGATTATTTATCACTGCTATTTTTTTTGGATGAAAGTTTATTATCACGAAACTTTTTTTCTCAAAAAATATAATTTATAAAAAAGTAGTCGCAATAAAATAAAAACGAATAGGACTAAAATATACTTTCGATGTTTTTTTAAATACAAAAAAAAAATCATTCGTAATATAATTCAAATTTTACAATAGTTTTATAAAATTTTCCATTCATTAACAGTAAAACATTAACAATTTGCTTCCTTATAATAATATTTCCACATTTATCATAAATAATTTTTGTTTTTAGTAATTATAATAAATTGATGACATCACTCTTGCAATGACAAATATTTGTTGATTTAATGACAATAATCTTTCACATCTTCCTTTTTTTTTTAAGAAGCTTTAACAACGAATAGAAATATTTTGCTATTTGTCATTTTTTAAAATGTTTGAATTTAGTTATTCCTTAATAATTTATTGATTGCTTTCATTTTATCTTACCAAACATCTTTTTAACTTTATTTTGTCATATGATTTTAAATGCTTTTTTTCCAAACATTATAAATAGATTTTTAATATGTTTAAAAATAACACAATGATGTTTCATTAGTACATCATTCTTATAATTCCATTTTTTTATGTTTTACTTTTTTTTTTCAATTTGTTCACCAATTTTTTCTTTTTTTAATATTTAGTTTTAGTTTATTTTATCATGAAAATATACAAAATTTTCTATACATAAATATATAATATATCGATGAAATTTTTGATTTTAATTAATCGCTTTACATTGAAGCAAAAAAGTTTGCCACTTTCATACGGACTATTAATTTTTTTTCTTCCTTCGAAACTTTTATTAAATTACCAATTAAAGTTTTTCTTTATTGATTATTTAAAATAAATTTCACATATTTAAGCAATTCTTTCAAAAAAATTTGCAAAATAATGAGAAAATATTATTTAAATGCTGACTTAAAATCAAAAATAAGTTTAACCAAAATTTTTGACCATACAATAATTGCAAGTAGCATTAGAATGAAAATTTCACCAGAAACCTGTTAATTTATATATTTTTTTTTAAATTTATAAATGATTTTAAAATGAAAAAAATAAATTAACGGGTTTCTTAAATTTGCTATTCTATATAAAAAATTTTTTTTCTCATTTCCTTGCTTATTTCATTTCTCTCATTGCATTTATTCATCGAATGCTAAATTTCCTTATTAGACCATTTTCTTTTTTTTTTTTTTTGAAAATGTGGAATGACATTTTTTTAAATTGCTGCGTTTTAATTAAAGGCATATTTGCAACATTTAGGCGCTAACATGATATCATTACTAATTTAATTAGTAACGTTGTATCAGAAAATTATTTCAAATTATTATAAATTAATAAATTGTCACAAGAAAAAAAAGCATTTTTTTGATGTGAAAAAAGAAAATGAACTGTGTAAAATTAATGCAAAAATGAATGAAATAGAAAAGCATGCGAGAGGGGAAATGAGAAAAGAGTAATAAATTGAATTTTGACTTCTTCAAAGTTTCTTACGCTACTTAAATTCATTCCCTCACTAATTTTTCGTTCTGTTCAAATATTTGCCTATGTAAACATTATGGTTTTGAGTTTTAATGAATTTTATTTCACAAATTTATTTTCAAAAAAAAATTTCTTTCTTTCTTCATAGAGTTTTATTTAATAATAAAGCAAAAAAGATAAACAATGAAAAAAATAGAAAAAAATGATTGAAATATGATTTTAGCGAACAGATAAAAGTAATAATTGAAAAATTTGCAACAAAAAAAATTTTTTAAATTTAAAAATTTTGAAAATTTGTAAAGTTCGTGGTAAAAGATGTTAAAACTAGAAAAATAACTTGAATTTATGGTAAAGCACTTTTTCTACAACTACAAATTAAATTACTGCCAAAAAAAATTATGGAAGGAAATTAGCCAAATTTAGTACTGATTGATTAATTAAAATTAACCAATGTTTGTTAATATTCATTATTTGACTTACAGTAACTTTGTTAATTTTTCTTTCTCTCTCTCTCCCTCTCTCTCTTTTTCTGTTTCATTCTATTCAATTTTAAAATTTTTTAACAAAGTTAATACGATTCAATGAGAAATGAAAGTAACAGCAATGTACATTTAAGTTTGTTAAATTTTGTTGCTTCTGAACAGAAGAAAAAATTTCATTAAAAAAATGGAAAAAAAAAATCATTAAATTATGATATCTGAAGTGAATAGTTAGATCAAAAATTTTTTAGCATTTAATGATTATATTCAAAAAATTTTTGGTATTAAATTACCAAATTAAAAATTTTTAAAAAAATTTATGGAAAGAAATTTATTAATTTATTGATTTTTTGGAAAAAAAGAAAAAAGTTTAGCAAAAATATTTCATCAGATATATTACTCTCTGCTAAAAGTAGACTTTTTTTCATTCATTTTATTCTATTCCTTCTCTTTTTTCATTTTTTCCTCTTTCTTTTCTCCTTCTTTTTTTTTTTTTTTTTTTGGAAAAAATATTGAAAAAGCATGAATTAAGTGTAAATTGAAGCTTTAAAGCTTGGCATTTTTTTAAGTTTTTTTTTTCTTCCTTTTTCTTTTTTCTTTCTTTTCTTTTTTTTTTCAAAGAACTGAAACAAAATGAATGTTACGCTTGATTGCTAACAATTTTAAATTTGCTTCTTTTCATTTTAAAAACGAAAAGTTTTCATTTCATCTTCGCCTCTTTATCTCTTTCCTCCAGTAAAAATTAATGTTTTTTAGTGAGTTAACGGGAAAATATCAATAACCATTATTACATAAAATAAAAAAAAATTCCATTTAATTTTTAAAAAATTTGCGAAACATTTCCATTAATTTTAACCAAATAATAATGATAACAATAATAATTGTGATAAATTAAAAAGAAAAAAAAATAAATTTTGTTTAGAGAATTATTTGAAAGAAATTTTTTGCGTTTTTTTTTTCAATTTTGGTTTGTTTAATTTAAAAATGACAATTAACAGACAAATAAATTGACCAAATAATTGAAAAGCATCATTTGTTGAAAATTTCAACAATTTATTTCTTTTTCTTTGTTTTTTTTTCTTTTTTGTTTGAACTTTTATGTAAAATAGGAAAAATTTTTGCATTTGCGTGTGCATTAGCGCATAAAAATGAAATGATTTAATTTATATTTTTATTCGTATTTTTAACTGAAAAAGGAAAAAACTCTAAAAGCGTAAAAGTATTAATGATTTGAATTGGTCTCAGAAGAATTTTTAAACATTTCACATAACCAACTAATTTTCCAACAATTTTATATGTTTTTTTTTTTCTTCCCTCACAATTTATTTACTTATTATTTGTTGCAAACTTTTCTGTTTATTTATTTTAATGTTAACAATTCTCAATCATAAAATTCAATTAATATATTTCAAATTTAAGAAAAATATCATTATTTGCTTCAATTTCTACTGATGTATTTCATTTTCGATACATTTGTAGGAAAGAAAAGAAAAAAGGTAGCAGTATCTGTAAAGGTTTTTAAAGTATTTGCCAACTTTTAATTTATTTTTTGATAATGATTAGTGCTATGATAACAATACTTAAAAGAGTAATTTATCAGAAACTTTTGCTTTTCTTTTTTTTACTACGATAATTGCTTGTTGTAAAATGCTAATCAAAAAAGTTGTAGTGTTACATAGTTTTATTTAATATATCATTAATAATAATTCGAATTTTTTTTATTTTGAAATAAAAAGTTTTGAATTCTATGAAAGTTTCAGTACATTATTACATACAGTGAATTTTATATGATTTTATGATTATATTTGATAGATGTTAATGTGAAACATAAAATAATTGATGATATCAAAAAATTCCAAATTTAATTTTCGTGCATAATTTCGTAATTTCAATCTTTCAAATTAAATCCAAACAGATAAAATTGAAATAATTCAGCAGATACTTTGATAAATGCATCAATTTTAACGATTAGTTTGAATTTATTCAAAAATTTTTAATTCATCATTTCTTTCTTATTTTCATTTCAAATATTTAATCATTAATTAGTGTAGTCATAAAAAGTTAATCATAATGATCATATCAAATAAAAATTAACCTGTGCTATTTATTATTATTTTTATCATCATACACTTGTAGCTACTTTATCAATAAAAAATGCTAAATTTATTTAACTTATTGATTTATGAAGTAAAGTGTGTCTACGGTTATTTCATGCTAACTTGTCAAATCCTATATTCATTGTAAACTATCAAATTTTTTTTTTTTTTTTAAAAAGCTTTAACTTTCTTAGCTTTTCATTTTTCTCGTTTTTTTCTCATATCATTTAATTCAACTGTGTGTTATTTTTCAGCGTTCTAAAAATTCTTCCAACAAATGATAAATTTCAGAAATTGCATTAGTAATTAATTTTGTTTACAAAAGAAAAAAAAACTTTTTATTCATAATTTTTTCAATTATTTCATTGAATCACTTGTTTAAATTAATAATTATTGGAATTTTTCTTCTAAAATAAATTAAAATGGAAAAAGAAATTTGTTTAAAACAACTCGACAAATGCATCAAATCGGCATTGAATTCATTAAAGATATTAGATTTAGTAAAGGTTAGGTTCACTGATAATGTCAGATTCATTCAGGATGTCTTAAAGATACCAGATACACTGGTGATATCAGATTCATTCAGGATGTCTTGAAGATACCAGATACACTGGTGATATCAGATTCATTCAGGATGTCTTGAAGATACCAGATACACTGCTGATGTGTATTTGTGTGATCATTTGAAGCATATATTTTTGAAAACTTTAATTCAAAATTGAAAAAAGACGTTGAATATGCAAAAAAAAAAACAAAAACAAAATTCGAAGTAAAATGTTTTTGGTGCATATTTTTATAAATCGATGATTTTTAATTAAGATTTATGTTTTTGTCATAATTTTAATATAAAACAAAAACAAAAGGGAAAATTTGATGGATAACAGCAATTCCTTTTTCTTTTTTTCTTGGACATTTGATCAATAATTTTTATTTTACAAATGAAACAATAAATTTACGGAACAATGCGATAGGATGTGGACTGTAAGTAAATGATTTATATACATTTAATTTAAATTAAATGAATATAGTAATTATTATTTTGAAATTTGGTTTGAAAAATATTTCAAAAAAAGCATTTATGGCTAATTACATATTTATAACTGAACTATATTCTAAGTACATTTTCAAATATACACCATCCAGTCAGTTATCAATTTTATTTGTATACTAAAAACTATCATTTAAAAAAATTATGATTTACTAAAAATTATCATTCTAAAATATTGACCCTAAAAATAGTCAAAAAATTTTATATTTTAAGGTTTTATCGTTCTGTTATAATTATTATTGTAATATTATTTTATATTATTAATATACGAAAATTATTTGATCGTTTCTTATCATTGATATGTAATACAATTATTTATTTACTTATTTATTTTAATTACTTATTTCTACTTCATTTTTAAAATCGAACTTAGTAATATCACAGCATTCGGATGTAATACTTTCATAACTATTCTGAAAGCAGTGAAGTAATTTATTTCACTTTCTTATCATTATTTTCTTTCATCGTTTCTTATCATTATTTTCTGTTATCATCTCTATCATTAAATAATTTCTATTCACATTTCAATGAATCAAGTAATTAATTGGATATCTTTCGATTACTTATGACTGATACTTAGTTATTTTTATTTTAAAACTAATTATTTTACCGTAATGTGTTGTTTGACATTGAAACTGATGTATTTTTAACAATTTCACACGATCATTTGATAAAATTCTGATCGCTTTTATTTCATGCTTATCAACACTTGGAAAATGAAACAATTTATCTTTTGTTACATCACATTTAATTAAAAAAAGCCGAATTTTGTGATATTTTAATGAATCATACACACTTTTGAAATTAGCAAAATGAATGAATGCTATTTTTAGAGAAAAATTAAAATTATTGCATAAATTAAAATGGAAGATGAAGTTTTTAACAAATATTATTTCTTCTAAATAGTTTTATTAATTTAAATTATTAAATTATTTTATTAATATTTATTAATATATATATGATTTTGAATTAACTAATGAAACAAATATTATTCAGTCAATTTTTAATTTTACATCCTAATTTGATAGATTTTTTCGTCTTTTTTAAGGCGAAAGTAACTTTCAAAAATGTTCATTCAACACGAATTGACATAAAAAATTCATAATTTGAAAAAAAAAAAAGAAGGAAATCATATATGAGAAATCAATGTTTCAGCAGTACTCGTTTTATTGCTTGCAAATGCAAAAATTCATTTTGAAATATGATAAAAGCAAAAAAGTCAAACTAATATTAAAAATAAAACATATTCAATTGCCATCTATTTACCATTTCTCTATTCTATCAACAATATGTGAGTTAATTATAATTAAACTTTTAATTTTTCCTTTTCTTTTTTCTTTTCAAATTTAATCGTTTACATTCAATCAAAAGAAAAAAACCTCCGTTTTCTTCTGCTTTTTTTTTACTTTTTATTTTTTTACATTTTATAGCAACGAAATAAAAAAAAAAGTAGAATAAAAGCAATGAACGAATAAAATTGCTAGTAAATTTGTTAAAGTAAATTATACAAACAGTCAGAATTTTTTTATATTTTGACAATAGAAAAACAGTTCATATTTTTATTTGAAGAAGAAAAAAGAAATTGAATAGATAGAAGTGAAAAAATAAATAAAAAAAACTAGTTTTGATTTCAATTTAATTCACTTAATTCATAAACTAATATAATTGGCTTTTTTTTTTTCACTTAGTTTACCCTTTTTTTTAGAAAAAAATCTACGATTTTGTGTTAGTTGAAAAAAAATATGGAAAATGTCACATTGAATTTGTTTAAGGAAAAAAACAGAAAAACTAAATTTACTTCAATTTTGAAGTATTTTATTCTTATAATAGTGAATTTTTAAAAGTTTATTCTGAAATCTGAGACAAAAAATAACTTCTTATTGCTTTCTTCTTCTCGATTTTGTTGTAAAAATTGTTGTTAATTAATTTTCTTTACTAATCCTTTTTTTTTGTATTTTTGTGTTAGTAATTAATTTTTGCTTATATTTTTGCTCTAATCTACTGTTTTTTCTTTTTTTTTTTCAAATATTTTTTTAAAATGTCGCATTGGAGATGTCAAGAAAATAATTATTTCTATGAAAATTAATGCAATGCCTTTGGACTTTTCCCGTAATTGTCTTAGAATTTAATAATTCCATATTTCTAAGCTTTTTAAAAATTTGAAAAACTTTCAAACTTATCAAATAAATCCAATGCAAATCACATAGATGTTGGCTTTTTGTTTGAACTTTGACAACTTGAAATATATAATTTATTCTTTTCTTTTTTGGCATTTTTCAACAATTGCTAATTCTTATTATTTTATTTAGTTCCAATATATAAATTAAGTTATAATGTTCACATTTTTTCATTTTTTTTTTTTTTTTTTGAAATTAATTTTCTCATATTACTTTGAATATGTCACTTTTGTTGTAACATTCATTTCTCAACATTTTCCTCTTCAGTTTATTAGTTTTTTTTTTTTGTAAACCATTTTTTATAAGCAAAATCTTTTTCAAACTTTACTGTCAAATTTTTATTTATTGTAAAATGCTGAATCAGTTCATGATTTTTTTTAAAATTTAAACTTCAAGTTGATTATTTTGTCATCTTCTGCAATAATGAATTTTTTTCACTTTCTGCAACAAATTATTCATTTCTTAAGCAATAAATTTTAGAATGTTATCATGTGAAGGCTGAATATATTATATTTAACATTTTACAAACAAGTTAAAAAATTAATGAGGAATAAATAAATTAAGAAATGAATAAATTTTTTGGTTATTTTAAAGAATTTTATACTTTATTTCAGACATTTATGAATTTTTTGAAACTTCCATGGAAATGACAATGGAAATAGCTTGAACTTTTCATTGTAAACATTGTCAATGCAATTTTCGAACGATTCAATTCTATCTGCAAATAAGTATGAAATTTTATCAATTAATCTTTTTCTTTCTTTGTTTTTAATAAATTTTAAAATATTAAAATGCTGAAACGATGATTAAATCAATCAAAATTTATTTTTATACATTTGTTATTCTTTCATCGTTTTTTTCTTTTTAATCTAACAATAACAATAAAAAATAACGTCAATAATAACAGGAGTAACAATAATAATAATAAATAAATAAATAGTAAAAACGATAAAAGTACTACTGTTAAGAATAATAACAATGGTAATTCGATGTAATTTCGAAAGATTCAATATGAATTGTATTCTAAATAATCTTATTTTAGAAAAAAAAAGACGGAAAATTCTCAAAAAAAAATGCTATTCTTTTTGTAAATTTCAAAGTTTAATTATATTCCTCTGATTTATTTTACCAATTTCTCTTTTTAAAATTTTTTATTTTGCATATTTCTTCCGAAAATTATTATTTACAATTAGTTTAAATTGATCAATTTTAACTATTTGCAAATATTTTTCAGGTCGCCGTCATCATGGATGCCTCCAACACAAAGTGCGCATATTTTTGGTGCAATATTTATTGGATGTGGTGTAGCAGCGCTGATTTTCAATGCTACCATTATGATAACACTTTGTCACTTAAGGCGAAATATACTGTCACGTGTTTTCTATTTACTTATCTTCAATTTTGCTATCATTGATCTTCTTAAAAGTATGTCACAAATGAAATAATCACATATTTTAATAAGCAATAATCAATATGGTAAAGAAAAAATAATATAACAAATTTCAAATTAAATTATATATGTATGTTGTAATAAATGATAATCGGAAAAATTAAAATAAAAAAGACAAGAATTTTTAATAATACAAAAAAAAAATCACACTAAATTTTTATGCTGTAAATATTTAATAAATTAATTAATTCATTGCAAATTAAATTTATAAAAGATTAGCACCAAATTTTATGAGTTCGGTTACTATGTTATATTGTTGCTGTATGAATTTTTTTTACAGGTACGTGCTCAATAATATGGGCATTAAAAATGTTACCCGCGGGTATCAGTACTTCCATGTATTTTATGAAGGCTGATCAATTTGCATTGATGATTTTACGTTTCGCAAATTTGGCAACAATTTTGAATTTGTTAATACTTACACTTAATGAATATGTTTATATTATTTATCCATTTCATTATCGTCGTCTTGTTACTAAGTTAGCAATTAATTATTTTACCATTACTTTGATTCATAGTAAATTAAGGTAATCGGGCATTATCTTACTGTATTGTGCACGCACATTTTCTTTTTTTCAAAAATAATATATTGAACTGAAAAAAATTGTAAAAGATTTCAAATATTGTCAGAAAAATAGAAACATTAAGAATGAGAGGAAAGAAAAGACTCAAATTTGCTAATGTAAAGCATAAAAAAAGTTAAAAATTGACAAATGTGTTAATTTTAAAGTTTAATATATTGTTGCAGTTATGATGTTATAATTATTAAATTTTGCATTTGCAAGAATTAAATTTATAGTACAAGAGTTACACTCTTAATTGCAATTTGTTGGATAATAGCATGGGGATTAACATTATCCATTTTATTTTTTGGTTCACGAAAGCAATCCATTTATATTAAACCGGATTGCTTAATGAAACGAAAACATTTCAGTCAGCATGTAAATAACGAAGGTAAGTGATATTTTGAAAATTTGTTTAAAAAAAAAGTGCAAAAATTCGAATTTAAATCCAATAATTGCATGGACAATAAATTTAAAATATTGTAATTTAATTACATATATAGTATTTCAAAAATTTACCAAATACATGTTGAAAAAATTTGAATTTCTATCTGACAATTGGATAGATTTAAATATAAAATGCTATTACTAAATTATATGTAAAAAGAGATTTTAAATAAGAATGAAATAAGTGATTTTAGAAGCAATAAATTTCTATTGAATGCATTTATTACTAATTCCAAAAATTACTCATGGGAAATAAATTAGCTCTATTTTTAGTTAACATTTTATAAAATGGTGACCTATTTATGTTCAATTAATCAGCCCAAAAAGAAATGAAAAAAGATGACAACGGCGAAAAAAAATTTTTTTTTATTTATAGTATATTGTAATTATTCAATATATTTCGTTCTTATTTAATTTAATCAAACCAAACAATTTTTTTTTTTGCTTTTTAGCAATTACAACTACAATAAGAACTGTAACAATAACAACAACAATAACAGCAACAACAACAGCAACAACAACAGCAATAACAGATAATGTTTCGTATTCATTACGTTTACCATCCTGTAAGTTTGTAGCTATCAGTTTATTCATTCATTCATTCAATTTTTTTCTTCCATTGCTCAAATAATAGAAATGTAAAATAGATCAAATAAGAAATTAGGAAGAAAGAAAGTGAATTAATAAGCAAATAGATAAACAAATAAACAAAGAAATAAATAGAGAATTTTATTTAGGAAAAGAGAAATTAAAATAAATAAACAATCAAATATTCAGAAGAAAAGTATTTTTTTATATCAAAAAAAGTTTTTTTGAATTAAAATTTTCACCTTTTAATTTACAGCTTGCTTTATACGCAATAGTCAAATATCAAATAATACCGAATTTGTTTATAATATCTTTGTCATTGTATTTTGTTTTGTATGTCTAGTTATATCAGTTGCATGCTATGGTGGATTAATTCGTGTCATTTCAAAAATTGTTAAAAATGATACATCGGTATGTTATTTGCATTAATTTTGAATTTGCAAATTATATGATTTTAATAAAAGTCAAATAGAACTTGCAAAATTTGATTCGAATAATTTTTTCTCAGCTTATTTATTTATTTTTGAAATTATACGATTTTTTCTTTTCTGTTAGATTGTTTAATTATGATAATTTAAAATTATCCTATTCATAATTTTATCGAATATCAATATGATTTTTTAAGAAAAAGTTTCATTATTTATAGATAGCGATTGACAGTGATTGTCAAGCTAATGATAGTTTAAATGGTAAGTAAATTACTAATTACAAAGTCTTGTTAATTGAAAGTTTTTTTTTTAACCATGTTAATTTAAAAAAGAAGTATTATATTTTAACTGTATATGAGATTAAACTAAAGAATAAAAACCACATTTGATAACTGATGAAAATGCAATGATTAAAAAAATTTAAGTTTATTGATTATAGAAAAATTTGATTCTATTTCCTATTCAAATTATTTTATTAGGTAAATATTTCGTGCTCTAATGATGCATTACCTATTTTGATATTTTGGTATAGCATAAAATATTCGTCTAAATATTACGGAAAAGATTGAATTTATTTATGCTTAGAATAGACATGGAATGGAAATTGTAAAAAGTATAATTCGAAGATTTTGCTATTTACTTTTAATTTCAGGTGAATTTAATCGAACAAGAAAGCGTTTATTAAAAAGAAACAAATATGTAATTGTAATTGGCAGTGTATTGGCTATCTATACTGTTTATCTTATTTCATATTCAGCTATTAAATTTCTATTTGTTAGTAGGCTAAAAAGGTTTTAATTAAAATTTCTATCATTTTAAAATTATTTAAAATGCAACATTTGAACTTTTGAAATTAACAAAATGAATGAATGCTATTTCTAGAGAAAAATTGAAATTATTGCATAAATTAAAATGGAAGATGAAGTTTTTAACAAATATTATTTCTTCTAAATAGTTTCATTAATTTAAATTATTAAATTATTTTATTAATATTGATTGAAATTTTGTTCTATACCATTTTAAGTTCACGTTTGGGTATTTCATTCACTGCTATGTATTACGTACGATGGGGTTTTCAAACGTTAATGTGCTTAAATGCGCTCTTGCAACCACTTTGTTATTTTAGGATGCAGGAATTTCGAAGCACTTTCAAAACGTATTTGTTCTACTATTTATTTATATTTTATTAAATTTTTTTAAATTTGAATACAGATTTTGAGACGAAGAATTTTGCAGAAAATGCGAAAAATCAACAGTTCAAAAAATAATAAAGTATAGCCAACTATTTCAAAACTTCAAATTAATCTTTAAAAAAAAGGAAAAAAATGAAATTTTAACAACCATAAAAAATTGAATATGAAGGACTGATTTCAAAATTTTTAATTTCGTCGACAATATAATTAGAATATAAATTTAACATTTCAAAAAAAAAAGAAAAAAATATTTCTTTCAGCGTCATATTTCGTCGTAAACAAAGCAAATCAGTGATAGCTGAAACTACCTATTTATCCACTACGGAAAGTCGACGACGAATAATTTTGGGAAACAGTAATAGAAATGATAAAAAATGAAAAAGAACAAATAACTTAAATTTGGTGCAATTGTTAATGTCAGAATTTCTATTTGTTCATTAGCTCATTAGTCTTCTCGAAATATCTTTTGATGTCGTACCTTTCAGAAATCTAAGACAAAATTTTCGGTTTGTTTACTGTTATAAGTTTTATAAATGCTAAAAGAAAGGTGAGAATGATGGAAAATAAAAAATGAAAATAGAAATTCTTACCAATTTAAGTTTTGTTTTTTTTGAGCTTTGTTGATTAATTAATTATTTTATTTTTCCTTTTTTGAAAGGAAGAATAAATTTTGCTTAAAGTGTTTCGTCATATAATTCGCATCATTGTATATTTTTTTTTTTTTAATTTTTTAGATCAAATATTGTCAAAGTGTAAATGGAAATCTTTTTCTAAAAAATTATTTTGAATTAAAGTTAAATTAAATTCTAAATCTAAAACTTTTACGTCTTTAAATAACTCAATTTTGTCAATACTTTAATACTTTTAATCCATTATTTTTATCACTTTTTTACAGTTTTTCACTCTTTCACATACAATATTTTCAATTATTATTCAAAATTTTATTCATAGATTGAATTAAATATTTATTATATTGAAAATTTCCTGATGATAAATACCATAATTAGCATTAATCATAACATTTCATCTTTCAATTTCCCACCAATTATCATTATGCGTTCATTTGGTAGCAGTGCTTATGAATATTATTTACCGTATATCAATTCATTAGCTATTAAATGAATATTCAAAAAGAAAAGTTTTCATTTCAATAATTTAAATTTCTAATACCTTTTCTTTTCCATTGATTTATTGATTCAACAATTATTTCAAATTCTTTTCATCATGTTCAAATCAAAAATTTTTGCATATATGTAAGCATATGCGTGTGTATGGCGTGTGCGTTATACGTGTATATGTACGTGTGTGTGTGTGGGTGCATGCGTGTATGACAATGATGAATACATTATTGAAGTAGATGATGTTTAGTATGCATCACGTATCCTCTTTTTTTTCTGTGATAAACTGATCAAAGTTCAGAGAATGTCAAAGTTCAAACAAAGGTCATTTATAGTGCATATATTTGTCATGTGCTTCTTTCTTTTTTTTTTTTTTCTTTATTACTATTCTTTTTTTGCTTGTATAATATTGTTTGTACAGTTAGGTGATATGGTAATTGCTATTGTATTCAAATTTAAGGCTAAAATAATGAATGATATGCTAAAGAATTTTTTGTTTCATCTTTTTTTAGATTATATAAGCAGATTAATGTTCAATATTAATTATAATTTTCATTATAAACACAATATAATTCAACAGATAATTCAAGAATGGAATAAATTTAATTTAATTATTTATCATTACAATAAAAAAAATTCGTTGCTTTACGTGTACACGTATATTTGTTTCGTTTTTGTGATTAAGGTTAACTGGTAATCAATTAACATTTAATTTTAATTATTTCGATTCAATGTTTTAAATTTAAAAATTTAACAAGGCACAATCTACTATGATAAAATTGAATCCAAGCAAATTATATCAACTATAAATAGAGTTGTATTTAAGTAATCAATAATCTAATTAGCAGTTCTGTCTCCTTACAATTTCAAAATTTCTTCCTTTATGTGATAATATTTCCATCTCAAACATTTACGTATAGATTGTCGTACGTCGTTTGATAATTTGTCGACAAATATGACACAATTTCAATTTTGATGGATTGCTACATTCCACGCATGCCGTATGTCCACATTGAAATACAATGCTGCAACGTTGATCCATGCATATTGCACACGTAATTTCGAGCTCCAGCTGTTCTAATTTATCACGTAATTCACGCACTACTACATTTTTCTCTACAAGAAAAAACAAAAGTGAAAGAAAAAAAACATTAAATGGAAGAAAAAAAAAACAAAAATGTATAATAATGATGCAAATATTGGCAATGTTAACGTGAAACAATGACGTAAATGACGTCATGTATTTTATTTACTCGTCCTGTTATTGGACATCTCTTATATGCATATTATTTATTATCATTTTTTTAAGTCAGGACATATTCCATACATTTGTATTTTAAAAGACAAAAATATTCAGCTTAATTTTGTACAACGCTTTAACCTAAACCTACTTACTAATTTTTTTTTTTGTAACTTAAGTTCAAATTAGATATGGTTAGCAATACAATTAACTTAAGTACGATTATCCATGACACGTTAAAAATAAATAAATAAAACGAGAAAAATGGTTATTTACCTTCTTCAGCTGCTTTCTTGGCACGTTCAACAGCTTCTTGCGCAATTTTTTCAATTTCAGCTTTATCTATTACCCTGATATTTTCGCCCAATTCAGCATCACTATATTTTCTATATCGTATAATATTACCACCAATTTCAACCACTTCTCCATCTAATGTATTATAATTATTGTTTGTTATTATTATTATTATAACTATTATTATTGTTATTTTATCATTATTATTGAAATAAACCTGTCATATATAAGTACCAAAATGTATCAGCAAAATCTATTTGGTACTTCTGTTTTTACTTACCAATAAATAATATAACATTTGTAATTTTAAGATTTAAAAAAAAAAAAAAACTTTCAATAAACAATCATACATGAATTTTTTGCCGTAATAATTTGCTGATAACATAACGGACAACGTCTGAGTAAAGTGTTACCAGCACAGGTAGCACAAACTACTCGATGACCGCATGGAATGAAAACAATATCTGCTCTATTGTCATCACAATTAAATGTACACATTGTCACCTCGGTGGTATCAAAGCTTCGTGCTATCGTACGGCTCATTGGAATGCATGATCTGAAATTTGTGAAATAGCAAATTTTTACAAGGAAAGAACAAAATTACTAATTAAAATAATTTATGAATAGTATTTGATTAAAAGTGAATGAAATAAATTTAATATTTTACGAAAACAATAATCAAATTGAACGAAATAAAATACTTTGGCCAATTTTTTTTCTTAACATTAAAATTTTTTGTAATATTTAACCAATTATTTTTTGTTGTCACTTCACTAGGAAATGAAAAAACTTTGATTTAATAAAGAATTCATAAAATTTTAATTCATTAACTATAGATGTCGTATTTTAAAACAACCATAGTTGAATAATGAAAATAGAAAACTCCTCGATAATTAAAATCACTATTCAGTTCCTATTTTTTTCAATATATTTTGCCCAAACTTCAATAATATAAATTGAAAAATATCTTACTTAATATTATTATTGACGATAACTAGTAAGATCATTTTGAATATTACTGATTATTACTGTCACTATTATCATTATAATTAACCTTGGTCTGCAAGCAACATATTGTTCAAATAACGATTTCAGAGTTGGTTCGATAACTAATTCAAATGGAACAGATCCGGAACGATCACGAATTTGCGGATCTGCTCCTTGCGCAATTAGGAAACACATTACCGCAACAGGCCAGTGCGGACGAAATGTCGATGCAAGTTCCTCCAAACGCTAAAAGAATAAATAAACAAAAGCAAAATAACTTTTTGCTTATTTTAGTTTCGAAAAATAAAAAATTGACTTAAAGAAATTCACTGAAAAGAAATTTAATACCAAAATACTTACTAATACAATTTAAATAGACTCAATTTAGCTTCTTTTCTCATTTATACTAACTGTTCAAAAAACAAGTCACTTAATGAGATTCCGCTTCCTTTTCCTTGTTTAACTAATTAACTAATTAATTAATCAATTATTTTTTAGTACTATGACAAATAATAAATTAATTACCATATTTGATTTTTTCATTTGTAATACAATTTGTATTTTATCATTGCTTATTGTAGCTTCTCCTTGAGTTGCTTGGGCTGCTAAATGTAGTGCGGTCATTCCGTCACAATCACGTGTATTTAAAGGTACACCCGAGGATACGAGTAACTGGAAATGAAATATTTGAAATGATTACAAAAATTATCCTTTTGATATTTTTTTTGAAAGAAAAACTTTTCTGAATATCTAAATCTTAACTCAGTTTTAAACTGTACACTTAAAAACTATAAATTAATTTTGTTTAAAAAAGAGAAAAAAACATTTTGATAATTATTGATCGTTTTCATTATTTTGATAAGCAATTTTACTTCATTCCATACTTAAATAATGAATTACTTGAGCACAGAAAAAATATCTCATAATTTATGCACAATTTCATATTTTCAAAGAAATACTTTATGAATTCTTGAATATTTTGGATCTCACTGCTATATTTTATCAAATTACTTAATGAATAATTAATTAAACACAATATCACAAATGAATTACTTGAATACAAGAAAGGCGTTGCATATCTTTATCAGCGTTACCATCCCAACGTTCCACTGCAAAATGCAATGCTGTTCGGCTGGCTTTCGTTGTTTTCTTTACATCAGAAGAATACTAAAAATAAAACTAATCATTAAATTTATAAGAAAAAAAAAAAGAAAATTATTCTTAATTATTAGCAATATTTGCCTTTTTTTCTTTCCTTAGCCTCTTTCACTTTTTTTTTGAATTAAAAAATCGTAAATAATTAAAATAAAATTCGAAAATAAATTAGTTAAAATTGAAATTCTTAAAGAGCAAAATTTGAAAATTTTTTTTTCTAAATTTTTACTTTAAGAATAATTTCCAATACGTTAATATGGCCATATGCAGCAGCAAGATGTAATGGCAATAATGAATATGAACTATCCGATGAGAGAAGTGATGGTTTCATGTGAATCATTGATTCCACAATGCTAAATGTTAATAAATTTAGTGTAATTTAATTTAATTTACAATGAATCCTAAAAATTCATTTGAATTTGTTTTATCTTAATTAAATTTTAATGAAATATGGTAAGGATCAGTAAGTTTAATTATCAGTTTTTTTTTTTAAAATAACTTTTAATCATTTCTTTAATAAAATTTTCAAATTATACCTATGTTGATTAGCGATAATTGCAAGTTGTAATGCAGTTAATCCATCATTATTCACTATCAGTTGATCAATTTTAACACTTGATAATAAACGATGAAGCATTGCATCACGAGTTGGTGGTATTTCTTCCATTGTTGATAATATATGAAGTGGTGTATTCCCCTCATTATCCTTAATCATTTCATTTTTCTTTATCTTTATTATCATTTTTTTCTTTGACATCCAAACATAGAAAATTTTTTTGCTAAAATTATATGATACTTTGTAAAAATATTCCAATTGTGAAAAAAGTTTTTATTGAGAAAAATAACAAAAAAGGGCTGAAAAAATTTTAGAACAAGAATTTTTTTGCGTAATTTTTAAAATTCGTGGTAAAAGTTTATCAGTTAATTTTACTAAATAAAATAAATAAACAAAAGTGTTTTACTTTTGATTAAAATTAAAGTTTGATTTGTTCGATACTGGAATACCTGTTGTTACCTGTATATTTGGATCAATTGTAGGTGCATTTAGAAGTTGATCAATGCAAGATAAGTGACCATTCAAAACGGAACAGTGTAGAGCTGTTTCACCTTTGAAATTTTGCCAGTTGATTTCATCAGCAAAAAATAACATCAAACCTTCGATAATTTGTTTATGACCTCTGCAAAGTACTGATAATAAATTCATTCCAAAAAAAAAAAATTCAAATTTCCGAGAAGAAATCTACTTTAAAGTTGCTAAACAATGAATCAGTATTGCCTAATTTTATTTTTTCTAATAATATTTTCAAAAATTTCGATCAACATTTTTTCCTTTCCTTTTTTTCTTCCTTTTTTTTGCAGAGAAATAAATAAATTTAAGTAATACTTTGTAGATATAATTCCATTAATCAAATATTGTTTTAATTTTTTTCTTAGTGAATAAAATTTACTTACTTTTTAGCAGCTATATGATATAGACTATTACCTTCCGCATCAGTAATATTTTTTTCGGCACCAATACAAAGTAATAGAACTACTGCTGACCAAAGGCCTAAGTCAACAGCTAACATCAAAACTGTTTGTCCATCAATAGTAGCAGCATTTTTCTTTAAAAATATCGTAATGATAATAAATAATGAATATAATTAAATAATATTAGGGAAGAAAAGAGTAAAAATTCAAAAGTAATAAGAGAAAAAAAAAAAAAGATTTAAAGGATTAAAAATTTGATTAACCAATTCTGGATGATAATAAAGTATTAGACGGAATTGTTTTTCATCACCGGTTTCAGCCCAATAATGTAATGCTTCCATAATATCAGTTACATTTGGTATCATTGATATGACACCAAATACGACGCGTTCCGATGTTCGATTTATATTTGCCAAATGTATTGGAAGATTTCGATCATGCATTAATGTTGATAAATTACGACCTAATAATTATTGAAAAACAAAAAATCATATAATTTTAATGTTTTATACTGAATATACACTTTTTTCATTTGAATAAAGAATACCTATTCATTTGATTAAAAAAATTTTGATTAAAGAATACCTATTCATTTGATTAAAGAATACCTATTCATATTCACATAAAACATATCATCAAAAAAAGAAAAAAAAAAACGAAAAACATTAAAAAAACAATAAAAAGTTAATTGATTTACAATTAAAAATTGATTAAAATAGAAATGACTAAACTATTAACAACATTCATTACAATTATTTAAAAGAAAATTCATTATGATTATTTATTTTGATTTATTATTACCTGAATATATAGGTAAAATTACATCATTTAAATTCTCTGATTTTTTCCAAATAAATGATTCAGCATGAGGTAATCGTAATGCAAATGTTTCTTCATCCAAAATACGAATTGATACCATTATCGCTTTATTTAAATCCTAAAAATTTTTTTTTATTTGAAAAAAAAAAACAAAAAAAAAAAAAAGGAAAAATGCTATAATACAAATAATATTAATTCTATATTATAATGCAAATAATATTATATACATTTAAAGTGCTATGATTAAAATTCAACAAAATTAATTTTGTTATGAGAAAAACCTTATTTCGAATCATAATTGCTCGATCACCATCCAACATACAAATATTTTGTGCTAATAGAATACTTTTTGGATGCCATGAATATGTCGCTTCAACAACCGTATTTCGTCCTATTTCTGGTTGATTATTTGATGTAATTATTGTTGTTGCTGCATTTGTTGTTGTTTCACTTGTTGTTGTTGCTGCATTTGTTGTTGTTGCAGTTGTTGTTATTGTTGCAGTTGTTGTCGTTGTTGTTGCAGTTGTTGTTGTTGTTGTACCTTCTGTTATTCCCCAGCTAAAAATTGTTACTTGGACGGATTCCATTGTTACATCTTTTACAATACCAACTTTACCAATATACTGAAATTATACAACTATTAATTCAAATTAAATTATTGAAATTTTTATTTTAATTTTTTCTCCTTTCTTTTTATCATTTTTCATAAAAATATTAATTGAACTCTTTTTTTTTTAATATTAAAATCTTACGGTAGCCATACGTGAACTCCATGCTAATTGATTGTAACTATGTAAGCGTTCATAAAATGAGAAATCATGATATGCAATACGAACTCGATCACCTTGCTGCATTTTGAATACGAATAGATGATTGAAATTATAAAATATTAAATTCTAAAAAAAAAATTAAAAAATAAATAATAATAAAAATCATCAACGATTATCAATATACTAAAAGTAAAATTAAATCATTAAAATAAAAATTTCAATGTTTATTTAAGATTGTCATTCATTCCTTTTTATATTTTACTGGAGCTTAATTGGTGTTAAATGGATCAAATTTTGAATTAATTGCTTTTTGTTCCCACAGAATTGCATTCATTAATTTTTACTCAACTGATACTATCTACTAATCAATTAAATAATTTTAATTCGTCAAAAAAATTTTGTATTTTAACAGATATTAATAAGCTAAGTATAGTAAAATTCCATTCTAGAATTCAAAAAAATTTTCGAATAAATTTTTTGGTTTTGATAAAATTTGCTTCAAATTAAAATAATAATTTACTAATAGATAAAATTTTTGCTAGCAAATTATAGCTTTTTCTTGCAGTCAAGAAAAAAAAAGATTCTTCCGGCTTTTCCGGTAATTTCCTTTTGTGCAACTTCTCATACTATTTTTGTGCAATACAATTAGTTATCTAAAATAACCGACCGATGAAATAAAAAATTTTACAATGAAATAATTTCATATTTTATCAATAATTCTATGCGAGAAGCAAAACACTAAATTGAGTAAAAAATTTGCATAAAAAAAATTCAAAATTAAAATTACGGAAATATTCAAAAATTTGCATGAAAACATGAAAAAATTTGTTAAAATCAATAAAAAATATTTTCAGTGTCAGTGTATTTCGGTATGTTTAGCGGTTGTTTCTTTTCCGTTTGGTTTATTATATTTGAATTTTTGTTCTAAAGTTTTGTAAAATTATTTATCCAATTTAAAACTCCAAATTTNATTTGTTAAAATCAATAAAAAATATTTTCAGTGTCAGTGTATTTCGGTATGTTTAGCGGTTGTTTCTTTTCCGTTTGGTTTATTATATTTGAATTTTTGTTCTAAAGTTTTGTAAAATTATTTATCCAATTTAAAACTCCAAATTTCATCCAATTTCTTATTTTTGATTAAAACAAAAATAATTTAACATTTTCAAATTTTTACTAGTATTATTTAAAAAGTCAGAAAAATGGACGTACATGAACAAAGTATTAATACACAATCGGAAAACGACGAAATAATTGATGAGATGACCAATACATCGGACAGTGGTAACTTAGCAATACAGGAAGTTTCTCAAGTTTGACTGTTTATCATACCTTTATGATTAATTAAACTAATTTTTAACTAGGATTTAAATTCAAAAACTTTCCTAAAATCTTTTTTTTGCAACTTACAGTTAGGATAAAATCGAAACATATAGAATCCTTGGAAAAAATATATGTATATATAAATTGAAGTATATTCAATTACGATCCTAAAATTTGTCATTTACACTTAACTATCAAAAAATAGTTAAAGTTCGAAACTTAATACCACAATTAATTAACTTGATATCATAATTAATTAATTTAACATCATAATTGGTTAAAATATCATAATTAATTAGCTAAATTTCTATTTATCTGATCTTTTCTTGTCATACAAATTTTTTGTAACTTTTTATAATCGAAAAATTGTTAATTTAAATAAAAATTTTGCAAACTTCATGAAAATTTGATTGAATAATTTTTTTTGAAATTTTAATAATTTCTAAACTTTTTCTGAACTTTCAACTTTGATTTAAAAGAACTATTTTTTTTTTTGTTAAAATTACAATGTATTATCTTTATTTATTTATTTTTTCCAACAACTCAGGATCATCCAATTTCAACAGCAGCACCTCGTCCAACATTTGGATCGATTAATTCATCATCAAACTATCCGGCGCCATATCCTAATCCTATTAACGTAAATTATCACTTATTAATTATAATTTTCTAAATTTCATCTAATAACCATTTATGTGTAAAATTTTATTTATTTGTAGAAATTTTTAAATTTCTTTTTTGTAAGCAAACAAAAAAATGAAAAAAAAGCATTTTATTCGTTAATTTTTGCAAAAATAAAATAAAATGAAGACTTTTAAGCTAACAATACAGCCACCATTAAACGGAATGAATATTCATCCGGTTTATTTCACCGATTCTCAATCCGCTTCATTCATTACTGATAATCGTAACGCATCTAATTATGAAGAAATTTCAACAAATCCATCGTTATATCCTATACCACCTACAACAATTTCCTTATATTCGGATATCCAACGTTCAGCAGCAGCAAATCATGGTGGTTTGTATTATTTATTATTAATTCAAATAAATTTATTGCATTAAAGCGATAATATTATCAATTAATGTTTGTTTTTTTTTTTCTTTTTTGATTCCTTTTTTTTAAAAGAAAATCTATTAATTTCAAACATTAATTTTTACATTTATTTGCATTCTTCCAATGTATAAAGTAATGTTAATTTAAATTTCAGATCCTCAAGTTCTTCCATCATCAATTATACCGCTAACTGATTATACCGGGAATGAATATATGCCTCCGCCATTTAGAGCACCCTTATTATCAGTTCCATCTTTAAATGCTACAAACAATAATCCTTCTGAACCAATTAATTCATCGATACAACAAACAATTACAGACATTCAAGCAGCTTCACAAGGTAATATCAAATTAGTAGTAGCAGTGGTAGTAGTAGTAATAATAAAACATCTAAAATTCTATCATAATCTATTTCGGATATTATTGTAAGGTGCATTAGACAATTTAATCTATTTTTTAAAATTTCAAAAACATTACCTAAAATAATTAGCTGAAAAAAAAGCAATCCGACTTAAGAGTTGCAGTGGTATCTTTATAATATGACAATTAATTAAAGATATTAGGAAAAAATTTTACTAATTAAGTTGGAAATTCCTTATATCACTTCTTATTTCATTCTTTCGTTTCATTAAATTATATCACAATTGAAATTACTAAGAAACTATGATTACAAATTTTAATTAAAATACTTATATGTATGCGTGTGTTTTCCATTTTTTTTACAGGTGAATCAATGCAAGCAGTTAAAAAAAGAGGTCGTAAACGTTTAAATGAAAATGCATGCGGAAATTCGGCGAATAATACGCCTGAAACTTTGACACCAAAAAAACGTGGGAGAAAACGTAAAGATGGCAATGATGATATTATTGGTGGAAAAACAAAAGATACTTTACAGGTGGTAATGAAATAAAAAAGTTCTATAAAAAAAGAATTTCTAACTTGGATAAATAAAAAGTAAAAGTAAATAAAATAAAAGGAAAGGAAAATAATATTAAACAAAATTAAGTAAAATCAAATCATACAGAAATATACAAAAAATGATTATTGCATTTTAATTAATTCTATCAATCCATATAAAATGAAATATAAAATAATATTTTAAGCTATATAAATGTTAGAAAAATATTTCATATTTTAATTTGAATTTTCAGTATTAATTAATATGTGTTATTACCAGATTAATAATTAACAAAATCCATGTCGACTTCATTTTTTAGAACATATTTATTGATTATAATTAACTAATTGAAAAGATATTAGCCAAGTGTTAAGTATGTTTCACTCACAATAGTAAACAAATATTTCGCTACTAACTTGTTGAAGCATATTTTAAAAATTTTCACAAAGTAATTCTTTATTTTGGCTGATAGAATTCAAAAAAATAAAAATAAAATCAATAATTCATATTTCTTATCATCACAGTGAAAAATTTGCTTATAATAAGTCAATATTATGTTTTTTTAAACTTTAATTACTTCACAATAATATAATAACCATATATTTAAGGCCTCTCGCCAATTGATCAATGCTATTAAATTGGAAAATAGTAAAGCGAATATTGACAAAGCTCAGAGTAATGAAATTTTATTAATTTCAAGTTTTTTTTTTATTTTTACTGTCTACACTATCATCGCAACTAAAGTGCTTAAATCATAAAATAAAATGCATCATTTTAAGTATTTATATGCTATGCTTGCTGGCATATTAAATAAATCACTTAATTAAAATCATAAAATTTATTTCACTTAACATCATTTCACATTATTTATTAGGCAAAAAAAAGAAGTATAACGAACTTTGCAGAGCAAAATTCTGAAATTTCAAATCAATCATTAAATGCAGTTGCGGAAGTAAAAAATGTTAATGCGGAAGAAAAGAAGAAAAAAAAACGTTCTCGTAAGAAAATTGACGAAAAATCTGATGAAACGATTGATGATACGACAAATGATATGGTCAGTTGTGAAACTCAAAATCGAAATTTAATAATTCATATGTTTTATTATTATTTAATGTTATAAAGTTTTAAATTTGCAATAATTCTATACAATCTGATACTAGAAAAGCTTTTTTTTAAAAAAAAACTTTTTTTTCTTCATTTTTATCTAAGCATAAAATTATGCAAATTTATGTTATGCAAATTTCTTAATTTTCAGATGAAAAATTTTGATTTTAGAAGAAACACGGTCCAACAACCAAGAAGTCATCAGCTGCAAAGAAACAATGCATGGAAGAATTGCTATGTAAACAAAAAAGTCGTATGGCATTTCCAGTATGAAATTTTAAAATTATGATGGTTATTGAAATTTGTCAAATGTGTATGTTCTCAAATCAAATATGTTCATTTTTTAACTTACTTAATTTGAGAGTAATTATTATTTCATAAGTCTTTTCTGGAAAAATTATTTAGAAATAATATTGTAAATGTTATTTTAGAAAGGTACCTTTCTAATTCGATACTGCGATTTGGAAACATTGGACTGTGATCAAATTTGGTGTGTAGACAATCATCATATGCTGCTCAAGTATCGCCTCTCTTCACATATTGAAGGGAAACATCGTCTATATTTGAAATCTCAACCTGAACGAGTAAATTTCGAATGGTTGAAATTTAAAATTAGATAAACCAAAATCTTGGATCAAATTGAAATTGTTGAAATGCGAACAAAAATTTAGGTATACTAAAATTTAGCTAAAATATTCATGTTGTATGATAATTAATATTATATTTTTAGTTCATTGGTTGGAAATGTGAGGAACCATGGCATTTTTATGAATTGACGGTTCTTGAACGTGATCGTGACGGCAGCAAAGTATTGGTACTGTATCCGGATGCCAAAGAATTAGCGGAATGTCGTGAAAAAGCAAGGCGTCAGAAGCAAATTGCGGAAGAAATGAAACGAGGCTTGGGTACGTCGCGTAATTCCGGTGATATCAAAAAAGATTTCGATGTAACAGAGGAAAATCTAGCGAAACAAATGGTCATTTTTTTATTTTTACTTTTATGTTACTTAAGAATATTTCTTTTAATTACTTATTTACTAATGAATTATCTAATTAATATCAGAATAAGAACATTAATGCAGTAATAATAATAATAATAAATAGTTAGAAGTAATAGAGATTTATATTACTTTTTTTAAGAATCATTATTTTTTTTTTCTTTGACAGCGATATGAATGTAAAGAAAATAAAAGAACAAGATGATAAATAATTAAATTTTCAAAAATTTTAGGATATTAAGGATCAACTTTTGCATAAACAAGAGAATGTAGAAGTTCAAATGGTTGATGAAGCAGCAAAAGCAATTGAGCGTTTCATCCTGATTCCGGATAATGAATGCACTGAAACGGATGATGAGCATTCAGTAGAAGAGTTTAATATCGAAAATCCTATGGAAGAAGAGATTATTGTTACAGAAGAAGAAGATGAATAATAATATTAATTTTTTGATTTATAATTATCTGCAATAAAACTTTTTTTTATTTACTTCTCTTCCTTAATTATTTTAATCAGTTATTGTAATTAAATGAATTATTACATTTAAAACACAGATGTTTACATGCAAAATATATATTATAAGGTAGTAATAAGGACGATAATTTTATAAATATATGCTATATTTTTTTAAAAAAAGATTGGTTCTTATCATTAAATATATTTTGATTAAGCAACAAAAATCATCAAAATTTCTTCTGTTCTTAAAAGTAGTTTAAAATTAGAGCAATACAAAAAGACAAAAAAGAAAAAACGCTGCTTATTCAAATATTTTCTTATTTCTTTAATTCCTTCCATCTTACAATGAAGCGATAAGTTTAAGCAACAAAATGCTGCAAATATAATTCACAAAAATTTGATTTTTTATTATCGTATGGAAGTTTAAATTTATGAATGATTATCGTTATTTCAAATAAAAATTTTGTCAAAATAATCATATTATTACTGAAATGCAGTAATAATATGATTATTAATAAAGATACCTCACATGTAATGAAGTTCGAGTAAAATATTAAATACAAGATTAATTTCTAACAATCTTTTTTTTTCTAGGTTAAGCTAGATTAAATTATCAGTTTTGTTTATGTTAATAATCTATGAAGGACTTGGATCAAATGATGGAATTTACCATATTCAGAAAAAAAAATGTGATTTACTGATATACGCATATCACATGGATAATTTGGTTTGAGTAAAATATAAAATAAAAGTTCAAACTTTTAAGGTTTTTTTTCTATATTAGATTAGACCGAATCAATGATTTTTATATTTCCCGATTTTCTTAATCTTATCATCCTATCTGTCAGAAAGAAAACAAAAGAAATGAATGCAAAGTAGGAAAATGAGTAGCTACATTCTTTTTAAGTGCATTAATGAGATAATATTAGATAATACACTAATATTTAGACTAACTAGATTGACTATTTCTATCACTAATTCATCATCTCAAATTTGATTCCTAAGGATTTTTTTCTAGATTAGAATTAGACCAGATCAATAATACATTCTAATTTTTTTTTATAATTTTTTTTTTTCAATATGATTTCAGAAACTTTTTTAACTATCATATTAGTCTATTAATTTATCACTCAACTATTGTTAATCTAAGGAATATACCAATGAAACATAATACAATACAGTACACTATGATACAGTACGAAACGATACAGTATAATATCGTATGATAGGAGAAGATATGATATCATGCGGTATAATTAAATTGGTAAACTTTATTGCTGCTTGCAATAGTACAAAAATCATTAATATACAAAGCGATTTAGAAAGGATTACTACTTTTATGCCGCGAAGAATATTTTATTATATTTTTTATGATGGAGAAATTTTTTTATTGTATTATACGGCGAGGATTATTTTGTTTTATTATATGACAGGGATTATTTTTTATTATTGTTTGAATTTATATAAAACTTTGATTTAATTTTTCACAAATAAATCTTAATTACTATATAGTAAACTATTAATTATGACAGTTTTGTAAAGGTTTTTCTTAAAAAAAAAGCTAAATTTCAAAGATACACTAGATTTATTAGATTTAATTTTTTCTTTTTCTTCTTTTCATTAACTATACCAAACTTGATTGCTAATCTAATAATCAAATTGTAAAATTTTTAAGGAATTCTTCTTCCAAAAAAAGAAAAAAAAATCTAAGGAATTTTTGGCTAATAATAAAATTTTATTATCGCTATGCTTTTATTCCATTTTTTGCGAAAAAGAAAATAAAAATAAAAATTAAGCAAGAAGCATATCAATCAAAATTTTTATTTTCTTTCCTTTTGTGTTTATCCAGATTCTTTCGTTCATTTTAAATCCAATTCTGGTTTTTTTTTTTTTTTGAAATTTAGTTCTTTTCCCTTAAAATCCAACTGCTTTTTGTTTTTTCTTTTTTCAGGATTATGTGGTCTTTTTCTTTCCTAATATACTTAATTTTTACATTCATAACAGTGATAATGTTAAAAGGTAAGATAATTTTACTCTTTTTTTCTCGTTTTAAATAATATATCTAATTAATGTTTCATATTAAAATGATTTTATGATAAAGAAATGATAAGAAAAAGCTTTTAATACTATTATCATAAAAAAATATTAAAAATATTATCACTCCCGATTATCATAAAAATTATCGTTAAAAAATTACTTCCTACTATTTAAAATGTTTTCTCTTTTTAATTTACAAGATTTTTATTTAAATTGGTAATTATCATTAAACATTTGATGCATATCTTAAAAAAGGGGAAAGAACTGGAGGAAAATTAGTAGAAGGTAATTATTTTATCAGTAATATGAAAAATATGAATAATTACATTATCAGAGACGTGTAAAATATTGATTTTATCGGCGACATGCAAAATAATGGCAATTATTTTATCAGTGACTTGTAAAATATCGATAGCTATATTATCAGTGATGATTATTTTATGAATCGTTATTTTAACAGTGACATTGTGGCAGATCTTTGTTACTATTTAACTGCCAATATTATCATAAATATGAATGAAATAAACTGAAAAACTGGATAAATAATTTCTTTCGTCCATCTTTTTGATTCATTCATTTTCGTTTTCATTCGTCTCAATACAAAATTTTTATTTGTAGAAAATTTCAATTCCACCGAAGAATTTACATCAGATATTTCTCCAGCCACTACTACATGGGTATGTCATATTTTTAATTACAGACGTTTATAAATTTTTAAAAATATTACTCATTTTAATCAAAACCATATGAAGCATAATATTTTTAAATCATTGAAATTGTTTCAAATTTGATAGGTGAAATATTTTTTTTAATGATTCATATAACATTTTTAATAAAAATAAACTTTATACAATAGTTCAAAAGTAAAAAAAAAAAGATGAATGAATAACTACAGAGAGATAATGGAAATGGAATAAAGTTATTGGATAATAAAGAAATTGGAATGTTTAATGATAATTGCAACAAAGGAATGAATATGGAAGGTATTCTGAAACCTGTGGAAAATACACTTTTTGAATTTGTGCGCTTTAAAATTGCAAATATTTTCATTGTTACTTTCCTTTTTTTCCATTTTTTTTTCTTTGCATTCGATTATTGCATCTGAAAGAAATGATTCATAGAGAAAAAAAAAAAGAGAAAGAAAATGGTTTACTTAAGCATACAAAAAAAAAAAAGAAAATTAACTAGGAAGATGGAAAATTTATGGAAAAAATGAGATGTGATTTCTTTTTTGCACCATAAATTTTTATTTCTTGTAAAACAGATTGGATGTTATGGAATTGGATTGAATTAATTAAGCCAGTCGATTGAAAGTTAAATAAATGGATAGATAAATAAATAAATAAATATATATATATATATATGAATTTTTTGTGTAAAAAAAAGTAATTTTTTTCTACCTGTTAAATCAATTTTCAGTTTCAATATCGTTATGTGTCTTCAGCAGAGATTGATCGGTTTTTAGTTGAACTAAAAATTATCAATGGATTTGGCTAAGTTTTATATTCAGGAAAAAAAGGATTATTTACTAATTGAGACATGCAAAGCAAAAAAAAAGTAAGAAATTAATGTGTTCACTGCACTTATATCTTATAATTAAAAATCTAATATTTTACGATAACAGAAAGAAAGGTATGCCATAAATATGAAATAATTCAAATCAAAAAGAAAAAATTCCGATTTTGGATTTTAACCTATTTTAAATAAAGTAAATGCCAAAATACTGCATTGTTTTGCAATGCAAAATTGAAAATAACTGAAGAAATTTTTGATAAGTTACGATTGAAAAGACAAAAAAAGAACGAAACTTTTCCTTAAATTCCTTGTTATATTTTCTAAATTTCAGTAATACACCTAAACGACACTTAAGAATGATCGAAACAGTGATGGAATGGATGAAATAACTTATGCTAACGTCAAATTAATTAATGAATTAGCGAAAACATATGTTTATTATTTGCTTACCAGAAGCTTTGTAATTAAACAACTTTAAAAGGTTACTTCATTTTAAGTGATTATTTTAAAAGAATACTAATTAATTGCATGCTGTTTTCTTCGTTTTTTTCTTTTTTTTGGATGAATAAGTTAGTCTTTTTTTAGAATGAATAAATGATAAATTAAATAAAATTAAATAATAAATTTTTAAAATTTTGCAAAAATACTCAAAAAATTGAGTGTTTTTTCCTTCTTTTTTTTAGACGTTATATTTAAATTAATAGTGAAAATGCGATTTATTGTTTCCAAATCTCTTTATGAAATTATCAGATAAAAGTTATCAAAAAGAAAGCAAAAAACTGTCATTGCTTTTAATTAATTATTCATTCATAATATTCAATTATTAACCACTGGCAAAGTTATTTGATTTGACTTTGTTATAATTTATTATTTCATAAATGTTGAATTAATCATCGCTTTTGTGATGAGAAAAAAGAAAAAAAAAATTTTGTGATGAAAAAATTATATTTGCAAAATGTAAATATGAAGTAATTTTAGCTGCAATTTTTTTTTTTTTCATTATTGCAAAAATGATTTAAATTAGAAAGTGCGGAAAAAAAGAGAAGAAAACTGAGAAAAAAAATATAAATGAAATGGCAGTTTTGATGGCATTTTTGCTTGTTTTAATTGGATGAAATGGATGAATTAGATTTACTTTCTTAAATGTTAAATGTGATCGAAGTAATAGAAAAAAGAAAGAAAGAAAGAATAAAACTTTCTCTTACATCATTTCTGGATTTTGTTAAAGGCAAATATAAGGATGAGACGAGAAAAAAAAAATTTAAATGTTTCAATTTCTTTTAGCTTTCATTTCTTATTTTCTAGAAGTTTTGTTCTTTCAATTAATAATAATTTTAATTTTATATTGAAAGTGGGAATAAAATTGTTGTGAAGGAACAAATCAAATGGAAATGGGAAATTTACATTTAGAGCATATATGTATGAAAAATTTTTCATCACTTAATTTTTCATTTTTATTTGTGGTTGATGTTTAATTTGAACGGATATGCATGTGGAACTTTGTATTTTTGATTCGATTTATAATATTTGAATTATTATTTCACAAATGTTAAATTAGTTGTACATAATCACACCACCTACTGTCATTGCTTTTAATTAATTATTCATTCATAATATTTAATTATTAACCACTGGCAAAGTTATTTGATTTGATTTTGTTATAATTTAATATTTGAATTATTATTTCATAAATGTTGAATTAATCATCGCTTATACTTGAAAACATCAGTCGCTAATTGGTAATATTTGGAATTAATAATCATTAGTCGTTAAAATCACTAGGAATGATAATTTGAATTTTATGATAAGTTTTTTTCATGTAATCTTACAAATAAATTCATTTCATTTCTTATTTGTTGTTAGCATGCATATACTAACACATGTTTAATTGTTATTATCACATGTTTAACTGATAAAAGTATCGTTAAAACTTATCAATATGATTAATCAAAAAAAAGACAAGGTAACACATATAAGCATTTTATTACTTCTTTATTAATTTTGAAAATATCTCAAGAAAAGTTCATTTCTTATTACTTAAACAGCTAGTTATTCCACCATTTTATTTTATACCTTCACTGATTTGCTTAAAAATTATTTCAAACTTATCAAACTGTTTGTTGCTTTTTGAAATTGTAAATAAAAAGGGGAAAATTGAAATGTTTCAATCAACTAACTATTAAATTATTCATTCAATTATTACATAACAAATCAAACTAATTTCTTTTCATCATTTTTTTCTCTTATAATTAATTTATTAAGATTTTCTCTCCCCACTACCCTACTTGTCTTCTAATTAAAATCTTCATTGTGAGTTTTTCCTCCACTGTTCTGCTCCTCCTTCTTTTCTTCCTCCTATAATTAATTTATTTGTTATGATTTAACCTGATTTTTCTGTAATTATTTTACTAAATTATCCCCAATTCATTAATTTAAATGTGAAATAATTAAGATTTAATAAAACAATTTAACTACAAATATGCATTTGAAAAAAGAAAAAGACGATGTGGAAACAGACAAACATATTCAAAAAAAAAACATGGGCGGTAAGAGGTCGAGAAGAGGAAAAGGCGTAGTGTATATATATGGGGCGGTAAGAGGTTGAGAAGAGGAAAAGGCATAGTGTATATATATGGGGCGGTAAGAGGTTGAGAAGAGGAAAAGGCATAGTGTATATATATGGGGCGGTAAGAGGTTGAGAAGAGGAAAAGGCATAGTGTATATATATGGGGCGGTAAGAGGTTGAGAAGAGGAAAAGGCATAGTGTATATATATATGGGGCGGTAAGAGGTCGAGAAGAGGAAAAGGAAAGAAAAGGAGAGGAAAGGGAAGGAAAAGAAAGGAAAAAGGAAATACGAAGAGTCCCAGTTTTTCTATTTTATTTTGCATCAATATAAATTGGATTGAGTGGTGGAGGAGAAAGTATTATTGGATTGCATAAAAGAGGAGGGAAGGAGGGAGGAATTAGAATTTGTGAGATGAATGAATGAATGAATAAGAAGGCTTTTCATCCTTCTTTCTTCATTTTTATTTTCTTCCTCATCGATTGAAATCTATCGCTGATGTGTTTTCTGTTTGTACTATTTCTTACAAATTAAATTAATTTAATGATTAAAATAAATGAGAGAACTAATTATTCGTTTATTTTTATTTGTAATTGTTCCATTTTTTTTTATTTTGTTATTGCATTGATTTATTAGCATATATTGGAATTTCGATAGTGCAGGCTTAATTAATTAATTATTTAATAGATTAATTATTCCAAAAGACTTCTTATTTTCATATTATTATAAATCTTTAAAATATTTGGATAGATTATTAGTAGACTGTATGTGTATGTGTGTGTGTTTATGTGTGTTTATGTCTGTATCTGTCTATGTATGTGAATAAATCGATATGAAATTTTTGACCGAGTAAATAAGCTTTGGCCTAAAATTGGCTTAGATATCAAAAATCATTTATTGTGTAATATTTACTGCAAAAAGAAAACGTGACACTATTTCATTTGTTATACACACACATATATATACATACACACACGTACACACACACACACACACGCACACACACACACACACACACACACACACACACACACACACACACACACACACACACACACACACACACACACACACATACTATATACACACCCGTGAAAATATCATCTGATCGTTCAAAAACAGTTGACGAGTGACATAAAAGTGTCGTAAATGAATTACATTGTATCACGTGTATCACGTCATTATTATACAATGTTATTATCTTTAGAAATAGTCAGCCTTGAGAATGTATGAAATTTTTGATTTTATCAATAAATCATTAAAATATCCATCAAGTTACTGAAGTGAAAACGATGACATAAAGCTATAATATATGATAGATGAATCAAAATGATCAAAGAATGTTAAAATAAGAGATAAGGTGAAATTTGCTGTTAGTTTATGAAAGATAGAGCTAACATCTCATCTTTTAAATTTATTTCTTCTGTTTGCTTGAATTATTCATTATTACATTTGACGTTTACGACTATTTGTATGATATTATAATCATTATCATTATCATTATTTCATCGAAATTATATTATCATTATTATTTATTATTATAATTCGTTTCCTCCCCCTTTCTGTATTTCTCTTTTTCTCTTAATTTTCAGTATTATTTCGTATTTATTTGTATACTTTGTAGAACAAAATTTTTTTTCATTTTCAAATTTATTCTCTCCATTTTTTTGGCCAATAAAATTCATTCATTTCGTTACCAAAATAGAAACTGTTGTTTACTGGAATGAATTACTCAGCATATTCATTTCTATTTATTTAAATCTTTTAATCAAGTATTAACATCCTCTTCTCTCTCTCTCTCTCTTTTCTTCCTTCCTTTCTTCATTTCATCTTCTCTTTCATCTCATCTCTTAGCTTCTCATCTTTTTTTTCATTTTTAAAAAATTTTTTGTGTTATGTTTGAATTGATTGTAGTAGTATTTCGTTAATACTTTTATTTGTCAATGTGTACGCGTATATCCGTGTAATGCGTGCAAAATATTGGAATCAAAATTTGATAAATTTACATTTCAAAACACTATTCGTTCACTTTATTCATTTTTCGCCCTTCTGTTACTATGGCAGTTATATTAATAATACAAATTCCATACAAATAGTATGAAAAAATATCATAGAAGAAGGCAAGAGGTCAAATGACATTGGTATGATTTGAAGAGAAACGTTTTATTATTGTTATTACTATTATTATTGCTATATTATTATTTTCATTATCATTATTTTTATTGTTATTATTACTGTTAGCATTAAATTATTATTTAATATCAGTTATACTCATAATTCCGACATAATTATTAACCTGTTGTTTACATCCATTTTATCAGTTAATCAACATGCTATTACATATCAATTGATGGTTATAAATCGCTATTCCAATGTATGAATTAATTTAACAATTAATTAGTGTTTTCTGATATATCAGTTCATCAATATATTCCAATGCGAATTGAATATGAAACAAAATGAATAAGACAAGTAATTATCATTTAGGCTTTTTTTAATTACGCATAGTATCAATATAGAGATTTATTAATAAATGTATAGAAATTAATCACTTTTTTGAATTTACTTTTCATCCTTTTTTATTGTTTTATATACATTTGAATTATTTCTATATGATGAAAAGTTATATATTTGCAAATTCTTAGTAATTTGTGAAGTATTCGTGAATTATCATTCAAGATTGCTCCAAGTATCTCTAACAACTACTCACTCACTCAATCAATCAATCAATCAATCAATCGTTCAATCGATCAATCAGTCGGTCAGTCAATCAATCAAAAGCAAATGCGTAATAAATGAAATAATGAAATTTGAGTGTGTGAAATTACTGTCATCTTTAATTTTTGTTTGCAGTTTATCAAAGCGATCACTCCACCAATCATTCTGAACTTTATAAATTTCTTAGAATTTTTTTCAATAAGAAAGAAAGAAAAAAACGGAAGACGAAAAAAAAGACATCCACTACTAATTCATTATAATCATCGAACCGGAAATAAAAAATTAAACTAGCATTATCATCTATTGGAATAATTCCATCAAATATGTAATAAATATGATTTTCTTTTCTTCTCTTTTTCTTTTTTTTTTTTGCTTGAGAAAAGAAAATGAAATTAAATTCATTTTTGAAGTTATTACGAAAAAATGATTATTTTAGAAAAAAGGACGCGGAATTTAAATATAATGTTTGCTATAAGAAACAAATTTATTGATAAGATTTTATTGGAAGAAAAACTTTAATATTTTGTAAAACAAAATAAGCTCTGGTTTTTTTTAACTGAAAAAAATATCACATTCTCAATTTCCCATATATTTCAAAATTGAAAACATAAATTTTTAGCCGAAATTATGTTTTGGCTAAAGAAGAAAAAGATTAGTTTAATTTATCATACAAGAATTATTAATACTAATGAATTACACACTATGTTTGACCGCTATTCAAGTTATTAATTCTCTGTTTAATTATATTATAAGTTTCTCAACGATTTCAATTATACATTTGAAATCGCTGAGAAAAATATCTCTTTGTAACGAATATTTGCTTTTTCTCTCTTTGTCCCACTCTGTTATATAATTCATAAATTATTGATTGAAAATAATGTGAAGTATTATTTGATTTTATAAATTGCAAAAAACAAAATTAAATTTTAAAATTAATTTCATTTTATTTCACAATTTTTTTTTTTTTTGTATCACACAGCTATTTCATATTATCGTTATCATTAACTTAATTTAACTGATAGTAATACTTTTATTCGTTCTCTTCAGAAAAGAAACCTTTGAACTTCTTCTTTCTCTTTCTTTTCATCTAATTTGAATTGCTAAGAAATGATGGTAAGAAAGATATTCAAATTCCACTCGCCTTCCTTTTTATGTAACCTTGGGGATGATGTAAGCATTACAACCGGCTGTCCCCTTGTCATCACTTCATTTTTCTTTCTCGTCCTTCCCTTCCATCACGCTTCTCCGTGTCTCTTCATCCCGTATCTCTTTCACGTGTCTCTTCGTCCCGTGTCTCTTTCACGCGTCTCTTCACATTCCCATCCGTTTTTCATTTTTCATTTTCTTGTCCAACACCAATTGGTTGTTGTAAATCCCATATCCTTCTGTTGTAACATTACGCATTGGAATTGTATAAACCGAAATAGGCCATTTTAATTTGCTTTTTTTAATTAAAAAAAAAAAAAGTTGGAAAATTTTCCTATTTCTTTCTTTTTTTAAATTAGATTTAGCAAATATATATTTAATTCCTAATAGTTATCTTTTTATCATTAGTCATTATATGCAAATTTATTATTTTTTTGGTATTTTTCATCTTTCTTTTCGTAGCAAAATATTGTTTCAACAATTTTGTCTTTTCTATCTTGAACAATTTTTTTTGTTTACAATTAGATTTATTATATAAATTGCAAAACTTTTCAAAAATATTTTGCTAAAAATTTACCACAATTTTTTTTGATTTTTTAAAATTAATGTGAGTAATAAAAACATAAATGAAATCTATCGCTATTTTTTTAAAGTAGAAATCTTTTATTGGAGAATTATTGAATGTTTTCTTTTTTCCCTGTTTCTCATTTATAACTTTTATATTTTTATTTACTCATCGGTTTTTTGTTATTTATAAAGTTGGAGAAAATATCGGAAATTGGAAATATCAACAATAATTTTGAAATGGTTCAAAAAGTCATATCACTTGATAAATGTTCAATTATTTTACATTTTTTTTAAAGGAAAAAAATCGTTGCGCACACTACGAAAATTTCTTGTATTAGTTTTGTCGTGAAAATTAATTGCTAAATTAAACAACTTCTAATTGCTAAATGGAACAATTTCTCGACTTTAATTTTTCCATCGATCTTATTTTAGTACTAAATTTTTTCAAAAAATTAAAAAAATGAGCTAATAATCAAAATTATGAGCTCATTAACTAATAATTGATATGTATGTTGTGATTAAATCAAAATAGTTATGAATTAATTTATGCAAATTTCTTTTTTTTCTTTCGTTATCATCATTTTACTTAATTATGTTTGCAAATTTTGAAAAATCACAGAAATGTTGGAAATGGTAATTAATTTATGTTCTGTAACTGTTCGGTTATATTGGAATATTTGGGTAATATAATTACTTAAAATTTCAAAATTTCACGAATTTTGGATTATTGCATAGTTTTTAATATTAATAAGATTTTGATATTTTAGATTACTTCTAAATTGGAATGCTAAGAGTATTTGAAACAGGTAACGAACTAAAGGAAGCTGAACTGTTAACCAGTGATTCAATCTTTCTCCTACCAATACATTATTCCATTCGACATGAACGTTTGGGCGTTTTTCCGGAAGCAAAGTGTACAATACTAGGATATCCGGAAAAATCGCCATTCATATGGATGGTGATACGACGCAACAAGTTTACAAGGTTATTTGCAGGGAGAAAGTATAATTCAACTTATAAATTTATGAAACATTTTCCAGATATTTTTGTATAACTGAGTTTATAATGTTTTATAAAATTCTTTCCGGAAATCTTTTGTTTTTTTCTCCCATATTTTAATAAAAGAAAACAATTGCACATTTTCATTTTCATTATTTTCATACTATGCATATATGCATATATATATTCGTTTTTCCTTTGGTATTATTATCTTTATTGGTTTTTTTTTCCGCATGTTTTTTTTTTTCCTATTTTTTTTTTCTTTTAGATAGAATAAAACTACGTAAGGTTTTCAAAAGTTATGTTTGATCGAATAGGCATTTGATTTTAGTGAAGAAAATGGGAACAGCGAAAAAAGGAAAAGAAATCAAAGGAGAAAAAGGAGGAGTGTATAATTGACGTGAATTCGTGAAAATAATGGATGATGAATATAGGAGCAGGAAGGAGAGATGAGGGGAAAAAGGTGATCGAAGAGGAAAAAGAAGATGGATGTATACAGGTGAGCTTACTTTAGGGCGCACGTGTTCGTATGCAGTCGTATACAACATTTTATCGATATCGACGATATCGACGCATTCTTCATTCATACAATTCCACATCTACTCAAATTAGACCAATTTTCTGCCCGAATTCTTGGCATACATTTGAGCAGGTTTTTTTCCCATTCATTTTTCAATTTTTTTATTGAAATTTATTATGGTATTTATTATCTTTTAATTTACTATTTCATAATTATTTTAATGAATAAAATGTTTTAAATTTAAGAAAGATATGAAGAAATTTTTGTTACATTTAAAAATTTACACTTGTTTCTAAAGTTTAAAAATTTTTGAAGCAATTTATAATCAAAATTAAAATTTTAAAGTTAATTTTCTTCTTCTCTTAATTTATTCATATAATTTTAGTCGAATGACTGAACTGCTTTCAACTCATTTTGATTTCTCAGCTCCAAGCTATCTCTCCAGTTATTTCATCATAGATAAACATAAGCAAAGGCAAATTATCGGTATGGATATTAAACTTGCTGAAGGTTATTCGTTTATGGAACTCGATCCAAAGGTTTGTTTATTATTAATTAATTATATTGATAAAATTCATATCAAATAACAGTATAGTTTGTTATTTTTCTGCTTATAATCATTAAAAAATGCTTCATTATAGCATCATGCTGGTACGATAACAAACTGTTGGAAATTTTCAACACATGGTGAGCGTGATCAATTTGAAGCAAAGATTCGTCGTTTACCATCAGTTGGTGTTCAAAGTCATGATGGAACATTGGTATCATTTACAGTTCTAGATGCTTCCGGATTTTTCAATAATCAGTTTACATTTGCGGAACATCGTCAACGTGGCCTAGCTGATCGAAGTGAACTGAAATTATGCCAAAAAGTTTGTCTTTTCTTCTTTTTTATTCAGTTTAAAAAAAAAGAAAAAACAACATGCACTGAAATTCAGCTTTTTGATGAAATGCATATAATGTAATTTAATTAATTATACATTTTTTATTGGTAAGGTTATTTTGCATGAAAGTTATCTCAAACCATATGGGAGAATGTAATTGAATTTTATAATAACTTTCATTTTCCAATCGATGAATCAATGGGAAAGAATTTAGATGCATTACAAAATATCCAATATCATTCATTTTTATTTCCTATTTCTTTTGCTCTATTTATTAATAAAAGTTAGTGGTGGTATGATAGAAATTGGATATTATTATTTTTTTTTCAACTGTAGGTAATATCATTTGGATTGCATCCGATGAAATTTGTTGAGCATGAAAATACGGCAGTTCTTGATCGTTCATGCCGGTCACAGTGGTGGAGTATTGTTAAAGATGAAACTGGCATTCCCGTTATTAACGATCATCGCGTTGTCTATCGACGAATATCATCACATTTATAAAACTAGCTTGATTTTGTGAAAATTTATTTTAGTAATATTAAGCTATGGAATGTATGAAAACTTTAACTTAATGATGAGTTTTAATTTTTTTAAGTTTAAAATTAAATTTGTGTGGGATATTTGCAATTAAATTACACATAATTATCATCATCATTTCATTCAGTTTTTATGATGGTATTTTGAGTTTTGAACTGTGTGATATATTTAGCATAAAAATTTGTAAAAAAAAAAAATATTCCATTTTATCATAAATAGCTTTGAATAATTATGCATATCATTTTAAATTGAATATTTTTGCTTCTTCCATTCATACATTCATGAAATATTTTCATTGTTTCACTGTTTTTTTTACAGTTATTGATTGCATTGTCATAAAAATTAAAATAACATCAAATTTGATGTAAAGATTATTCCCGAAAGCTTATTGTAATTTAATGCTAAATGTCATATGCGATATGTTGAAGTTATCGTTATTTATGTTATTTCAATCATTCAAATTTTTATTTGCATCCAAAAGCTATTATATTTTTGGTTTTTCTTTATACACTGTTAATTTCTTCTTTTTTTTAAAAAAGGATTTTTATTAAGAGCTCAATAATATGTCATTATTTGTTATGGATGCAAATTATAACAGAATGATTTATTACTTTCCAAAAGTATGTAAAGTTTAAAGATGGCATTATTGATTGATTGCTTTTTTTTATTTTTTATTTTTATTCATTATATATATATATATGTATATTCCTTTTTGATAATATGATATTTTGCTGCTTTTTGCTTTTTTTTTTTGTTGAAACTGTTTAATAAAATTCATTATCAATTATTGATTGGCAAAAATAATCTTTGCCATTTTACATGGTGTAATTTTTTTGGAAAATTTACTTACAACATTTTCTAACAATCAAATAATAGGCTTTTTTTATTGTTAAATAGCACTAGTGTGTTAGAATTTTCTATTTCTCTCTTAAGATAGTAGAATGATTAGTGCTGCTTTATCATTAGAAATATGAAATTGGATTAGTTTACTAATTTATAGTTCTTTCTTGTGATATAAAATTTTAGTCTCCTAAATTTGTAAATGTTGTTAGTAATTAATGAACTGTATAAATTGGATGTAATTTTTTCAAAATTTTGCCAAAATATTTCAATGAAATTAGAATTAATATGTTTATATTTTAAACATTTAATTTCGCGTAACTTTTTGCAAAATTTGCGTAAGTCATCAGCGCTAGGAAATGATGATGCTACGACAAGCTTTGATCGACCATATTCATCACATTCCCATTGATCTGGTAAACTCTGGAAAAAGAAGAAAATTTTTAATTTCTTATGAGAGAGTCTTTTTTATAACTATTTTTACGTTGAAAATAAAATAAATTTCGAATAGTTTTTTCGATTATATCAAAATAAAGCGAAATTTTTATTTTAGAAAATCGTTTCAGTACTTTTTATTTCACTGTAATCTGGTAATTTTGAAATTTTAAGCAATTTTTCGCTTCAAGATGATGAGTTGCTTTATCATCCTTTTAACCTGAACATTATCTGCGGAATACATGAAATCGATATTAACACGTGTAACACCCGCAATTTCCGCAACAATTCCGGTGTAAAAAATATCTTCCAATTTTAACCATATAACTGTCGGTAATGTTCGCCATATTTTTTGAAATGCTTCGAGTGGTATAATATACATCATACCAGGCGCAAATGGTGGATAAAAGTTTCGTAAATAACATTCATAAGGCATGTAACTAAAACATCAAATATTTAATTAATTTAATATTACAATACTTAAATTATATTACAACAAAATAAAAACATTTAGTAAAAACAATTTTTTTTTTCTTATATTTTTTTCATAAAAAAGAAAAATTAACGAGAAAATTACTAATCCTTAAATACATTCATTATGATAAATTTTATAAAATTTTGACCAAATTAAAATGGAAACACACACACACAAAAAAGAAGAGAAAAATGTCGCACTATTTATCCATACGTCGTCTAATGACGGGATCCTTGTAACGTATAGCTCCATAGATATGAGCTAAATTTGAAAATGAATTAACTTGCTGATTAAGACGATCCAGATCAAGCACAACATCATCATCTACTTTGATATAATACATTACATGTTGACAATATATATGCTTGAAATACATCGCTGTATAAACCTAATAAATTTCATTTTTAAAAATTCAATAAAAAAACCTTAACAAATTGCTTGCAAAAATTTAAAAAAAGAATAAAATAGTTAATAATAAATTTAATTAACTCAACCTTAAGTGTTAGAGTATTATAATTATCCGTAATTGATGTAACAATTAAATCATTGTATTTCTTGCTTTCTTCAATAATTTTCATCATTACCGTAATGTCATGCTGTATGCCAACAAGAAAGTATGCAACAACAAATCCATCCTATAAAAATGGATGAATAAAATTTGAAATTGATGTTCAATAAAAAGAAAGTCAGTAGGGCAATATTTTCTATATTTTTTGAATTTTTTATTATTTTGTAAAAAAAAAAACATTATGAAATTAACAGATAATAACGAATTGCAGCATTCATAATTCAATTATATAAATATTTTAAGTAAATTTAAATAATTAGCCATATAATCACAGAAAACTACACCTTCTACGAACAATGCATGCGTTTTTTTGCTTTATTAAACAGCTGTGAGATATTTCAAAAGTTATAAAAATATTGAAAGAATCTTTAAAAATTAAGAAAAAACAAACAAACATATAATTTTAATCACTATTAAGAGGATTAAAAATCACTTTTTCCTTCTGAAGCCTTTACTTACCCTTTCTTGATAAAATATTTTCCTATTTTTGAATGTTTTTTTTTTCAGAAATTACATACTTTCAAAACATTTGAATTATTAGCATTAAGCCATGTATCTCGTATTGCATTACGAACATTTAGCGATTCTGTCCTTGAAATGATTATAATCAGATATTTCGGTCCTTCTAAACAAAAAAGAAAGAAATTGTAGCATTGATAATAACAATAATTGAAATATCACAATTTAATCAAATATCATCACTATTGGTACTTCGATTAAATCAAATATCGTAATCAGTTTTATTATTAGAACGTAAACATTTGCTTGACTTTATCTATTCTTGCTTGTTTGTTATGTAAGCCTTATAACTTAAATATTTAGTAGTCTAAGCATGAGATATTTTCAACTTTTACGAATATTCGTAAATTAGAAAAGAAATGAAAAAATTTTTAAAAACTGTCAATTCGAATGAAATTAGTAAATGAGTAATTCTTTTTTTCTTTTTTTCAAAATTATATTGCTGAGAATTGAATTGGTAGTTTAATATATATTATTTTAAGCATATATGCAAAGTACAAACGTTTGCATGCTTCTACGTTAGGAAGTATTAGAAGCGACGATTTGATCGATTCATCCTTAAATTCCATAGTGAAATTTTTGCTTATATTAACGTTAGCCCAAAATTCACTTAAGTCACGCAAGTGGTCGTTTTTGCTAGACATCTGATGAAGCAAAACAATAAACAGCACTAAAATTGAATTTACAGGAAACTTTGAAACATCAAATTTTATATGAAACTGATAAAGTTCTTGTTGTAAAGTTACTAACTTTATCATTCATTTAAATTTTCCAGTAATTTAAAGAGTTCTAAATATCCATCTTTTGCGTAAAATTATAGTAGACCTACCGATTAAAATAATAATTATATTGTTTCATTTTCCCGTGATGATTTATTGCAATAGTTACACTATTAAAATACATTATTAAAATATTTTTTTTCATTTTTTTAAGGTTTTATTATGTTCAGTTCAGATTTAGTTAAATTTTGAAAATTTTAAAATTTTTTTTAAAAAATTTAAAAAATTTGGGAGTAATTTTTTTACTTTATCAAAATTTAAGATAACATAAATAAAATGTTTGTTAATCATCAATGGATTTAAAATAAATTTTTAAATTAAATTAGCTTGAGTTTATGACGAGATCAATTTAAGCCTATTAGTCTTACATTCCTTTTTTTTTCGAAATATGAAATTCTTAATGCAAAGTTTTCTTACAAAAATTTTAAAATTTCGAATTACGACCTGCAATAATGAAGGCATTGAAAATATTTATTTTCTTCCTGAATCGTCTTCGACAATAAAACATTCCGCTTTACAAGCAAATCAGCCACACCAATCATCCAACCTGTAAAACAATGAAATCAACGTATATTCTTTTACATCTCATTGAATAATTCGCTTTAGTGCAATGCATGCATAAATGTATTCATTAACTTGCTGTTTGCATTATTAGCTTTTTATGCATACATTACTATCTTGCTATGCATGCATCATTAAATCGTACTATTTGCTATGCTTTTTGCATTGTAATACATATGCATACTTATTTTTGCATTATTTATTAACGAAGTCTAATATTGCTTTCAATCATCCTCACTTCGTGTCTGCTGCAACCGATTTGCAATCACCCAACACATCTTGCAGTGCAACCAGCAGCAATACATCCTGCAAGTCATTCCGTAACTTATCCTATAATTCATCTTGCAACGCATCCTGCATTGCATTCACATCACTCTATTCATTTTTTCTGGATTGTTTATTTTTTTGAAATTCACTTTTTCTGGATTATGAAAGTTTAATATATTTGAAAACAATAACGATTCCGTAATAAAAAACAACAATTCCACATTAATGAATATAAAAATCTCGATAGCAAATAAAAAAATATAAATTTTAACGTAATTGAAAATTTTTACTAGCAAATTTTGATTAATTTTCCTCCTTACTAATTATTAATTCATTATTCTTGCAAATTTTCTTGATAATTTGATAATGTACTTTGCTTATCATTTTAAAATTTCGTGGAATTTTCTGATACGATTTATCGTAATAATGATGAAACGTCGAAAAATACTGGATGATCAATTTTATTAAAACGTTATTTTTATAGTGCTACTTGAAATTAAATTAATCTTTGAACAAAGCAAAACAAATGAAATTATTGCAACACATTAGTTTGTTCATAACTATTTGTAATAAATTTTTCTCGAAATTATGAAATATTTATGCCTGAAAATTTTGAATTATTTAAGTTATTTAAAACATTATCACATCTTACTGAATCCCTTACGTCAACCTCATTTTCTAACTTATTGTTGTCGTAAAAACGACATATTTAAGTAATATTCAAATCCTAATATTTTTTCCCAGATGTCTGATGAGTCACTCACCAAATAATTTCGCATTTGTAATTAATCTATGTCTAGATCTTTAAGCCATTATACTAATTACTTCCTCTTTCTCACACAACAAAAAAACCACTTGTTAGCAATCTTTGTTTTACATCAATCAAATGTTCTCCGCCGGATTTCCGGTTATCAGTTTAGTTCTGTATATAAATTAACCAATCTTCCCCACTAACCGTTATTCATTCTATGTTTTTGGGTGGTTTTTTGATAATATTTTAGTGTTTTATAATTATATCTATTCGTTGCGCGTTGTTATAATGTTGATTTGTTGATTTAATTGCCCAAGTTTCAGACAAAATAAAATATATGGCAGTCAATAATTCCACGACAAAATTTTGATGATTTTGTTCCTTGCATTTCCTGACTCACTAGGTACACTGCTGATGAATGAGATGCTACGCTTGAAGCATCGGTGAACCCAGTGGGTCAGGACCTGACTCACTAGGTACACTGCTGATGAATGAGTATGCTACGCTTGAAGCATCGGTGAACCCAGTGGGTCAGGACCTGACTCACTAGGTACACTGCTGATGAATGAGTATGCTACGCTTAAAGCATCGGTGAACCCAGTGGGTCAGGACCTGACTCATTAGGTACACTGCTGATGAATGAGTATGCTACGCTTAAAGCATCGGTGAACCCAGTGGGTCAGGAAATGCAAGGAACAAAATCATCAAAACTTTGTCGTGGAATTTATTGACTGCCATATATTTTATTTTGTCTGAAACTTGGCAATTAAATCAACAAATCAACATTATAACAACACGCAACGAATAGATATAATTATAAAACACTAAAATATTATCAAAAAACCACCCAAAAACATAGAATGAATAACGGTTAGTGGGGAAGATTGGTTAGTTTATATACACGTCAAGATCATTGGTAGAAAGAAAATTAATAATGATCTAAATATTAATCCACCAGAAGTCATTGCTTGAATTAAAATTGATCTCTCGTACTTGGCAGCTCTTAATGTGTTTGTTTTATGTCCTGTTTTAATCGTAAAAGTTTCTAAAATTTCATATCTTGTTCGAAATAAGCAATAAAGTAAGACGAAGAAGAAAAAAAAATTTTGGATAATTTCGAGTAAATTTAAAATAGCCAAAATTTGTTTCCAATGTAATATCGAAATACAAAAGTTAAAAATGTCGTTTTAAGTATGTGAGAAAAAAGACGATTTATTATCACCAACTTTGTACTTCGTTGTCAATTGATATAAAACGGTTGTGTATATTACAAATAATTGCTGAAGACATCATAAGCATTGCAATAGATAGAAATAGAGCCCAAATTTCGACAAAATTGAAAACTGACTGGAGATTATTAATGAATTTTAATTAATCATACACGCATCACTATCAAATAGAAAAGATAATGCTCACTTTCTAACTTTTTGATTTCTTATATTTGTTACAGCTGTATCAAAAGAGAGAATTAGATATTGTCATTATATTGCTTGAAACAGTATGAAGCTTTAATGCTTCGTCAAATTAAAATGAATTCTAAAATCTTTTGCTGAAAAAAATTAAAACAGTGCTTAAATCTAACTAAAAAAAAGATTTTCTGAATTTTCTGAGCAGTACAAGGTCGAAATTTGGAAACTTCTCGTGGAATAATGAAAGTCCGCATATGCAATTGCTGTAATTGTGTTTATAATTGCAATTGTGAAATGGAAGCAGGTTGCCATATTAAAATATTATTTCCGAATTTGTCAAAATAACAAAATCATCAATCTCCATCTCTGTTTAAGAATGAAATAATTTAGGACATTGCGCAAAGTTAATATGTCATACAAAGTTGTCAACCACACGAAGAGGAATAAGAAGTACAGCTTTGCTGAATCGAAAAATGCATTGAATTTCGGTAGAACTATGGCTACGAAGCGATTCAACGTCAACACAAATGAAAAATGTATCGTGGCGAAAGTTGAAAATATACGGACTGTGCAGAGTGCGCCATTCATCCACGTTTTGTAGGCTAAAACACAAAAGGAAACAGTTTATTTCATTTTAAAATATTTGAATACAAGTCAAAATTTTAAAATGGCAGAAATCATATGTCGTTCATTCATCAATTGGATGCATCACTTTTATTCATCTATGATGTTCTTTACCTTATCTATAATAATTATAGAATTATTTTGTACAATTTACCGTATTTTTTACTCAGTCAACAGGACAATTACACATGAAATGAAGCTTATCAAATTAGAAATAATAATTTGAGATACGATAAGGATAAATGGACGACTGTAAAGATTGTTGCGACTATAGCATACGGTAGCCATCAGAAGATTGCTAATAATACCGTATAGCAAGAAGGAAAAAAACACCGCAACTACTGTGTATTTTATAATTACATGCTGCTCGTCTCTTATGTCAAATACATTTGTCGTATTTCCTTCATGGCAATTTAGAGGCGATATTAGAAGTAATGCAACAATACAGTAATAACGAACAATCATGTTATCAGTGAATAATCTTTCTGTGAACTTGGAAATTACTAGAAAGAGCTTCAGTTTCAGTTAATATTTTAAGTGCCTTTATATTATCATGAAGTCGAATTTCAAAACAAGAAGTGATAATTGATAAATTAGATTCACATTTATATGTTTGCAGTAAATCATGACTTATTTAACTTATTCACTCGCGATGATTTACGGTTGTGATTGAATCTAAACACTGACTTTTGAGAAGACATATATCTGACAATCTTACTGGTGAAGTTTTGTTGGAAGGTTATAAGTAACTTCTAAATGTTCTTGAAAATGTCAACAAGAGAAAGAGTAGATTTTTGAAAATCACCGTGAGATAACTAATGAAAAATAGAAAGATAAATAGTATTGTTAATATGCTTGGGTATTCCGTATGAGAACAATTCAATGCTGATATTTATTCAAATTCTTATTAAAGCGAATGAATGCAATGTGAGAAAAATCTGTCATCAAAAATAATTTTTCTCAAAATTTATTTCTGGAATTCAATTCCGATAGTTTGCATCATTTAAATTTTGATGCATTTTATTAGAAGCACACTGTGAAAGATTGCACATTGATGAAAATATTTCTGCGAAATGTGGAGAGTGAATAAGCACAAGCAGAATTTGTGAAAGTGGAAAAATGATCAATTGGTCATTCATTTATTGTAGTTATGATTAATAATTTTAACTTTAATTCGTTATATCAGTGTTATGTTGTATGTTATTATCGGTGGTCACCACACAGCTAGTTGACAGTAATATCTGTATAAAGGATTCATTTACATTCATTTTTCCGATTTCTGGATATTTCTGTATAATCTGTTGAAATTGATTTTTCGTTTTCCCAAAAACCGAGTAGGTATTCAACCAAGAGAATATAAAGATATGACAGCCATTACTTATATGATATTCCAATAATAAACACATAAGAGATTAACTTAATTTCATTCATAAAATTGCATTGATTGGATTATTTATGTGTAAAAAGAATAAATGCATTCTGTTACGCTTTTAGAAGTATAAAATAATACATGGAAATTTTTTCTAAATGGTTTCTAAATGTCGTGAAAGTATTTCCTTCTGTCTTTGGTGGGAACCATGATGTTATGACGGTACGGTAAGGAAATGTTACGTATAAGGGATAGACGTAAAAAAGACATGCTTTTTGGTCCAACAATGAGAAAGTTGCAATTGATTGAAATTCAGTGATAAAGTAAGGCTATGTTATGATGTTATCAGAGGTAGAGAATTTCTGATTAAGGATACGTATAGTTGCAACGTATATTATGAAAGCGCACTGAATTTATATAATTTGATGTACAAAACTTACATAAAAATGTTCAAACACATGAGCTTAGTCCGATTGGACTGAGAGCAGATACAGCACCAATTGGAGAAAATTTGAATCGTGAGTTTCATATATTAGCAAAAGCACTTTAATCACTAGAAAGTGAGGATGTTAACAATTTAAAGAATGTATATGCAGTTAGCAGATGATATACATAATCAGCCCTATACGCAATAACAGCTAAATGTTAGTAAGGGCATTGAAATAAGACATATTTTTTACTTTGGCGATAAATATTGAAAGCTAATGAATCCAAAGGTTAGCGCATAGGATGGAATATACATATGAGAATGTGTCAATATAACCTATGGGGGAATGTGAGATAGGCCATGATGATAAGCCACTTACAAAAGAAAAAAAATATTCAGTCTTGCATATAGCAAAGGTTGATGAATGCATTTGATTTGTATATTTGAAAATGTCTACAATCATACCACGTTGAAAGCACAATATCTCGTCTTATCTGTCAAAATCGAGCTTAGTTAGTAGTTGGATCGGTGATGTCTAGGAATCCCAAGTGTTTTTGACATCTTTGTGCATTATTGATGAGTTTGAACATGAATTCGTATATCATTTTCGAACATATCACATTGAATGATGATTTTTGTTTTTTTCTGTTTGCTGAAAAATCTTTGTCTCTCAATCATCTGATTAATGTTGAACATACGGCAATTATATGAGAATGATGCAGATGAGATCGTCACTTTAATTACTCCAGTCTGAGGTGACTGAATATTTCGGCTCAGACTTTCAGTTTCTGTGACTTGGAGTAAAGTTTTGGGACACCCTGCAATTTTGTGGGACAAGAAATGTGTTGGTAAAAATGAGATACTTTCATGTTTCATCATGTCTACTACCAACATATATATATCACTTTGAATGCATGAGGACCAGTTTTTTTTCTATTTGCAAATCTTTCAATAATCTGTTCGAATGCTAGTATTTAATGGTTGGTAATGATGAGTGTTGGGAATGATGATGTAAATTTACTAATTTGAATATTTTTGACTAACAATTTCGAGTGTTATTATTGCTTGAAGTAAAGTTTTTAATCGTCTTCGAGTTGTATGCGACAACAAATGTGTTATATAATTGACTAAATGAATAAATATGAGTACAAAGATGTGAATTTTGATGTGTGTTTGAACATTTTTGTTGAGATGTCTACGACCATACCACGTTGAAAGCACGACATCTCGTCCGATCTGTCAAGTTAAGCAACGTTGGGCCTGGTTAGTACTTGGATCGGAGACGGCCTGGGAATCCCAGGTGTTGTAGACGTCTTTTGCGGTTTATTTGATGGGATAACTGCAGTAAATGCAATAATACAGTGGTCAAAAATCGATCATGGCACTTTTTGTTTGATCCGTTTGCTGAAAAACATTCGCTTTTGAATGATCTGATGAATGTTGAATGCACAACAACTATATGGGAATGGTGCAGGTAGGATCACCGGTTTAATTACCCAAGTTTGAGGTAATTGAATGTTTCGGCCCAGAGTTTAGGCTACTGTGGCTTGAAGTAAAATTTTGGAACGTCCTGCATGTTTGTGGGACAATAAATGTGTTAGCAAGAATGGAATTTTAAATGTATGTTTGAGGATCAAAAATTTTTTCTGTTTGCAAATCATCTAGTAAGTAAGTAATGTGTTCTGTTCGATGATTGTTGACAATGATGATGTAAATTTAGCAATTTGAATAACAAATTTGGGCGCTATTGTTTGCTTGAAATAAAAGTTTTAATCATCTTCGAAATGTATACACCAATGCGATGTATGCTTAAAGATAGTTGCAACGATAGTCTACGACCATACCACGTTGAAAGCACGACATCTCGTCCGATCTGTCAAGTTAAGCAACGTTGGGCCTGGTTAGTACTTGGATCGGAGACGGCCTGGGAATCCCAGGTGTTGTAGACATCTTTTGCGGTTTATTTGATGGGATAACTGCAGTAAATGCAATAATGCAGTGATCAAAATCTTATTAAAAATCGTATTAATTTCATTAGAATGATGCAGGCAGAATCGTCGATGTAATTGTATATTACTGTGGCTTGAAGTAAAATTTTGAAATGTCCTGTAATTTTGTGGGACAACATGTGATAGCAAAAATGGAATGTTTTATGATTTCATCATATCTACAATCATATATCACTTTGAATTTAGGATAATCTTGACTGGTCGGTTTGCAATTCCTTTAATAATTTGATCTAATGTTGAATAGATAACAATTAGATGAGAATGATTAATTTGACAATTGAATGTTTTGTCTACAAGTTTCGGATGTTATGGCTTGAAAAATAATTCAATGATTAAAACAAAAATGCATTAAATTGTGTAAAAGTGCTTCTGCATAAAACTATATTTAAATTGTTTTTGAAACAATAATTAAAAAAGTAATTGTAAATACAACATTTATGCAGATTAATTAATCTATGCATACTGAATTCATGTAAATATATCATTCTACATGAAGTCTTCTCATTTTTGTATTTTCAAAATTTAGTATTAAAATGAGAATGAGCAAAAAAGAAAGTAAAATTTGCTAGCATTTATAACTTTGAAAAAGTTTAATCTTGTGCTGCTCATATTTCAAATTTTTTCACATTGAATTAAATTAGATACAATGTTATAAATTTAATAAAATGGATAGGTTTTAGTTTCATTAGATAGTCTTTTTCACATTTAGGAAGCGTTCGAATTTGGATCCCACGAAGAACTTTATTACTTAGTACTTGTTGTTTAGGTTCATTGATATTTCAACCGCAAAAGTTTTAAGCAATCTTTTATTATTAGATACATTTAGTCTACTTCCTCTCTATTATCACTGAAATTCAATTGTAATTTGCAATTTAATCCATTTCATCTTACAAGATGATTCAAGTTTGAAATTAGAAACAAAAGTCCTTTCCTACTAGAATACAAACGTGTAAATTTTGGAGAAAGCTGGAAGGTGTAGAAGAAAAAAACTGAATTTGTCGCCATCTCTTTTAACTCGGTATATGAATATTAGTATCCATTTAACTAAGCGAAAATAAGGATTGAGATTTATTACTAGTATTTATTTTTGGAAATAATATTTCAGAATTAGGATCTTGGATACAGTTAAGAATTACTCATAAATATTTCATAACTGAATTTAACTCTTACATTCAGCATATTACTTTTTTCTTTTTATTGGTTGGAAAAATTGCTAGAAACTGCGAATTGCGAATAGAATTGTGAAATGGTTGCAAAATTATTTTATCCAAAAAGGTTGAAAATTTCTCAAGTTTTAATTTCCTACTTCCTACTTTTTTAATTCTTAAAGTTGATATGATTTCAACAACCAATTTCTTTTAAATATCATGGGAAGATTAATACCCCTGAAATCCAACTTCAAATCAAAGGTTAGAGCAAATCAGAAACCCGAAATTTTAGCAACAGCGAAGAGATTAGTAGTATTAAATTGTGTGCAAACTTCCCAAACGCTTTATTAATTAATCGCATGCTCCATTATGATCCACAATGAACGAGTGAATTTGAATCAAACTAAACTTGCTTTCCACTTGCTTTTTATTGCCATAATTCACTTAATTCACTAGTTAATAATCCACCGACTTGTTATCGAAATTCAATCGTTAATTCCGATTTCATTAAAATGCTAGTATGTAAAAAGTGACTCTGATAGATGCTCACATCGAATTATTGATTTCTTTAATCTCTGATTTGGAAGTTTGGGAAATTTTTATCATTTTTCACATCATTTTTCTTGCTAAGATCAATCAAAATCCCTTTAAAAATAGCTTCCAATGTGCACAATATTTTAAATTGACAAATTTTAATAATAACATGGCAGCAACACTTCAACTCAGCTTATTATACCGTATATTCTTTCTGAAATCTGAAACCAATCAAGTATCATCTCACAGATCTTGTATAAACGAAACGTCTCTGTTTTATTTCATAATTACAAAAACTTTTAAAAAATTAAGTAACATTACATGAAACACAAAATGAGAAAGAAAACAAAGAACGACAACGGGTACTCATGTAAAATCATGGCGGAAATAACAAAAGATACAAATAAATAGTAAATATGGCAATCATCAGACTTTCTCATTCATGTAAATGAATTTTATGAACAAAAGTTCGCGTCCATAATTTTGCAGCAAATTAAATCCAGCCATGATATTGCTAATCTACCTGGCAATTATACGTTATTAATGAACTTAATTTATGACATAAGCTTAGGAAAAAAAAATGTAGCCAATTAAGAGTGGTAGAATTTTCTTGTGGAAGAAAAGCAAATAATTCAAACCAAATTTTGAGTTCTTACGCACTGAACTACAGTTGCAGACGAGAATACTCCTGAAGAAGATGGCATAGTTCAAAATATTCCACGCTTTGACTATTTCAAAAAAGGTACGGCAAAATTCAGCTGAAAAATGAAAGTATTAAATACGCATGAGAAGCTGTAAGAATGTTAGATTAAAAGAACTCATTCAAAACACGCTTCAATTAATTTAAAGTTTTAAAAACTGAAATTTAGAGAGAGTAGGAATGGGAAAATATGGGAGAATTAAGCTGAACGTCGCATGAAAATTTGAAAGAAATAAAGAAATCGATAAATAAACAAACAACTCAATTCATTCCGATTAATTCTCAAAAAAAAAAAAAAAAAATCTGAGTAAATGACTCAGCAAAAAAAGCGAAAGAATATACCAAAACACTTCTTATCCGACTGACAAATATACTAATTGTCACGTACTATAAAATGTAAGTGCGCCCTATTCGTTTACTTGCTGAAAGCAAAATGAATAGATATTGTAATATAGTCAAAAGATATGGAAGAAAAAGGAAAGGCGGTGTTTGACACATTACGAAAGAAAGTGATTACCCAACTTGTAAAAAATGGCAGAAAGATTTCGTAGTACTTTTAATCATTTCAATTACACAAGAACTAAGAATTTACATCTCTAATGGTAGTATTAAGATATGCATGCCCGTACTTGGAATACTATTTAAGCCTGTCAGGAATGCCTCAGTGCGAAATGCGATGATAGGTGCAGTTTTGGTGAAATGGACGGATCAAACTTGGGTAATTAGATCGACGAGTCTATCTGCATCATTCCAACATAATTTTCGTGCATTCAACATTTATCAGCTTATTGAAGGACAAAGTTTTCCTGATCAAACAAAATTTCCTGTCTTTTTCAAAATCAGTTTAACATCTGAAACAAGTAATTTTATTTAAATTCGTTTTGATAAGGGATTCCTTCGTCCTTGTCAGTTTCTGATTGAATTACCATCACCTTTCATCAGCTCTAAATATATGCACTTTCGTCCTTGGCTTTCGGTCCCGGTAATATAAAATTTGTCGGCAATTTCTTTCTGATCGTCACAAAGACTGAAACAGTTAATTCTATTTTACTGATTGTGTTCTTTTCAATTTCTAAAAACTCAAACTAATTAAATCTTTAAATAGAATGGTTAATACAACGAATTCAGCAATTGAAGATAATTTAATGATAATTTTAATGAAAATAATTTATTTAATGACTAATTTAATGATCATTAAATTATATTTAATGATCATTTTTCTTTTTTTAATATTTAATGACTGTCATTTTATAATTTAATGACTGTCATTTTTCCCAAGCTTTTATTTCACTTTTTTTGTAGATGCTGTTACTATGCAAATTGTTGTGTGCAGGTCTTTTTTGTGCTAGTTTTTTTTTTTAACATTAAAAAAGGAGGGCGCAAATTACTTCCGATATTCCAACTAACAGTGATAAAAATGAAAGTTGGAATTGAATATTGGTAATAATAACAAACTCTATTGTTTTAATTGAAATTATAATTATCAAGAGAAGCATTCATTTGAATGATTACTCCAAATTTGAGGATCATGCAGTTGAAATTTAAAAGTCCGCGACAAATTATTGGTAAATTATTCATTGCAACACTTATTCGAATAACCTAAATGGAATTACTTGTTTTGCACTTTGAAATTTAAATGAACAGCATAATAATGTTATCACACCATTATACGCAACTGTCGTTTTAACTTTCTACACATTTCACTATTCCCGAAAAATTAGAAATGATACATGCCTATCCGTTATGTACCATATGCGATGAATTTGTAGTGTTACTCTAATCCGAGAAATATAATAAATCACAAGTTCAGTTCTCATTATTCCACTCATTTAGATTTCGTCGTTCTAAACTAATATCCGATCAACAGAATGTGCTTTAGTTAATAATGTCAAAGAAGTGATTTTTTTGAATAATAAACAAATTCCATAACTTTTAAGAAAATTTAATTGTTTAAAAAGATCATTTTTAAAAATTGAAAATTTAGCAGCAATTATCACTGATTGCAACAGAAGATCAGAAACAAAATGAATTATATGAAATTCTATGTTTCACTCTGATAGCTTTTTTGTATATTTTTTTTGGGGAACCTAGAATGCTTGTCACGGAGTAACATATATAAAGTTAACAGATCAAGTCAATTAAGAATTATCATTTTTATTTCATTCATTACTCACCTCGAATTATGTTTTCTTTTATTGTCATCTATGTCTGCAGGAAAATCAACAACAGGAGACATATTTCTCGGGATTATCTTCCAACAAGATATACTATATATGTCTACGTTCTTTCATTTTATTCCAATTACATTTGTATTTTTCATCATAATTTGACAATCGTGGCACTCAGATTGTTACTTATCAAATGCGATCATTGTATTAAATGCATGAAAAATATCACAAAAAAATGATAAAATATTTGGCACATTAACGTAAATTTGAAGTGACGAATGATATCATCAAAAATTTAACAAAATAGCTGAATGTCCATCATTTCAATCATAAGATCAACTCCATTTCTTCTTTTCTCATGAATCATTTAAAAAAATTTTCTAATATTTGATTGAAAATGATTCTGTAGAAAAATTTCACAACGATTTCACTAGTTGTCGATCATATTATCTTCCTCTTTTTCATCTTTTTTTGGATGCTATTCGAAATATGCCAATCATAAATGCAAAATCACTGTAATCATCCATTACAGTATATGACGTTCACTACTATAGCCACCATCTGATTGACTGCTACCACTAATTGGACGACGTTGCTCTTTCCTTGAAAATAAAAGAAATTAATTCTTCATATACTATTTATTAAAATTATTATTTACAAATATTTAAAAAGTCATGTTTCATTTTTCTTCGAAGAATGAAATTCATTCAGTTAATCAATTCAACCAATATACTTTATTTATGGTAAGAAAGTTAGTTTAAAAAATGACTGACATTCTAGTAGAAGTACAGATAATTCTACTTTAGAATTATTATCACTACTGGCAATTCATATTAAGCATTTTAAATCACGCATCATTAGCAGCAAATGAGGTGAATTTCCATTTTTTGATATTTTTTTTTTCAAATATTTACAAGAAATAATAACTAGGACAAACGGATAAATAAATTTAAATTTCATATCAATCTGAAGATTTCAGAATTTGAATTTTCATATAATACTGCCCCGAAAAATCTTTTTCAAAAAATTGCATTGCAATAAAGAAGTTGGGAAGAAAAGTATCATTGTAAAAGCAATCAAAGATATTACACCGCACATAAATAGTTGAAATGATATTCCTTAGGGTATTTACCCCGATAAATCCATCTAAAAATAAGCCTTTTAATACATCTCCACCGGAAATTTTCGTTTTTCTTGAAGTAATATTAGTAAGACTAAGAAAAGGAATTGTTAGAAATTTTAATGTTTTGTACAGATTAATATAATAAATATAACGATATCAACTAGTTGATGAACTCTCTCTCTTTCTCTCTTCTGCGATATCTTAGATGCACATTATAAATAAATTAATATAGTGATATTTTTACACTGAAATAGTGATATGCTATTATTGATTCCATTTTTATTTTTAATTTTTTTCAGGCATAGTAAGCAAAATTCGTTTTTATGTCAGTTATTAAGCATAAATACAATCATTATGAATATTAATATAAATATGGCTATTGATTTCTCGGCATAAACGAGAAATACATGGCATATATAGGTAAGGTTTAGCAAATAATAAGGATAAAAATATTTTATTGAATATTTCAAAAAATATATTTCATTTTTATAAGATCCAAATTTACAAGAAATTACTAGATATATAGGTTATGTAAGAAAAAAATTCTGTTGTTGAACTTTTGTTTCGTGCAAAGATTTTCTTTGCTAGTGTCTGAATTTAGAAATTTTCAATTTCAATTACATTTGTGTGGAAAATTTAAATTAAGAATTAAATTTAGAAGTGTCACGCGGAAATGATTTCCAGTGTTGGAATTAGCACTGTACAGACCAGATGTAGTGTCATCCATACAAACACAAAAACACAAATGACACATACACAAATGAGAACTGGACTCTCAAACTAATATTGACAGTTCTTCCTATCTGAGCTAACAAGTTTATCTTGAAAAAATTAGAGTGTTTAATGTAGGTTAATTATACTTGTTAAAAATCATTGTATCGCTTTTCTGATCTGAGATAATAGAGTTAAGGTTCAGATTTGCAGTCATACTTTCTCCAGAACCTTTTGTTTCTATTTATCGGCAATGGAACGTTGGTACTTGTTTACGATCAGAATTAGGACGATATCTCATGTTATTTTATTAATGAGGTCATTCTAATAAATACTTTGACAACAAACCGACAAAAGCTTATCAGTAAGGAGTAAAGTTTATGCTTTAATTTGTTTCAAGGTGAGAAAATTCATTTAATTCAAACTCCGTGAGGATTGGTAGATTGAGAATTCTTTCATTATTCGATGGTTGGTGATACATAGATCTTCTTAACTGGTTAAGCATTGTTAAATAATTTTGTGTAGATAATTTCTTAGAGAGACAAGCAGTGTTTAGCCGTACGTATAACATATATTTGAAATTGATTTAAATTCAAATGAGTTTTCATTTAAATGAGTAGAAGTTAAAATTTAATGGAAAGAGTGAACTTACGCGAGAGTAGCAGCAGCTTTACGAACAGATTTAATGAAATGATTTTTGATTTCCGCTTGGCAGCAACACAAATGATAGACGGATTCACGTGATGAACCGATATGTGTGATTATGAAGACATACTGTGACTGAGATGATTGAATGTTACTTTCGTTTACTTCTACTTCAACAATTGGTAAAATTCGATAAACTTTAGTCTGCAAATAGAAAAATTGTGACTGAGGTAAAGAAAAGAATGGATTGAAATGAAATTAAATGAGATATGACATATAATAATAAAGGGAAAATAGTAAAGGATAAATTAAAGAAGGTATAATTGAGATAGTTATAATATAGATAGATAGATAAAGAACGGAATTCATAACAAAATTAAAAAGTGTATGTGTATAATTTTTCTAAAAGAGAGTAATTGATACTTGTTTCAGGATGAAATGGATTGATAGAAGTAAACTTAAAGCATTAAATAAAAATAAAACCTTGTTTTTGGAAAGTGTTGGACAGAAAATCACAATTAGGCTGGTAAAAACAAATGCTACGCAAGCAACCGGACGTGAACGATTCTCCGGACAATTTAACCAATTAATGTGAGCAAACATTAGTAATTGACTGAAATTCATCCGTGATGCCTGGAAAGAAAAGAGAAATCTTACAATCTTGCAGCATAATTTTAGATTTTAAAAAATTCCAATATTATAGCTAAAATCGATTATTAAATATTGAAGTATTAAGGCTTGAAATTTCTATATTTACGACTCAAATATTTTTAGGAGCGATTAAAATTAATAAAATTTACTGCTCCGTTTTTCGATGAAATTTCTTCAATAGTCCGTCCATATTGTTCTGTCAATCGTTGCATTTCGTTCACATATTCTGCCAAGGCTTGCATTCTTGTTAGAGCTTGCTCACCTTGTTGCCTTTCCACAGATCCTTCAATAAATGTAATTTCGAGATAATAATACATCCTCAAAAGAGAGGTCAAATGTTAAATTCTAAGTAAACTCAAATACAAATCAATTTTACTCTAAATCATTATAGGTAGTCATTGATAGGTAATGAAATTTATAAAAAATAAATAAGGAAAAAGTAAGGAAAAAAACATTACTGTGAGATTATCAACAAAAAATAAATTTCTTATAAAATTTAAATTCAAAAGTTTATTTTTAAAAATTTGTCTGCATGGATATGTGCGTGTTTATGTATGGGTGTACATCGAGTGGGCGCTGAATGATACTTTGTTGATTCGAAATAAGCAAATTAAATGAATAGGAAATAAACTGTAAAATTAGAATTAAAAATACAAATAGTTTGTGATTTTTTAAACTATAAAATGTGAAATGCAATTTTTTATGTGTTAGAAAATAAAGAAAAAGTGAACCTTTAAAACAATTATCTCTAATTTGTTGTAAAAAAAGAGGATATTTGAGAACCCGCTGGATTGGTTTGATTAGTAACGATTGAGCACTTTCACTTTGCTCACCGCTAATGTTTAATTTATCCAATCGTATCACAATGTCATTTAGCTCTGAAATAAAACCATTTTTGATTTTTTTAAATTAAAGAAAAAGAATTGGAATTAATCAAGATATTAATAATAATATAAGTGATATATGGAACAATGAGTAAGAATTACACGAATGCATCTGATATTTAAAATTGTATTGTCATTTAAAAAAAAAAAAAAAACTTTTTATGTTGAAATCGTATCAATGAGTTAACCTTTTTTATTTTGTTGAAATCGTAAATATGCAGCTGAATAATCGCTATAAACTTTGAATTTACTACATTTGTTGACAAATAAAGCCGAAATACGAATCAATGAGTCCTGAAATGAAATTCCAATTAACATTCCCTGAGTTGTCTGGATTTAAATATTACTTTTCCACAGATGTTCATCATCTACGAAAGTGTTTTTGTAATAAATTATTACATCCATTCAATTCATAAATTAAAAAGCAAAGCAATTAGCTAAAAATGGATCAGTTCTAATTCGATCTTACTCGTAATTGCTGTTGTGAGACTGTAAATGAACGAGCAACATCTCCGGCTGCATCAAGAAGTGATAAGAGGAATGAAGTTTGAATCCGTAATAAGCGATCAGCTGTTTCCAATAGCGGTAAATTTGTCGGTTTTAAATATTGATTCACCAGCTATTACAAACTTTTCTCATTTAAATTCATTTTGATGTTTCAAAATTTAAATTGTGTGAAAAAAAATTTCAAAAAATTTTGCAACATCTCAGAATGTATTAGAAGTTTTTTTTTCTTGATTAAAGAAATATAGAAGTTAGCAAAAATTCCAGAAAAAATCATCTAAACATGTCTTATGAAACAATTAAACATTTATTTTATCTAGAAGTACATTTTGAAGTTAGTAAAAACAAAAAAGAAAAGGAAAATTATGTCTTTCTTTTTTCTATCGTTTTATCAGCAATTTATTATCATCAAATTTAAAATTGATAAACTTATTTGTTTTAAACTTTTCCAATTACTCAATATCTTTAAAAAGAGAAAATTAAAACCTTCTGAACATCACGCACAAAATTTTCTTCCGTTGATACAAGTTCACTGATTGTTTTCAAAAGTTGCTCTTCCGCTCCTTCACCAAAATGTGATACGGAAATGGCACCAATAGGAGTTGTATGTCGATATTCCGCACGCCTTGATGGCTTCTCATAAGCGGAACGAGACATTTGATGAAATAAATGACTGTTTCGATGAATACTTCGAGTGGGTGATGATCTAGCTGATTCATTTTCTTGATCCTATAAATGATACAGAATGAAGAAAAGAAAAAGAACATTCTTAACACTCGAACAATCGATTATCACCAATATTTATCACCAAATCATCTTATTTTAAAACTTACCTACTATCAATGTAATAAATGGGTAGTAAATTAAGCAAACGGTAAACTTTTAAAGTTCAAAACTTTTCTATAATTTCAACAAAACTTGTTTACTTTTCGAGTTGTATTCGTATATGACGTAATATCTGATATCCGATCCATACTATGGGAACGATTTCTTGTAAAAGATTGTGGTGGTGGTGGCGGTGGTGGTGCAAAAGTATCGAAAGTTGTTGTAACAGTGGTTGTAGCAGTAGTAGTATTAGTAGTAGTAATAGCAGTACTACTACTACTACTACCACAAGTCTGAGTTGTTGATTTGATGTATTGCGAGACAATAGCGTCACGTTTGCGTAGAACAAGGTTTTTACCGTGACGTAATAAAATTTGCACTTCTTCAGCACTTCTTAACGAACTAATCAATCGATTATCAACGCTTATCACCAAATCACCCACTTCGACACAGGTTCTTTTATCACGAATTGCACGAACTTCAGCCTAAAAATTAAAAATTTTCATAGCCAATTATTTGTAAACATTTGATTGAATTTATTATTCTATCAAAACTATTCAAAACTAAAAATGTTCAAAAATGAATTTTTCCGATGTGATTGTCATTTATCTTAACAAGCTGTAAAATGAACTAGTTTTTAGTTTAAAGTAGATTACAAGAGAGCATATCTACTTATCATTTGACTTGCAACAGGCAAAATTCATTTCATATCTAAATTTATTTGTATATTTAAGAAATCTTTCTATTCAAAGAAAAAAAATTGCGTGTTTAATAATTTGGTGCAATATTTCTATTTTTTTTAAAACAATTTTCTAAAAAATGTAGTCAAATTTATATAAATTTAAGGAGTTCAAATCAAATTCAAAAAAAAGAAAAGTATAATACAAAATTATGAAATAACTTTTATTGCAATAATTTCCGAAGAAAAGCAAAAAAAAAGAAAAAGGTAGACTAAAATAAAATGTGAAAATTTAAAAAAACAGGTGTTAGTCAATTACTTTAAATTATTGCAAAGAGATGTTAATTTGATTGATGAATTAGACAACAAATCGTTTGCTAAAAATATAATAACTAATGATTAAAGAAGATATTGTGAATTATTAAAATTAAAATGTGAAGAAAAACTTATAAGAGAGAGGGACGAAGAGACGAGCAGAGGGAGAGAGAAAAAAAAAGGAAATAAGTGGTGTAATTTTAAGAGTGGAAAATGCAATAACAAGATCAATTGTTTAAATTTTTAGTCGAGGTAACAGGTTACCAAAAGAATTAGTTAAATTTTGGAAAGGAAAAATAAATTAATTATTATAAGTGTTAATTACCTACTTCGTTATTTCATACCTGTAACTAACGGTTGTTCTGAGATGAGAGCTATACGAAATGATATCAAATTTTTAAAATGTATTTATTTAAAAATGAAAGAAATTGCAGTGAAATTTAATGCTGAAAGAATTACACTTGAATTGTTTCATCAATTTTAAATTTGTTAAAAAAGAATATTATTTATCAAGATGAAAAGATTTTCTAACATTAAGCACTAATTTTTGTAACAAATAAGCAAATAATAAATGTATATGCGAATTTGAGTTTTTAAATTATTTATATTAAATATTTAATTATCATTTTAAATCTTTTTAATGTTTTATAGAAAAATGATATTTTATTAACAATTTTGAATCATTTTTGATGAAATAAAATATGATAAAATTTGCATAGATTAATAGATTTACTAACTGCAAAGGAAGTATTATACAAATTTTTCAAAATGATCAATCGATATTTGTTTAAATATTTATTTAAGTCAAATAAAATTCTATGTATTGCTAATCTCTCAGTGATTCTGTCTAATCTTTTGTCTTTTAGACTATTGATGGTTTCATCAAAAATCGTTCACAAAAGACGTAAAACGTAAAAATTAATTCAATTAAATATTAATTTTAGAATCAATTTATATTTTCAGACAGATCTCAAATAACAAAATTGAAATAAGTAAGGATATTATAATGACTATCACTAAGTAAATAGACTTGTTGTGAGTCAATATCTTTAAGTAAGTAAACTTGTTGTTTTATTATTCATATGGTCGAACAAAAGAAAGAAAAAAAGAAGAAAAAAGTAGAAAAGAAAAAGTGATTAGTTGCTGAAATTAGCTCCTCATTTTGCGAATTGAATGAACAACTTTGAGAAAAGAATGAAAATTGGAGACTAAAAAGAAAAAAAGAAAATTGTAAATTTCTTGTCAAATTAAATTTTGAAAATTATTTTCAACTCGAAACATTTTATCGATAGTAAAGATACAAATCAATTTTATCGATATATTAATTTTGCGCATTAAATACTGTTAAGGTATCATTTAAAAAAAAAAAAAAAAGTTATGAAGTTAGTAATATTTATTTAGTATTATTCAGTCTTTTTAATTTTGATTTCAACATTTCGTTCATTCAGTTTTTCAAATTATATTATTTTTTCACATACTCACAGTAATTCGCTTTTTCCTTTCTTTATTATCATTTTTTTGATACATTTTTCATTTTGATATGTTTTATATAGTTTTATGAATTTGTATACAAGAAACAATAATACATTTAACCTTTAACCTTTGTGATGAATGATTTGATAATATAATTTACCTTGATTCCACCACCATTACACATTTTAGCTGATATTGTTAAACCAAGACTTCGCTCCTTCTTTTGCAATCGATAATCTCGTTCTTGTAATCGAACTCGATCATATCTTTCTCTCACAATGTAATATTTTTCTGGATCAAGTTTCAACTCATCACAAACCTGACAGAAAAACGAATTTCAAAATCAAAAGTTAACTAACTAAGATTGATAGAATATGCTATGATAATTTGATTAGGACAAGATGAAATCTGGAAAAAACAAGGAAAATAACAACTGTCATCTGATTTTAATGTTTGTTAATAGATGTGTCATTAATAATAGTTCAATGTTTGTTAATAAATAATTTGTTTAATTGGAGCACAAAAAAATATTGAAATCATTTTCCAATTTGAATTTAAATTTAAATCTTGAATATGATTTTCAACTGCAAAAAGAAAAGAAAAGAATTTACACATAAATTACAATATTATTAAGTTTAAAGATAAAATTAGGTCATTTCATTTTTACAAAAAAAAAAAAAAAAGGAAAAGTTGTTCACCTTGCATAAAATTTCTCTCACATTATCTACGGTTGTTTGCTGAAGAGTTATAATGGAACCGGAAGGAAGTAATACATTTATGGTATCATTATTACTATGTAAAGGATAATCATCGAAAAGTGCATGAAGTCGAGAAACATTCAACATTAATTCTTCTTGATGATTCCATAATCTTTTGCTACTGAAATATTACAAAGAATGAAAAGTTAAAATTAAAAATTTTTCATCTTTTTTTTAATATTAAAAGATTCGTTTAATTTTTAGTTTATTGTTTAAAAGTGCTAAATGAAATTTCAATTAATGTGATTAGAATTTAAATATTTATCATCATGAATTTTTTTTTTTGTTAAAAAAAGTAAATTGAAAGGAGACAATTTAAAAAATTCTTGGAAACAGTTTTTTTTTTCAGATGAAAATTTTACAAATAGATAAAAAAAAAAATTTTATGCTAAGTATTAATTAGTTAAAAGCTAACATTTGAAATTGTGATTTACATAAGAAGTATAAATGGAGCGAACATATGGCAGCACCGCCAAATGAACTTAGATGACGTAATGTACGCAATGAAATTTTACTTAATAATTCCTGAAATACAAAAAAAAAAGACAATTTTGCAATGAAATTGATAAAATATTACTGAAAAATATTGTATTGAGATTTTCTTTTCTTTTGAAAAAGAATTATCACTGAAGGTAAAATTTTAAAATTAAAGGAAAAATATAATCAATAAATTGAAATTACTTATTCATCAAATTATACAACTAAAAAATTATTTTATTTATTCAAAAAAAAAATGTGATAGTACAATAATAATACTAATAATACCGATGGTGTTGGAAAATTAATATCGGAAATGGCAGCTAAGCGATATTTTAATGTAAACAATTGCAATTGACTCATTTCCAGTTCATCGTTTAAATCATGAGCTAATTCACAATCTGATTGTAATGACCCAAGTGAACGTACTAGCTTAAAGAAAAAATAAATTAAATGATTTAACTGAAATGTATTTTTTTCAAAATTTATATTACTAATTTAAAAATTTAAAATATAAAAAATTAATTGTCGGAAAATTTGAACTGCTTAAGCTTATAATTAAATTTTTAAATCTAATTTTTTTTCAAATTATTATATCACATAATGTTTATCCTTTGCGTTTTTATAGTTTATTGGATAAATGCTAAAAAAAAGAAAAAAACCATATCGGAAGAGATTTTTAATTTCCTAACAAAAATACTTAAATACTGAAAGAAATTCTTTTAAAGATCAAATCGAATTCTTTTAAAAATTAAATTTAAACAATCTTTTCTTTTTTTCATGTATAAAGATGTATATTATAAATAAACATTTTTATTCTTGTTTGAATTTATCTTCTTTTCCTTTTTTTCTTTTTTGAAGAAGAACTGCAAGATATATTAATTTTTTTTCTTTTGAAATTGAAATACTTTTTGGTTTCTCTTTCATGTAATGATTAATGTTTTACATCGTATCCTTCAGAGTATCAATTCCTCTTTCCCTTCTTTTTCTCTTTTTTTTTCCTTTCCAACAAATTTATTTTCCTTTGTTTTCTTTTATACTGAACCTTTAACTGTGACTTATTTATTTGTTTGTTTATTTTGTTTATTGTCTTTTAATGCAATAACAAAAACAAAAGAAAAAAGAGAGGAAAATTTAACTAAACAATGATAAATATTCATAAAGAAAAAAACAAATGAACGATTTTTTCTTAGAACAAAAGGAAAATTATTTTTTCTTTTAGTTTTAAATTATATTGAAAAGTTTAAAATTAAATAAAATACAAAAGTTGATGTAATTTAATAATAATGGGATAAAAATAAGTTATAACGATAATGACAATAATAACGGATAGTTAAAAGTTAACGATAAAGTTATATTTAAATTTTTAAGATTAACAATATGCAAAAAAAAGAATCATAAATAAGATTTGAATTATATTAAAAAATTTAAATTAGATGTTAAAAAATGATATAACTAATAAATTGTAAGCAATCAAACCGAATAAATTAGTCATTACCAGAAAAAAAGTTGCTTTTGCTATGATAAATTTCAAAATTTCAACTTATTAATTTTGAAATATAATTGAGAGAGAATATACAGTAATTATTGTTTTTTGAAAAATAAATTCAACCTTATTAATAAAATAAAAATAGGCGAAAATTCCTTCAAATCTTTTTTCTTCACAAATTCAAGGAATTATTGTCCCACTTCATTAATCCTATCCAGGAAATTTGATAGAAATTATCTGCATAGAAATGGAATAAAGTAAACAAACAGAAAAAGATATTCTAATTAAATTTAAAGTTAAAAGATCACAAGGCCCAATATAATGGCTTGTCAACACTGAAATAAATGTCTAATGATAACGATATCAGCAAATACACTGATATCAGTAGCATATATACCTTTCATTATTATTATTTTTATTATAAGTATACTGCAATTATACTGTATATTTGTGCTGTAAATAAGTAATTATTTCAATTTGCTACTTTTGATAATATCGTTATTTAAATTATAATTATACTAATAATTGTAAATTAATTATTAATTATATCTCATCAATTAACAAATGTTACAAATAAGGTCTTTGATATGATAAGTTTAATATTATTGCCGAAGAGTAAATGATAATCAATAAATAATACAAAACTCTAATAAAAAATATGTACAATGAATAATAGTTTGGCAGTAAATTAAACCAATGAAATTATTGATAAAATACATAATATAATGCATGTTAACAAACTGATAAATATGGGAAATGATATTTTAATTCTACTAAATAATATAATTAATGACATTTGATAATTTTGATCAATGAAATTAATAATTATCAAAATAATTATTAAAATAAAAAATTATATAAAATAGTAAAGTAATAAAAAGTGAAATATACCGAATTAATAGATTCGTTTACTTTCGCAATTTCTTTTTGTAAATGATAAATAGCACTGGAAGTATTAGTGGTAGTAGATTGTAGGAAAGATGAAATTGTCAATAGTTTAATTAATAGGAAGCGCAAAGTTCGCGAATTTGAACATTCGATAGCAAAGGCACCAGTTGGCTCAGATATATACAAGCGTTCTTTTATTTCACCAACAACCATAACACTTTCTAACTGAAATTATCATTATGATAAAAAATTATTATCATTTTTATATATGCAAATGTTTACGTAAACATTTATTATAATTACCAAATTTTAATTAGTATTTAGAGTAAATTATAAAAATTTTAATCAATAATTTATATTTTAATCATACATAAGTTAACTGTAAAATAATAAAATATCCAATATAATATTGCAACATTTGCAACTGTAAAATAATAAATAATAAATTAATACATTGTTTTAAGTAACACTTTAAATTATCTATGAAATGGATAATTTTTCATATCAAATATTTACTCATTAACTGTTTCTGTTATATGCAAATTCATCCTTTCTTTTTTTTTCGATTTTCTTCTAAATGAAACGATTATTGAAGGAAATGATGATAGGAAGTGATGATATATGAATATATTAACCAGTTGTGGTCACTTACTGACCAACTAATATGAGCATAATATAGATGAAAAAAAAAGATATGTAAATTAGAAGAGTTGCGAATATGCTAATGCTATACGAATAATATTAAATATGTTAATGTTTAATCTTTTCCTTTAAAAATTCAACTTAAAAAATAAATAAAAGTGAAATTAGTTTCATTAAAAACTTTGCTAAATATTTTGACAAATTTGGAATTATTTCAAAACATATACGAAATAATTTATGGAATGATTTTTATGCTAAGTTTAAGAAATTTAATATTATCAAGCATCATCTCGTTTTCACAGCAATTGTTATTTTATGTCAATAGAATTTGTAAAGTTTACTAAAATTTTGCTCAAATATCTAAATTTTAATAATTTTACTTTCATAAATCAACCATTTGTGATAACATTCACGTTTGATTTCTAATTATATTTCTTAATCAGTATGTTGTAATATTTTCATATTTTCATGAAATATATAATTACCAAATTATAGAAATGAAATTTCTTTTCTAATTAGACGAAAGTTTAAGTTCTAAAATTACCTATTAAAACAAAATAAATGATGTTGATATTGATTATAGCAGTAATACTTTTACATCACCGTCATATAATAGTGGTAATGATAACATCGTCATCCATTAAAAATGATAAATGATAATTGTAAGCAGCAATAATAATGATTAAATAATAATTTAAACGCTATATTATATTTCACATAATTATTTCAATAATACTTTGCAAAAAAAATTCATTCAAACTTCAAAAAATGTTTAAAATATTTTATGTATTTTACAGAAATTTTTGCATAATACTTTAATTTAGCTTTGTAATTTTACTATGATAAAAATATTTACATCTATGTTTGATCGATATTTATTATGCATCATTGATTGAGTAATGAAAGAGCTTCTAATTAGTAAGAATGCTATTTTAATTAGTGATGCAAGATAATAATGGCATCAATACAACACTGAAATGGTATATAATCAAGAAGATTTCTATTGAATAAAATTTCATTGAGAATAACGATTTTAGAAAATTGTTTGCAACATTTAAGGGAAATAAATATGAATGAGAAGAAATTTTGAACAACTATCATTCAATCATATAAAATTTCATTCCAAATCTTACGACTAAATTTTTAATTTTGTATATTTTAATTCCGAAAAATTCGCATTATTAAATTTGCATTATATAGACTTAGTTTTGTTTTCGCATTATATATTAAGACTTAATCTCTTCTTAAAAAGAAGAAAAAAATTAAAAAAAACAAAGCAAGAAAAAACAAATTCGAAAATAAAACAAATTTTGTTATTCTCATAACCATGGGAAAAAGAAAGTGAAAAATACGAATTCTAATCAAATATTTCGTTTCTCATTTTTCTTTCCCCATTAATCGATTCAATTTCAAACAAAATTTATTAAATGTTAGAATTAGTAAATGTTGGGAATATTACTAATAATCGTCAAATTATTGCTGAAAATACAATTTCACATGTTTTATAAAGCAAGAAAAAAAGTCAATTTAGTTTATGAAAAAAAAAAAAAACTTTTTTCGAGAAGGGAAAAGATATAAAAAATTAATTTCCGGCAATAAAAAAATCCAAATTTCAACATTATTTTCTGGAAAATTCTCACTTCTTCGATTATCATTAACTTTAAACCAAAAAAAAAGGAAGTAATAATCTTATATTATTATGTCGTAATGTAATATTCACGCGAAAAATTAATTTCGACTGTTTATTGCATATAAAAGTGGAAGAAATAAGAAACGATATTAAATTGGAAAATTTCATAAATTTAAAAGAATATATCAAGAAGCACTATGCGTGGATAGCCTGGAATTAAATTTTATAAATTTCAAGAAGTAAATTAAATTTCATAACTTTCAAAAAGTATGCACCATGTATGTATAACGTAAAATTATTTCATAAATTAATGAATTAATCTATTAAAGATATCAATTATTGATTTTACGCCTAAATGAATATTGTAAATTTGGAAGTATTGTTGCACGAATTAATCTTTTAGATCTGCAAAAATATTGAATATATTTGATAGAAGATTTCACTTTCATTTCCAGAAGACTTGTAAAACTATTTTAAGAAAAAAAATTTTTTTTAATTTATTAAAAGAATTAATTAAAATTTCGAAAAAAAGTTTTTTTAAAATGAACACATACCAAATTAAGAGAGAAATCTTTGCCCTTAAAACGAATTAAAGCACCGTTTTGAGTAAGCTTAATTATACATTCCGTAAATGATCCATTACGATTTTTGACGACACCTTCGTTCACTTCAAAAATTTGCGTTATAAACGCTGGAATGATGGTTGATTGCATAGATGATGACGTTGATGACGTAGGGGTGGGGTCACGTGTAGTGATGCACCTTGACATCTCATAACTACCTTTGATCATCCTATAGAATCGATCACAATCATCAGCCGAAACTACATTAATACCGTATATTTCACCATGATAATGCCAATAAGCAAAACAGGATGACACACGCGTGATACGATTTGCTGCAACGTACGTAAACAATTTTTAAATTTTTGAAATAGTAATAGTATTAATAGTACTAATAATAATAGTAACAACAATAATAAAATCATAAAAACAATGATAATAATAATGATTTTTTCTTTTTATAAATTTATTTGGAAGTAATAAAAAATTTTTTTCGTTTTATTTCAACTCAACCACATTTTTGAGTATCTTTTCCAAATTATAAAAATGCAAATTAAAAAAATTATAAAGAAAAAAAAATTTTCTAAATTATAAAAATGCAAATTATTACGACATAACTATTTGGAACAAAACTATTATCGCTTTGTTTTAAATGAAATATTTTCTTTTTTAATTTAAATTCTTGTCAAATTCAAGCGTGCAAATTAAAGGCATATTCAAACTATTTTATTATTACTATTGCTATTGTTATTTATCTAATTATTTATTATTATCAATTATTGTTATTAATCGTCATTAATTATTATTATTGTCATTGTTGCCATCATTATTATTATTATTGGCAACAGTAATAAACATAATAGAAGCATCGAGCGTTACAAATTTTAAATGACACTTTGCATTTATTATTTAAGCTAATTTTTCTTATGCTTTTAAAGCCATACATATAAACATTTTATAGGTATATGCATGCATGCATGCATGCATGAGCAAATTTATATTTTCAAAATTTGGAATTATTTGAAAAGTACTGCAAGTAAACAGTAAGTAATGCACTTAAATATGTGTACAGTTTGTTCTATCATTTTAAATCGATTAAGTGTACTCACATATTTAGCAACTTTCCAGCTTAGGAAAATTGTATGGTTGAAAGATCAAAAGAAGAAAATTAACTTTTAAATGAAATAGCTTAACATAAGATCTTTTTAATAGTTAGCTCGTCATATATGAAAGATTTTAATAGAGATAAATAAGTAAACAGATACAAAGTAATTGCATATAAAACAGATTAAAATAAAAGAAAAACAAAAATTAAACTACCATAATTTTGAAAAATATAAACTTAAATTATCAATAATTCCATCTTCTATTTAATCGATCAATTTTGCTATTAATTTTTTTCAAAAAAGACAAAAGAAAAATCGTTTTCTAAACAAGTTCATGCATTTAGTTATTTTTTTGATAATATATTTATGTAAGAATTATTAAATTACCAAATATTAAATTTAAACTCAATACCAAAACCCTTAACACTAAAAAAAAAAAAGAAGTTAACTCTAAAGCATCTTTTATTTTTTATTTTTACCAAAAAGTAAAAATAAAAAATAAAAGACGAAAAAAAATAAATAAATGGAAAGTTTATTTGAGAAACAACAATTTTTTACGACTGTCTCATTAAAAATGCATTTAACTATTCCTTTATTATTCGTTTTATTTCTGCTTTTTACATATTTCATTTTTCTGCTGTTTACTCTCAATTTTATTCATCATTTATATTTGTAAAACAAAAAACTTTAAAAAAAAACTCTGAATATCGACTATTTTACAAGTTATCAGTGAGTGATATAAAACTATCATTGCAACATATTTTATTGAAATATTTTAAACTATAAATTAATTTTCTTCAAATAATGATTTGCCATCATTCTTAATGAAATGGGAAGCATAAGATGGATGAATTTCATTTTGCTTCCATAAATTATCCCTTCATTAATTAGCTAGACTTTTCCCTATACCTATTAACAGATGGGATATGTAAACAAATGTATTCAAATATATTACTGCAAATTTCGCACTATCATATTTTCAAAAATATTTCAACTTGACTCAATATTAGATGTTAAAGAATGATTTCTCATAAAAAAAAAAAGAAAATGGCGTTTGAAATTGTTTGAAAATTACTTAACAAATAATAAACAATTACAAAATAACAAATCAACTAATTCGATAAAAAACGGTCGTATGTTTCAAAATCTTTTAAAATTATCTCTTAGGAAAATTACATAATAGTTATTCATTTAAAACTATCATTTTATTTTGTGGTATAATTTTAATAATTTTAAATGCTTATTCAAGCGATATTTTCAGCAGTTTACATTAGAAAAAAACAAGAAAAAATTAATTGGTTAATCTTAATCAAATAAATTTTTCATTAATTAAATCTTTATTCTTGAAATCTTAATTAGTTATGCAATTTATTTTTGATGTTATTCCTTTTTAATAAAAGTTATATTTATTTGAATTATAAAAATTAAACTTTTAATACTTACATGAATCAAGAATTTGCTCATCAACAATTCCGGATTGATTTTTGATAAGCAATCGGATAGCTTTACAATTAACATCATGTTTTCGGGATGGCATTTCAATAACCGTAATGGATAGTAATGATGGATACAAGATATTCCATTGGGTTCGATCCGATGAAAGCCGAAATAATTCAGCCCAAAATCTATCAATAATCATTTGGTTCGAAATATACGAAAGCAGTAACAAAAATTTGAATTTATAGGAAAACCTGGAATATTTCAGAGAAAAAAAAAAAGCAATTTTAGTTAATAAGAAAAAAAAAACGGTTCGAGTCCAAAGGAAATTACCTAAATATCTTTTTGCAAAAAAAAAAAAAATATATGTATTTGACTTTTAAAATAGCTTTTAAAAGATTTTAGAAATATCAAAATGGATCCAAAAAAAAAAAAAAGAAAAATTAAGAGATGTATTCAAGAAAGTATATTTAACAATAACAAACAATTATATATAACAACTAAAATGTTTACCAATCTCTAATTAAATTGGAAATGTCATTTAAGAGTTATTTCAACGTTGCCATCTTTCTCATCTTTACCTTACTTCTTTTTCTCTTCTCTCTCTCTCTCTCTCCTTCCCTCTCTCTTTCCCAATTTTTTTCTCTTTACTACTACGACGATCAGTTTTTCCTTTTCTTTGTCTATAAATTTAAATTTGAAATCAAAAATAACAAATAGAACTTATTGTTGCTGCAAACAGAAATAAATAAATGAACTGGAAAAGCTTCTTTTTTTTGAGAAATTATAAGCTTAGTAATACGTACACGTACACGTGCGTACATACATACACACGTATACACATACATATGCATGTGTAGATACCCACATACACATACGTACACACATATACATATAAACGTACATAACAGACACATGCACATACGCATATACACACATTCTCACACATACAACATACACCCACACATACATGCACGTACACAAACACATATATACACATACACACATTCACAAATACACATACAGAAATACATACACATACACATACACAGATAGTTACGACGCAAACAGACACTTCCAGATAGCAGCAATAACATCAACTATCAGCCAAAGAAATGAGTCTACTGGGAAAGGTTTCAGGATGGAATATAAGCGACGGAGAAGCAAAACGAAATGTGAACTGAAGAAAAGGACGTTCGAACTGCTGCTGGAACACATTTTAGCAATTTCGTTCTCATTCTAAGCTTATTCATTCATTCATCTCTTCTCATCCCATTATGTCCTCTCTTTCCTTTCTTTCCCTCTTTTCTCTTTTTTTAATTTCAATAGACAGAAGGTTATTATATTTGAAATATTAAAGAATAGATTAGATGGAATTTAAAATGAAAAAAAAAATTTCTTCTTCATCAATATTAATTAATTTTGAACGTTTATATATTATTATAATTATGCACTATTACAAAAATAGCGGAAAGATGAAAAGATAAGATTAGGATTTTATGTGAATATATCAAATTTAGTATGAATATTAACGAAGATGAAAGTGATATGACGTATGATAATGATAAGCATCATTAAACGTGATAGACGAAAAAGTTATTTCTGTAATAAATGCATAAGAAATGATAATTTTTAAATGAGGCGTAATTGATGCAATATAAAATTCTCATTTGATAGCAAAAATAATTAAATTGGAATAGATTGTTACGAATGTTATTCCAATTCTAATATATTGTTGGTTTTCAGTAAAAGCTCAGTGCAAAGAAAAATAATGAAATTAGTCAAGTTTGATGGTAAAATGTTGAAAAGATGATCATTGCATGTGAAATTCCGATATCAACTGTTATGATATGATAACTATATTATTTATTTTTATTATTATTAGCATTATTATTTTGCTTATATTTATTTATCTAACTACTTTGTTGACTATTTATTATTTTTACTGATAGTTTTTGGCCAATATGTCAAAATTGTTTTTCTTCAATTAAAAGAAAGTAAAAATTTTCAACTTAAAACTTTCCACATTTTTCTTTCCAAAAATTGTGAATTTCAGTTGCAATTAAAACAAAAAGAGCGATAAAAAAGATTAAGGAAAAAAAGAAAAAATAATTTAATTGCTAAAATTGTAAAGCTAACAAACAATCCACAAAAAATTTACCTCTTGCTGGAAAGTCATCCACTTACAATGTCACATTTAAAACGGTTTTATAATAGAAAGACGGATGAAATCATCCATAAAGTGTAGTTATGATAAATGGGGCAGAAAAAAAAAAGTTTAAAAGGAAAGTATAAGTGACAGGTATGATGTTCTTTCAAACAATCAACCAATCAATTTGGCTGCATTTTTTGTGTTGTCACTAAGGCGACGAATGTGACAATGAGATATGGCAGAAATGTCGAAAAATTTTCAAAATAAATAAATGCTATTCTTAAGCAGCATAAAAATGCATTTCTTTATCTAATAATTTACTGTTGAAAAAAAAAAAAAGAAAGCGAAAGGTTAGTTCTTTTCTTTTCTTTTGTTAATAAACTTATTTTTCTTTTGATAAAAGGTAATAGTTAAATGATAAATATTGTGTCATGATAATATATCATAAATATCTATTATATGTCATGAGAATATCTATCATATATCATGATTGTGCTATAAATATCCATCACTATCACATACCATGATAATATCATAATTATCTACTTATATTATGATAAAATCATAAATATCTATTGTATACTATGATAATATCATTAATATTTATCATGTCATATCATGATAGTACCATAAATATGATAATATCAATATCATAATACTATCATATACTTACTGTATATTTTGTTGAAAAGGAATTATTGTAAATGCAATTTAATATGATTTAATAATAATAATGCGCCCAAGAATGATAAGAGTACAGTGATTTATGAAATGTCAAGTAAAAGCCAACTATTATCATAGATAATTATTATCATTTTCTTTCTTAAATAAGTTAAATTAAAAAAAAAAATGATGTGTGATTCAAATTTATTTCACTTTCAAGTTTTTACTTATTTTGAAGAAAATTTTCAAAAGAAAAGCAAGCAGAAATCCATTTATTGCTAAGAAAGAAAAGTGTTAAAGAAAAATCAAACTTTTGGAAAAGAAATTTTTGAATTCAATTAACTTAAATAATATATAATAAAGAAATACACGAATGCATGAATGAATGCATTCATGCATGCAAACACATATATCACATATTAAATACAAAATGTGAAAGAAAGGAAAAAGAAGAACAATGCAAAGACAAACCTGAATTGTGTTATTGTTTGATGTTCAGCAGCTATTGTTGTTGCTGCTATGATATGATTACTTTCTATCATATTATCAGTAAAGCAGTAATGACGTATTTCACATGGACATGATAACGAACTTCCCATATTCCTGAATAGTAATTGTGGCGCTTCTTATTTTCCTTCTTCCTTCTTTTTTTTTTTTTTTTTGAAAAAAAGGGCTTAGGGAAGATAGATGTGAAAAAAAAAAAAAAGGATATAAGGCTAAATAATAACAAAACAATCTCAAACCTTAAACTTTTGGCAAAAGCGACAAGAGTAGAAAGCCTAAGTGTAGATGGAATGAGTGTGTTATAATGCTAAGCTTTTCATATCTATTTTGTCATCATTGATTCTTAAGCTTTTTCTTTTTTTTTCCTTCTTATTTGCCTTATCAAACTAATGAAACATGGATTTTGAGTAACAGTAAAGTATTTGTTATAATTATAATATCAACTAGGTGTATTTGTTTTATATAAAAATAGTCAAGATGGGTTGGTAGTTTAATTAGGATCAAGATTGATAATTTAGTTAGGATCAAGATAGGTTGATAATTTAGTTAGGATCAAGATAGATTGATAATTTAGTTAGGATCAAGATAGGTTGATAATTTAGTTAGGATCAAGATAGATTGATAATTTAGTTAGGATCAAGATAGGTTGATAATTTAGTTAGGATCAAGATAGATTGACAGTTTAGTTACAATCAAGATAGATTGATAATTTAGTAAAGAGTGATAGAAAAAGGATTGTAAAAATGAAAAAGCAGAAGAAGCTATAATAATAGTAGTAGTAGTGCTGGTAGGATTTAGTAGAAATGGTAGGCCAACCCTAAATTCATATGTTGCTCCCAATGAGAGATATAAAATGAAATGAAATATGAAATGAATGAATATGCCAACACCGACTTAAGTCTTTACAAATTCTGTCTCATTCATATAAGCCTTTAGTTTCAGGCTTCATACTTCATTTCATATGCATTAAAGCGCAGTACATAGATTATTGATATTTAAAAAATAAAAGATAAGTAAATAAATAATCCGAGAATATTCATTGCGGAAACATAAAAGTTTTTACTTAAACAATTAAAATGGATGAGCAAAAAATTAGATTGTATAATGGATTCTTCCTATAAACATTCATATTTTCTCTAAAGTATCTCTTATGATACTTACAACGAAGTAAGCAAATAGTCAAATAAAAAAAATCGGTTGGCACTGATCACAGATTCCTTCCATACGAAAAGATATTCCGAAGTGAAAATTATAGAAAAAAAGTGAAATTATAGGGTTAAAAAGGATGGAAGATTACGAAATATGAGAAATAATTTGTGTAGTATACTTCAATTAATATCATAAAAGATCAGAAATATAGTAAAATTGATGATATCAGGACATCTCGGTCTATGTTCATTTCTTTGTTTACTTTATTACTTATTCACAGTTTCAAACTGCTAACCTTTGATCTTTCTTTCTAATTTATTGCATAATGTTTAAATTATGCAAAAAAAGCTGAATACTGGAAAGTCAATCCAATTAATTAAATGTTGATGAGAGTGGAAATATTGTAGACTAAAAACTAATATTGATTAAATTAAACAGAAATATTTTATCAGTACTAGGCTGAATATGTAAATGTCTCTGCCATCAGAATTATAAGAAAATAACAATAACATCAGTAAAATGATTGTAATTATTACTGATAAAGTATTTTCGATAATAAAATATTAAGAAATAAATTATGACAATTATTTGTCAGTGATAACGAATTTGTTAAGTTCCTTTTTTTATTTCAAAAATTTGGAAAAAAGATTGATTCAAGATTGAACTTACGATAATCTATCATGTTTTAAGCATTATAATTAGCTTAAAAGGCATAAATTATTTTTTTAAAATTACAATTAAGTGCTATAAAAGTTAAAAGTCAATTTTTTATTTATAAAGAATCAATATTACATATTTCAATATTAATATGCGAAGAATCAATATCATACTTGAATTTTCTATGCTACTGCTATATTATTTTTTTTTTTTTTGAAATTCTTATAGCTAATTTTAAGATTAATTTGTCCATGTGCAATTAAATTACTTTGTTAATGAATCTAATGTTAATTTAATATTACTCTTAATTTCTAGTTTCAAATTTCAATTTTAATTTATTGTAATGTGTACCAATCTAACATTCATATTATTTTCTCACGCATATTTGATTCACATTTTCATCTAATATCATTCATTTCCAAATGACGGAGAATATTACGCTTTTCTCTAATAGCTTCCGCTTATATTCTCAAATGTCTAAAAGCAGAAATCGATGAGTGTAAAGAATATAAACAAAGTTTGACTAATCAACATTGTCAACTGATTGTCAAATGGATATAAAAAGATGATGACAAAGAGATGACATATGTGAAAAAAAAAAGTGAAAAAACTTATTATAATTTTTCCTTCTCGAAAGTTTTTTCGAAAATAAAAGAAAACATTTTTACATCAAAAAATTACAATTTTATAGTAGAAAAAAAAGTTCGTCTTAAATTGTTTAAATCTTTAAAAATTTCAAAAAATTGTAAAGTTTGTTTTAGATATTTGCTGCAATGGATAATAGAATAAAATGTACTGTGGAAAAAAAAAAAGTTGTAATTCGAGATATTCTGAAAATTTTAAGAAACGGAGAGTGATACATGCTTAGATCAAATTTTCTTTTATCCCTTTTTCTTCATCCTATTTATCCTTTTCCTTTTTTTTTTGCTGTCATAACTTTTTTGATACTGTATTCTAAAAAAGTTAGACGAAATTAACTTAAAAAAATATTATTACAGTATACAAAGTGAAGATAGATTTTTAGATATTGTAATGAGAGAGTAAGTAAAGTTACATTTTCATTTTAATAGATTTTGAAAATTTTGCTGTTGGAGAATGTTTTATTTATGTGTTAAGCAATTTTTTTTAATTTTAAAAATTAGCAAACTGTTTTTTTTTTCCTTGTTGAATTTCTATTAATAAAAAGTAAAAGTTTAGTTTTTAAATTTAAGTGTAGAAATTTTCGGATTATAATTACTGTAACAAAAATGATTTTTTTTTTTGAATTATTTATTAATACTGCAACAAATATGAGTCATTTTTTTCAAATCATTTCCATTTAATTGCTGCATCTGAAAAAGATTTTTGTCAAATAATTCAAAAGAAATTTTTTATTTTTTCTTTTTTTTTTTTGTTTGAGATAAATTAATTAAATAAAATAATAAAAAAGGGCGATAACCTTAAGTAAAGAAGAAGAAAAACTAGAGAAATTATTAAATGAATGGGAGAAAAATCTAAAACAATACAATTTGTTGAAATTAAATTCATTAATTTATATATATTACTACAATATTTTCAATGATTTAAATGTTCGTTTAGTTCTTTGAGCGCTATTCATTTATTCTTGGTTTAATCAATGAAAAACATTATTCATTTGAATTTATCACAACTTTTGCATATATATATTTACCATTCTTTCTTTTCAATTTATTGAATAAAATAGAAAAAATAATTGAAATTATTATTTGACGCTTAATATTTAGAAAATACATCGTACTGTACCAACGATTTTATTCGAAACATAAATTATTGAAAATCAATAAGTCTCAAGTAATTTTGTATGACAGAGACAATAGATTGAATTATAAGCGAAAACACTGGCTAAATACTTAAATTTACATTAATTTACAATTCTTAAATTCATTAACTAACAGCATATGCAAATTTTCCGCAGTTAAATTGATTGATGAATTAATTGATGAATATTGATGAGTATTAATTATACTACAACAGCGAATTGACTTATATTAACGATCAGTAAATAATAAAATTATTTATATTAACTTTGAACATAAGCATAAAATGATCAATTAATTTGAATTGAAATGAAACTTACAATAATAAATTAATTTACATTAATATTAATTGTACAACAAAGAACTGATTTATGTTAAAAAACAATGAGTTCATTTGCAATGACATTAACATTAAGCATTAAACATAGAATAACGAGTTTTTCATCAACGTTAGATACACAATAATGAGATCGTTTGCATTAACATTAAGCATTAAGTACGTAATTAAGCATTAAGGATAGCATACAATAACAAATTACATTAGCATTAAGCACTACACATACTATAATGATTCGCTTGCATTTATATAAGCATTAAAAAATAATAATTTATGACAATGATAATAATCAATTAATTATAGTTATTAATAATAATAATTAACAATAATAGTAATAGTAAAATAATAATGAAATAATGATAATAAAAGATATAAAATTATGAATTGATTTGTATTAAGCATACAATCATCATTTGATTTACATCAACATTAAGCAAACTATAATAATTTAATTTACACTAACATTAATAATTAATCATACAATGATAAATCCATTTATTTACAATAAACATTAAGCATGAAGCAATAAATTAATTTATGTCAACCCATTATCATGCTTGTTTGTTTTTTTATTTTCCACCTTGATTTTTTCTCATTTTTTTTAATTCAAAATTTTTTTCATATTGCAATACTTATGATACAATACTTATAGATGTCTATGAATATAACTGCATATTATCATCATAAAGAGGAAAGAAGGTGACAAAGTTTTCTTTAGAAAGAATTCGGTATTCGAAATAAATTAAATATGCAAAGTAATCCTGAAACGGCTTAAAAATGAGCTTTTTAAATAAAATATACATGAAAGCTTGGAAAAATGTTTCAGAAGTGGTCTATTTTGGTTGAAATGGAAAGATAACTTCAATATCTTCCTGTATTCTATGCCGCCACTCCACTGAACAACAATTTGTGTTTTTGAAATTTTATTGCAAAATTTATTTTTTTATGATAAGTGCTATAGAAAGTGATAATTTATGACTAAAATATTTACAATCTAATATTATTACTTTAATTTTATTCCTCCTTTTTTTATTTTAGGCTTTTGAAGTTTGAAAAATTAAATTTATTTCAGTGATAAAAATTTGATAGTATGAAGAAAGAAAAAATTTTAGAAAAAACCACAAAAATATCCATTCTTTTTTAGCGCTTAATGTAATCATTTTACATCTGTTGGATTAATTAATTAATTAACTAATTAATTAATTGTTTCACATTTATCTTTTTATAGGTGTATATGCATGTATAAATTTTCTTTACAAAGAAAAAAAGCCAACAATTTTAATAATAAAATTATTTTTAATGAGCTGTCATCTGCTTTCATTAACATTACCAATGACAATTCATCCTAAAAGACTAATGAAGTGATAAAACATGATACTATTGATTGATAACTGTAATTGATTGTTAATCTTGTAAATTTTGGAATGATAACCTTTAGCATAACAACCGATAATATCAGTAATAAAGTTTTCTGTTATAAAGTAATGTCTATTATGTTTCGCTGTCTGAAATATTTCTAAAATTCATCATCGATTTAAATAAACTTATAATTATGACTAAAATTGATGCAAGAAGACAGTAATTAATTGATTAGAAATAATTGATTGCATAGGTCAAAGAGAAAATTTTAAAAAAATAAATGAAAAAAACAAAAACAAATAATTGTATGCATTTAACTTTATTATATTTTATTAACTTTTTTTTTGTCGAAGCTAATATTTTGGTTAACTTTTAGATTCCAGAAAAAGTGGCGTAATTTTATAAGCTTAGCTTTGATTTAATATGTTAAAAATTCAAAAAAAAAGTCAGAAATATTGGATCAATAATATTAATTAATCTAATTGGTTGTTCCGAATAATTTAGTCTTGGATCATATAGTAATTAAGCTTAAGCATAATTAAAAAATGAGCTTAGATAACTTCAAGCAAAGTAATCAAACAGAAAAATATCAGTTAAATCAGAATATGTCTCAATAGATGTATAGAATCAGCTAAAAATCAAAAATTTCAAAATTGAAAAACGAAAATTTAAACAAAAATTATCCATTTAGGAATAGGAGAAAGCTATTTAAAAAAAAGTTAATTCAAGTGTGACTTCATTTCATTTTTTGGGAACCTTCTAATTTTCAAAAATTTTCACTCTTTTCTAATTTGCACCTGGCCGGCATAACTTAAGATTTAATTATTGGTATAAAAGTTTCATTAGATCAGACTCAAATAATTTCATTTCTTCCTAATTTCTTTTTGGATATTATAAATAAAATGGATGAAAATAATGAAAGTTAAAAGTAAGAATTATAAAAAAACAAAGACTAACAATTTAATTTCATTCCAAATTTTATATTTCTTATCAGTGTATTTAATGTTATTTTGATTTTAATCTATCAGAAATTTTTTTTAATTCAATGGTAAAGAATAAAATTTTAATTCTAAATTAATAATTACTGAAGTGTGTTCTTGAAGAAAAAACTGATTGTTTATCGCTGAGTAGTTTTTTAGTTTAATATTAGATTTGTTCTTTTTAAAATTCATTCGATTTAATTTCATTTAAAAGCAAAACAATCTCTGCATTTTTTTTATTTTGGTAATTAAAACTTTCCTAATATTCTTGATAATATTCTTGAATTTATCTTTAACATAATAAAATCGTTTTGTATTTTACAATCGAAATAGATTTAACAAAATTTTAAATTTAAAATAAAAGTTTAATTTATAGGAAAAATCTTGTTTTTTCACACTTTTTTTTTCTTTTTTCTGCTACTACTTATTACTATTTACAATATTTTTCATCAGTTCTGGCCTACCAATTATTTTTAATTTTCCATTATCTCAAAAAAAAAAGAAAAAGATAAATCAGGAATAGAAGATATAACATTTTTCATTTGCTATAAATTAAATCTCACTACTAAATCAGACACCGCCCGGCTCATTTATCAGTATTTCCCCTACCAACCAAAAAAAAAAAGAAAAAAATGATAAACAAATCATTTTTGTTAATTTCGTTCCATTCCTGCGTATGTATTTCATTTTTTTTTCTAAAATCTCTTTTTTTACTACATTTTTTTATTATTTCAAAATATTTTTAATCTGTTAGAGGTTAACAAATAAATTATTGATTTATTTAAAAACTAAGAAATTTTCATTAAGTAATTTATTGAACATGTTTGGTAATATGCTGTTGCTATAGGTTTTTTTAAAAAAAAAGGAATTTAAGATTGATTGCAGTAAAATTGATAAATTCAACAAATAGAAATCAAAAAAAAAAAAAAGAAAAAACGAAGGAAATTTTCGGTAAACACTTATAAAATAAATGTTTATTTCATTTTTTTGTAACAAACCAAATAATTTATTGAACAAATTTTGGTTTTCTATTTGCTTTACAATTTTTGTTGTACTTAAAATTTATTACGAAAGCAACACTGATATGCTTTTTGGATTTTGTATCTAAAACATAAATTTAATTAGTATATTTAGTCGATTTTTTACAATCCTTATTTCCTCCATAGGATCTCAAGTAGTTTTTTTCATTATTTTGAAATAGACAGTAAGAATTGATTTTTACAACTTTGTTTATAACTTTAGTCTTTTAAACTTTATTCTTTTTAATTCCTTTCTTTTTAGAAAAAGTTAAACATTCGTTTTTCGACATTGCATATATTGAAGATATATTCAGTCATATATTATAATGATTTTTTTTTTTCTGCATTTTTACTTAATCACTGATCATAATTACAAATTAGGATTGTGTTACTTTCTGAATTGTACCTTAAATGATTCTACTTCAAAATGACCTCTATTATCGCTTAATTAGCAAATTATCAGTTTATATTCCAATTTAGAATCGAAGAATGAGATATAATTAGATATTAGATGCCGTAATACACTAATCGTTATTATAATTTTCATCAATATTGATCGATAAAGAATGAGACTTCATGTTATAGCTTATAGTATCACGATATTTTGATCATTATCATGATTTCTGGAAAAAATTTATTCTTGAAATAACTGAAATATGTTAATTTGCATAACTTAAGGCAAAAAAAAGATTAATATATCCGTTGTTATCATTCCTATATGCATTTATAGAGATTGAATTATTATCATTATTTCCTATAAACTAATCTAATCATTGTAATTATCATTATCATAAGCATTCTTTTCTTTTCACACTAACACCTGCAAAAAAAATATAAAAGAAAAGATTGAATTTTCAAACTATGTTTGAAAATGTAAATGAATAATTGTTTTTTTTTTTTTGTCCTTCAAATAGTTCTTATATAATCAACTATCACTGAACTTTTTTTCCACTTTTTAAAATTTAAAACTGTTTAAAAATTAATTCGATTATAGCTGTAATACTCGATACTATCACATTAATCATTAAAAAAAAGCAACTGAAGAAAAAAAATGAAACGAAAAAGCGTTTGTTTTGTGCTAGTTCATTGTTATCATATAGATTGAAATAAAAACATTATTTTAGACTATTTCTTTTTCCTTTTAACTTTTACGAATTTTGAAAGATTATTTAATTTATTATTATTATTGTGAATCTTTACTTGTATTGCAAATCATAAATTATTTGATATACAATTATATAACAATGATTTTTTTTTTGTATCGCATTTAAAATATAACATTATAAAAATGTGATAATTTTTAGCATTCAATTCAAACTTTTAAATTATGATCGAGTATAATGCAACAACAACAACTGCAGCAACAACAGCAACAACTGGAACAATAACAAGAACGACAACAATAACTACCACTACAACTACTACAGCTACAACAACAACAGCGACACGTGCAATACCTAATATTCTTAATATTCACGTTCATTTGGATGGTGATGAAAGACCAATTAAAGCGGTTTTCGATGAAACAGGATGTGAGAAAAAATTTTTTAAAAATAAAAGACTATTAATTAAACAATTATTTCAATAGGCAAAAAAGCAAAAATTTGTGAAAAAAATGCTAAATGAAAAATAATTTATAGTAATTTTATTTTGTAAACAGAAAAATTTTCATATTTATTTCTAACAGTTGTTTTTTTAAAGCTTATTTATTTTTTTTATATTTTATTTATTTTTTTTTTCGAAATATAATTATAAAATGGAAAAAAATTCTCTTTAAAAAAAAGACAAGATAAATTCGAATCGATAAGTTTTCAACTGTTTTGCATAATTTTTCATCTCTTTTTTTTTGTTTCAGCAACAAATTGCTTTCCAATCGATCAACAACATCGTTCTGATAGTACGAAAAAAATGACAAAAATATGTATTACACCACTTGGAGATACTCTAGCAATGAATACAATTGATACAGGTTTATAATAAATAATTTTTAATTTCATTTATAAATTAATGAATTTGTTAAAATTTTTTACTTACATTTTTTTCTTTTCTTTTTTTCATTCAAAAATTATATATTAATATTTATTAATGATAATCTATCATTAAATTAATAAATAGATATTATTTTCATAAATTATACCGTTCTTGTATATATGTTTGTGTAAAAATTATCAAATTTTAATTTGTTAAAATTATATTTCAAAAAAATTGAAATTGTTTCGGCATTTATTAAAATATCGTCATTTAATTTTTAGTATCTTTTTCATCAACAACAATGCAAACTCAAATTTCACCAACAATTTCAACACTTTTACATCAACGATCTCGATCAACATCAATATCAATACTACGTGATAAATGGGCTAACAAGGTGGAATTTCTTCTAGCAGTGATCGGTTATGCGGTTGATCTTGGCAATATATGGCGATTTCCATCAACATGTTATAAATATGGAGGAGGTATTTTTTTTCTTTTTCCTTCTCTCTCTCTCTCTCTCTCTCTTTCCCTCTCTCATTCTTTGTATAAGGTATCATTTAAAATGAATAAATTTTAGCATTAATTTTTGCATTGTTTCAGCATTATTTATTAATGACTAATAAAGAAAAGTATTAGAATTTTTTTGCAAATATCAAAAAAAAAAAGATTAAAAAAAAATTTTTTTCCCAAATTATTCAAATTTGCATGAATTCACGGATAGTTTAACAAAATAAATCTTTTTAAATAATAATTTGCTTAAATTTAGTTATTACGAAGTTTTATTGCTGATTTTTATCATTTTTTTTTTTTTTTTTGTTTTTCGTTCAAAAATCAGATAAATTAGAATGACTTGAATGAATTGATGAAGAAAGTATGCTATTAAAAAAATCTGAAATAATATGAGAATTTAATTTAATTTAAATATAAGTCATATTCAATACATTTAACAAAAAAAAAAATAAGTTTTTGATAATTTAACGTTAAATGAAAGCAAAATAAAAAATAATAACAGTGGAATTATTTAATAGATAAATTTAAGCGAATTATTATTGAAAAAGATATATAATTAAGCAATGGATTAATCAGCTAATTAATTAATTAATTAATCAAACAAAGAGTAAAACTATTTTAGGTGCATTTTTGATACCATATTTGATTATGCTGTTCATTGGTGGCTTACCGGTATTTTATATGGAATTAGTCCTTGGTCAATTTCATCGTTCTGGTTGTATAAGTATTTGGAAAAAGATTTGTCCAATGTTCAAAGGTAAGATTTTTTTTTTTAATTTTATGCAAAAAACGAAATTATCTTTGCATAACTTTAACATTTCATTTTTACATTTATGAATGTCATTTTTTCAACGAAACACTAATTCATTATTAAATTATAAATTAATTATAATTTTAAAACCAATAAACAATAAAAATGGCTTCTTAATTATTAAAGCAATTTCAATTAATTTAATTGCTCAGTTTTTAAATTAATTAATTTGAAATTAAGTCTCGATTATTACCAAAACAATTTTGGTTAATTTAATTCATTCTAATTTCAATAAATTAATTTGAAATTAAGTCAAACGGTTTATATTTTACAAATCTTTGTTAAATATTTCAAATAAAAAACAGTGAATACTTTTCTTAATTATCAAAATAATTTCATTTAATATAATTCATTCTGATTTAAATGAATTAATTCAAAATTAAAAGATAAGAGATTATTACAGGTATTGGTTATGGTATATGTTTCATATGTACATTTATTGCTTGTTTCTATAATGCAATTATTGCGCACGCCTTATACTTCTTATTTAAATCTTTACAGGTGAAAAAAAAAAACTGTTCAAAATAATTTTTATTATATTTTAAAATAATTGTACAGAATTTTCATTTAAAAATGGAAATGAAATAAAAATCGATTATTTTAAGTATATTCAAGCAATAATACAATTAGTTAAACTATTTTTTCTTATTTAAATCTAACAAAATAAAGATTGAAAATGTTACCAGTAAGTATCATTCGTTGTAATGAAAAAAAAAAGAATTCCATTATCAATTTTATTTTTTCGTTACATTTAAAATTAATCAATTAAAGTTGCAACATTAAATTTGTACTCTCATTTATTATTATTATTATTATTATTAATTACTATTATTAATTATTATATCTTTTTCTATTACATTTATTATTTTGGTACCATTTTAGCCGGAAGTACCATGGAAAACATGCAACAATCCATGGAATACACCGTTATGCGCAATTAGTCTAAATGGTTCAAACAGTACAATTGCAATCAATGAAAGCAATCAATTGAATGGAAAATTAAGAACACCATCTGAGGAATTCTTCCTGTTCGTTTTTTTTAATTAAATTAAAACTTTAATTAATAAAGTTTTTTCTAATTAAAGGCTTTATTTTATAGTCATTAGAGACACATTTCATGACAATTATATTAAAAAATTTATGTCATTTTCAAAATACTTTTTATTCTTTTTTTGTTGTCAAGCATTAAAACTTCTTACGTTATTTTCATTCAATTTTTTAATTGAATTTTACATTTTGAATTCTAATTTCACATAGCAATAAAATTGTGCACACTTCCCATTTATAATGTTTAAATAATTTTGAAACATAACTTTTTTTTTGGAATTTGATTGAAGTTAAAAGATTGAACAGCTCAAGCTAATAGCTAGATTGTGATAACTAGTTTGATATATGATAAATATCACAAATGATTAGTCCATAAATTATGATTTGATTTTATTTTTTTTCTTCGATTATATAAGTTTAAAAATAAAAGAATACTCTATTGATTTGAAAAAGCTAAAAAAAATGCTAAGATTCTTTTTTTTTCAGATTTAATGTATTGGAAGAAAATTATTCCAGTGGTTTTAATGATCTTGGTGGTATTAAGCCATCGTTAGCTTTATGTCTTACTATTGTTTTTATTCTTGTTTATTTTGCTCTCTGGAAAGGACCGCGAAGTAGCGGGAAAGTATACTTTTCTTTATATGTTCAAAAAGTTTTCACAAAACAGTAAAAGATATCCATGAAAGTTACAAATTTTCAATATTACTACATCTAAGAGTAAATAAACGTACTGAAAATAAATCAATCTTATCTCTAAGTAATAATATAATTGATTGTATGAGGTAATTAATGAAAATAATTCACTATAATCAAATATATACTCAATTAATTTCTTTTTCTTTCTTTTGAATTTTGTAGTCAAATATTAAGAAAAAAAAAACTATCGAATGAATTAATAACGTATTCTTGGAAAAAAAAGATGCTTTGAGCTATATATTGAAATTCAACATCTAATATTCATGAATAGATCAATTATTGATTAAAATAATGAAATGATATGTCTATTATTGAATAATTAATGTATAATAACTAAAGATATAATTATTACATATTGATATTTTCAGCTGAGTAATTAGCCTTAATTAATTTCAAAAATTTTACAAGATCTAAAATCAATTAAGAAAGAAAATTTAGTGTGTATGGGTAACAGCTACTGCACCATACATAATCTTATCAGTGTTATTCGTCCGTGGAATCACTTTACCTGGTGCATCAGTTGGAATTTATTATTATTTGATGCCAAATTTTAAAATGCTTCTTGATATCGATGTTTGGACAGCAGCTGCCACGCAAATTTTCTTTTCACTTGGCCCTGGATTTGGTGTATTAATTGCATTAAGTAGTTATAATGATTTTCGAAATAATTGTTATCGGTATATTCTTTTTTCTTTCATTTTAAATTATTTTTCATTTTTATTTACAAAAACTATTTATAAAAAAGAATTTTTTTTTTTTTTTTGCAATATATAAATATAATTTTATTTGTAAAATATATTATGCACAACTTGCATATATACAAAAAGACATATGTATAATTTGCAACACATATAAATATAATTTTATTATTACTTTAAAATCATTATTAATTGATATTTTTAATTGCACACCATATAAATTAAAATTATTTTTTTATAATACTTAAATTTAAAACTATCATTTGTAAATATTAATTATTAATATATGCAGGGATGCACTGGTAACATCATTTATTAATTGTGGTACTTCATTTTTCTCTGGTTTTGTAATATTTGCAACTCTTGGCTATATGTCAACCATAACAAATTTACCGGTTAATGAGGTAGTAGGCGATAATGATGCTAATATCATCTTTATTGTCTATCCACAAGCAATTGCTACAATGTCATATGCAAATTGTTGGTCTTTCGTATTTTTTGTCATGTTAATTACTCTTGGCATCGATAGTACGGTAAGTATCGTTGTAAGCGTTTTTTACAGTACTATAGTGAGCATTTTTCTACGGTATTATCGTAAACTTTTTCTTTGTGTGCTTCACTGATGCTATTAAGATGATTAATTATTTAATAATAAAAATTATTCCAAAATTTAAAATATTTTGGTTTATATGTATAAAACAAAACTGGTGAATTTTTTCAAGAAAAAATAATGATAAACACTTAAACATATTATTTTAAGGCTTAAAAAAGTACCACATGCATAAAATACATAAGTTTTTTTAATGTTTGTCTTCATTTTTTTAATCATTACAATTTTTTATTTGTAAAAGAAAACTATTTTTTAGTTCAGTGGAATTGAAGCATTAATTACGGGATTCTGTGATGAATATCCGGAAGTGCTAATACGGAGACGTGAAATATTCGTGGGTTTCGTAATCGTTGTCTATTATTTTGGTAGTCTTCCAACTATTACTTATGTAAGCATTAGCTAATTCTAACTTTCCTAGTCTTTCGCTGATTGTTTATTTAATTGAAAGATATAAGCAATTTTTAATATAGCAGCTAAAAAAATTGCAAAATATATATGTATATATAAAGTAAATGTTCAAATGTAGCAATATTGATAGTTTTAGTCGATCTTAAAAATTAATTAGTACTTCATAAATTATTTGTAATAAGCAATAATACTTAATTACAATAATATTGATTAATTTTAGCTAATTTTAAAAAGCATTTAATATTCTACTTCATAAATTATATGAATTAAAATTCAATTAAGGGTGGCAAATATATCATATCATTTCTTGATGAATACGGTGTATCATTATCAGTATTATTTATTGTGATGTGTGAAATGATTGCCGTTTGCTGGTTTTATGGAATACAACAATTTAGCCAAGATATTCAGCAAATGCTTGGCTTTTATCCAGGATTGTATTGGAGAATTTGCTGGACATGTTGTCCAGTTATTATCAGTGTAAAATTCTTTCTTCTTTCCTTTTATTTTTTTTCTCACAAATTTAGAAAATTTCCAATGATCAGAAGATGCTAATCATTTATAAAGAAGCATTTTAGTATGTGCTATTATTGTTTATTATAAAAAAAAATAAATAATATTCATAATTACAATTTGTAACGAATTGAAAAATTTAAATTAAGAATAACAGTCTTTTAATTAAAAAAAATTAAAGTTAAAATAAAATTTAAAATACTAGTTTTTTGTTTTGTTTTTTAGACGATATTCTTATTGACCATTTATAAGACATCATTGGAACCGATGACCATTGGATCGTACACATATCCACAATGGAGTGCTTATTTTGGATGGTTTCTACGTCTAACATCAATTCTTAGCATTCCATTTTTTGCGATCTATTATTTCTGCATTGCTAAAGGAACCATAAAAGAAGTTAAAATTTGAAATTTTTGCATATTTTTTGAGTAAAAATTTTGAACTTAAATTTTACTATGTAGTATTCGTTTAATATTATGTTTAAACAATTGCATCCTAATTCAAACAATACTATTTCAACTTAAAATTTTAATCTCAATTTTATTAAATTTTCAATTTAAAAAATTTTTCTTACTAAATTTTAATAAATTTGCAGTAGTGAATCTATTAAAATTTAGCATTTAAACAGTTTTATAATTATAATAAACTACTCGGAAAAAATTCAGCGTTGGCAATTTCTGATAAAACCACAACAAAATAACCATTCTCAGACAATAGCGCCATCGACACTACAACGTGATTTGCTAACAACAATTCGTACCAAGGATAGTGCGCTTAATGATAATGAAACTCCAATGGCTACCAATAATGCCGTCCATTTGTAGAAGATAGTCATTTAAATTTTAAAAATATGTGTAACATTTTTATTTTGCAACTTTTTTCATTACATTTTTCTTAATTTCATTATTTTATTCAATTGATGAAGGGACTGATGAAAAAAAAAACTGTTTATCTTATCAATGATGTTAAACTGAAAAAAAAAGTTGCATACAAGAAATAGTCCAAAGTTATTAGTTGGATTAATTTAAATAAAAAAACATTTAAAATTGTTAATTACATTAATCAATTATATTGAGCGTTTGTTATTAAGCTTCGATGTACAGCTTGTTTGGTTCTAATGAAAAAAGATCTCTTTTTTATAATTAATAATTATTATTTTTTTTCAATTCTGCCTTTATTTTTTGTTTAAATGTAATTTAATAATTTTGATTAAAAAAAAATCAAATTTTTTCTTAAATTCTTGATAGAAATAATTAGAATTCGTTGTTTTTTCTTTACAAAGAAAAATGTTCGCTCTATTTTTATAGTAATTTATATCAATTAATTGAATTATATTATCTGGAAAAAATAACTGTTAATTTGATTTTGATAAGATATGAATTGAAAAAAGTTTCGGAAAAAAATGAATTTTTTTCTCATAATTTTAGCTAGTTTATGATCTGAAAGAAATTTTTAATTATTTTTCCATTTTCATTATTTTTTTGTCGCTTGTTGCAAACTATCATTATCATCATTTTCAAATAATAATTTATGAAATATTAATTAAAAATATTCATCGATCCAATCAAATTAATTATCAAAAAAAATTTTGATTAATGCATTTTTGTTAAAAATATTGCTTGAAAAGTTTAAGTTAAACTAAGTACAGGTATGAAATTATTTTAAAATAAATTATTGAGATAAAAGGAAAACTAGATACTTTAACTTTCTTTCTTGTTTAGACGTTTGTTCCGCAAAAATTTATTTCTTATTCAATGTCTTTTTCAAAAAGTTAATTAATATAAAAGTTTCATGTCAAGTAATATGAAATGCATTTTTACTTATGTCTTTTGCGCATTTTGGATTCTAACTTTTGTCTTTGCATAATTCTCCAATGTTAAATTAATTAATTCATATATAAATGTACTTTTATTGTATTTATTAAAATATTTTTTTGTTTAAAAACTCTTCCTTTATTGAAACTTTTTTAATAACTTTTCATTAATAATAAAAAATTATATCTTGCAAAGGAACTATTTAAAAAAGAAGAGAAAAGAATTCAGCTTTATCATTCATTAAATTGGAACTTGTTATGTTCTTCTATTTATAATTTACGGTATTGTGAGTGATAATAATTAAGATAAATGGAGGAGAATATTAATTAATTGATAAAGAAATAGCATTTTGATTACATTTTTGCTTCATATATTATAATTAATAAAAAATTTTGTACAGAAATTCCATGAGTCAAACTCAACATATTGGTTTTAATTTTTGAGATAATAAAAAAGTTTTTGTGTGAAATAATTCCAAAAGCAATCACAAGAAATTAAGATCTCTAAGTTAATTTTTTTCTTGATTATTGAATATCTCTGCAAGTGTAAATTTTTTTCTTTTATCATCACTGATAAAATTTCAGTTTATCATTTGAAAAATTTTAAGAATTATCAAGGATACACTGCAAATTAAGAATGATGTAGCAATATATCTTCAAGAAGAAAAAGACAAGCAAATTGCGATATTTTTATTGAATCAAATTTTTAAAAATTATTCGTTGCGTTCTGTGACGTTTTTTTCCTAATCTACATTAAACGTAATCACGTTTTAAACGTTATTCAAAGTTAGTCTGTTATAATTATCGTATTGGATGTATTAATTTTGATTCAAATATTTTTGACTTATATCTTTTCATTTCTTATATTAATCAAACAAATTAAAACTTTTTACACTTTTTGCTTGAAAGAGATAAATCTCAACAGCAACAGAAAATTTATTCCAATTCAAATGATGATTTAAATTAGAATAATATTTCTGCTGAATTGCTGACACGCTATTTTACGTAAATTTTTACGTTTTACATTAGATCACTATGGTATAGTAATTAATTAAATGAGTAAATTTGCCTTAGACGAATAACTTTGTAGGAATTATTTGGAGTAAATTAGAATTGACCTATTTACTTATTCACTCGAATTATTGATATCATTCATTTTTTTTTTGATCATCCAAATTATCAATTTTATTCGTTGTTAATCGTTCAAATAATCAGTTAATTGAATTCTACAAAATTAGATTTGATCATATCAATCTATTGATTTGATCTTTAATTCATACTATTCCTATTATAGATCTTATACAAGTGATAATTGATGAATGATTGTGTGGTATGTTATCAAAGTTTTATTGAATTTTTATAAAAAGAACTTGAAATTAGTAATTGCTAATTTAATTTTTTAGCCATTTAACATTTATATATGACACTTTTATCTAACAAAATTATTGTCACATCAGTGTCACATTTCAATCGATCATATAATACGTTTAATATTAAGTAATTAACTATATATTACGCATATCAATAATTACTCTTTCAGGTTTTACTTCATTAAGTCAACAGTGATGTTTAGCAATTTCATCTGCTTTATATGTAACGGAAGAATAATAATGGAACAAATTTCAATGTTACATTCATGTGGTCATGCATTTCACTATCAATGCATTTTACACTGGATTAAAGTAATTTATTAATAATAATTATTATTATTAATTTAAGTACTTTATTTAATTTTCATTATTATTGTTATTATTATCACCATTATTATTGTTATTAATATTATTATTTGTGTGAGTCTTTAATTATTATTTGGTTTTTTTTCTTTGAATTAAGACAATAATTTTATCTCAAGCAGTTCTTTCAAAAATACATTTATTAATTGCATTTTTAATTTATCTTTTAAAAGGATTTTCTAGAAATTGCAATTGTTCTAATCTTTTTTTTTAGGTTTTTAAAAAATGTCCGGTATGTTTTGTACCAAAATATGAATGGAATATTGTTAAACAATTGTATTTTGTTACTGATAAAGAAAATCAACAAGAAGAGCGAAGCAATTATTCACCTTTACCACGAAAAAAAGTATTTATTGATCTTTTTTTTTTTGCAAATTTATAAGTTGAAATATTGATGAATCACAATTGAAAATAGTTAAGATTTAAAAAACTATATCAAAGCATTTTTTTCTGACCAAATTATGAATTCATTTTTATTACTTATGCAATGCGATTACTTAGGTGAAAACAAATATATTTCCATAAACAAACAAAATAAGCTGAGAAAATTAAAATTAATTTTAAAGTTGTAAGTTATAATATTGCATAAATATTTAGAGTAGAGCTGATTTGGACGATTTGCGAAGTGATAATGCAATTTTTCGTAAACAAAGAGCAGAAGCTATCAAAATTATAGATGAAATAAGAAAATTAAAAGAAAAGAAAATTTCCAGAACCAGTGAACGCCTCAAGAGAAAAACGAATTAAATTTTTTTTCAACTCATAATAAAATTGAAAAATATTTTCAAATCTGAAATTTCATCCATTTGCACGATTAACTTGAACCATTTTATTCTATTTACATGAAATAAACAAATGCCGGAAAAGTTGTAAATTTCAGGAAAAATTTCCCTATGTCTTCTTTTTTTGGATCAGTTGAAAAATAACAGAATTTTTCAGTTAACTAATCAAAAAATGTAAGAGAGAATGTGAGAAATGAATTTGTAATTGTGTTTGGATATGGAATATGAAAATTTATGAATATTTTATGTTTGAAATTGTTCTGTGCTTCAAAATAACATTGTTGTTCGCGTGGTATTAATTGAATTAATTATTTTTCATACTTATTTCATTCAAATGTGATCGTGAATAAATTTTTGAATATTTAAACTTTTGAATAATTTATTTGGAAAAAGGAAAATTAAAATTTATAGTATCAAAATTTTGAAACTGTGAATTTTAGTAATTTGTTTGTTAAAAAAATATGAAATGATTGTTTCATAGGAACGATGAAATTATCTGATAAATTCAAAAATGCTAGTCAAATAATACAGCTTATTTCGTTTTTTTTTATTGCTTCTCTTGAGTAACAATAATACTAAGTTTAATTAATTGAATTAAACAAATTAATTTGTTTAATCATTCAGCTTAATTTCTTTTCCCGATGATAATTTTGTATGTGTCACCCATGAAATCAACTTGATGATGACATTTGTAAGTTGTATTGATGAAATTAAATTCGAAGTTAAGCGCAATTTTTTGCTGATAATGTAACTTTAACTTTTACAAAATTCAAAATTAATCATTTTGGCGAGATTTTTATATTAACTGAGATTTAAAGAATTACTCAATTGTAATTTTTCTAAATATTTTTACATTTACTTAACTTTTTTATGAACTATTCATATAACTTAATTTATATAGAAATATTTGTCACACTAAAATGTTTTATACGCTTAAAGCGTTTGTACGTTCTGTGCACTTTGCTATTTCATATTGATTGGACAATCGTAGATGAGTTACAAACATATTTTAATATTTTATTGCAATTTAAGATGCAATCTAATTGTTGTGTGAATTTACTTAAGTTAGCCTTACGTGATCAACGTATAAATGTAAGTATTTACGCGTTTCTATTTCATTACCATATAAAGCAAATTTCAAATTACAAATAAAAATTTTATTTCAAGAAAAAAAAAGAAAAAGGTAATCTTGAAATAAGCAGAAAAAACTTCTCAATTAATTCTCATTAAATTTGCTTCATATTTCACTCGGATTAGAGCAGAAAAACTAGCAAAACGAATTGGTCAGTTCGTGATGAAATCACACTATAACAAAAAATTGGACAACATTCTAAGTTGTATTATTCAGTTCGAAAAATTTGTTTTGTTTGAAATTATTAATTTTTTTTTTAATATTTGTGTAATTTAAAATATGCATTTACAAAAAGGAAGCAAAAATATTGCAAGCGGAAGGATTATAACTGTTTGCCAGACAGCACAATCTTCTGAAATATCATTTATTGATTTTTTTTCTTAGATCAATAAGAGAGAATTTCAATTCTATTTCATTATTTAGGTTATTCTATATACTTTGCTCATATTACCCACAAATCTAACTCTATTTTCTTGGCTAAGTAACAGAAAAAAAAATATTGTCCTCTTCAATTCTGTTTAACTAATTTCATTATTACTGCAACCGTTGAGAGCGCTAATTTGTAAAGATCAAATTTCAATGTTGATTGGAATTATGAAAGCCTTACGGAATAATCTGCTTGCTGTTGCTTTAATTTCATTTATCTTTGCTTTTCGATCTAAAATTTCGGCTAATTACATCAAAAAAAAAGTGGTATTTAACACTGAAATATGAATAAAACAGGTGGAGAAGAATTATAATAAACAAAGAAATGATTAATAGAAGAAAGCTTATTAAATTGCTAAATGGATAAAACAATATTTTTGAAAAATTTCTTTACTCAAACTATATTAAACGAAAAAACCGTAATAAAAATTTCATTCTCTGCGTTTAATTTAAGATTGCATTTTCGTATTTATTTCAGGACGAATAATCTTACAAGCTGATTGCTACAAAATAAAATAAAAAAATTCAATTTTAGTAAGGAAAAGACATTACCGTCATCCGGATAATCATAACCAAATTCCTGAAGGCAGTAAACTTTTTAAATTTTTGATTTATAAATAACTAAATTGAAAAATCTCAGGATGGTAGTCAAAATGACTTCAAGAGCTGAATGAGAACTTTAAACTACAAACGATTCATAAAAGACAATATTGATTGAAATTCATTCGTTTGTTTTTTTTCGATTTTTAATTTTATTTCTCAGTTTTAATTTTCAACAATAGTAAAAAGTACAATTTTAAAAGCCTGCATTTTTTTGGTTAATTGGAATTTAAGATGTCACCTTAATTTTATGAATTGGATCGCCTTCTGGAGTCTGAAATTATTAAATCCATTGGTAATTTTACTATTTATTATTGATTTTTTTCATTATATATTTTAGCTATTTAAATTAAATTTTCCTTCTTTTTCAAATATTCTTCCATACTTAACTGTTAAATTAATAAAGTTTAAATAAAAATTGATTGAAGCAAAATGATTTAATAATTTCTATTGTTAAACATAAATTCAACGACATATAATCACACGTAGCGTAAGGTAAATATATTTCCATTGATAATTTTTTTTTCGATGCAAAAGTATTACAAAATTTAAATCATTATTTTAGAAATTAAATTAGAATTCAATTTTTTGATAAATGCAACACACATTTGTGCATCATAAAATTATTATCATATCATATAAATATGAGAGCTTAACTGATATTTATTATCAAAATTTTTGAAAGTAAAGCAAAAATGACCCTAGTAGTGTCCAACTTATAACGACATATGACATAATAAGTTGGAAATTGCGAATAACAATCCATATCAAAGCTATAGAACGGTCTGATATGCTCTAAAAAAAAATAACTTTATCTGTTTAAATAATTTTTATGCTATTAAGTTAAGAAATTTCAATAACTTATTTCAATATCTGATATGCAAGCATTTTTGTTCACTAAATTCGTCAGTAATCTTACAGTTGTGAATTTTGTAAGAAATGAATTCAACAATTTAATCAATTTGAAAGATAGATGACATTTTTCATCAAATATGAAAATTATAATCTAATCTGAATTTTAATTAAAAATCAAAATAATTAAAGTATTGCTTATGATGAATATTTTCCGAATAATTATCAATCAATCAATCAATCAATCAATCAGTTTTGCATCCATCTAGCGAGGTCAATTAAAAAGATTAATTATGCAGATTAGCTTAGCATGGTTTGAATATGTTTTAAAAATTAACAAAACTTACGTGTTGGTGGAGCATAAAGGAAGAATCGCCTACAGTCGCTTTCTCTGAACAATGAAAAATTTGACAATTGTCCCGCTCTTAAGAATTCATCGTATTCGAAGGGTGAATCATCAAACCAACGATAATCTTTATTTATAAATGTTAATCCGATTAATAACGGAAGATCATTCCGGTCAGCATGAATAAGCCATTTATGTCGTTCAAATGCTAAATGGACCATATAACTTTAGAAATTGTAAATAATAATTATTCAAAAAATCGATGTTGAAATTTTGTCAAAATTATTATCATTCTTTGAAATTTGATGACAAAAAAAGGAAAATGCAATGGATGAATACTTCGATAAAGGAATTTAACGAATTCAAATTCATCACTATCGCGAATTGAAACACTGTTCATAATTGGATAATCTGATAACCGTCGGCATATATCTTGATCTGATGTTGCAATCGTTTTCCAACTTTCGTTAATTGTTGTATTCTTACAAATGCATTCGTACAATTGGTGTGTAAATTATTAAATTTTGAAATATTTTATAGCGATAGGTTTTTCAGCTTTAAACTTAGAATAATTCGTTAGTTTAACAAACGAGAAATATTAGTAATTTGTGACAAAATTGTTTAAGTAAGTTTAATATGACTAGCTATTATTAATTATTCATTAAGATATGAATTAAGTGAAATGATATGAGATAATAAGCTAAATGTTAGATATGTAATTGCATTACTCATCCAATAAGCAAATATTGCAATATCGAGATAAATTTCAAATTGTTTACTTGTTTACTAAATATTGCAATATAGGGACAAACTTAAAATTGTTTACTTGTTTACTGAATATTGCAATATCGGGGCAAACTTAAAATTGTTTACTTAAAATTGCAACTTGCATGACAAGATATGCTGTTGTTATTATCTAGCATAAAATGCTAATAATTAGATAACAGTTGGAGCTAATTTCAAATGACAAATGTAACAATTGAAGAACTAACACTTCGAGTGATTTTATGAATTATGTAACAATAAAAATCATCGCCGATTCGTTTTTTATAAAAGTCGAAACCACAAGAAACATCGCCTAAAATGATTGATGTCTATTGCCACTGCTTCTTTTTTTTAATATTCATTTTAAGAGCAAATTAATTTATTAGAAAAGGCACAATCTTACATGCTTGCAAGAATTTTATCATTTATAAATTTTAGCTAAAGCTTTTAAAATTATTAGCATAAAAAGTTTTCAAAAAAATCTACAATTTATCGTTAAATAAGAAGAACGTTGAAATTAATGATTATTTGAAATAGCAACTGAGTTTAATATGTGCTGCAAATGAAGTGATATGATTTGTTATCAGAAATTATGCTTGTTTTCACGGAAATCACGCATTACGTGTTAGCATGATCATTTTAATAATGCAAATGAATGCTAACTCTCTGCCCAACGTGTCCAGATAAGCGCAGTTGTGATACAAACAATAAAAACAACCGTACGTGACATCAATGAATGTTCATTTGATGAAGAATCTTACAAAATTCCATTAAAATAGTAATCAATCTGAAAAAGCAATCGACAGAATTATCAATTAAATGATAAATGCATTGAAATTTAAATTTCAACAATATTTGTTAATAAATATTATAAATCAAAAAATGCAACATAAACAAAAAATTTACACAACTTTCTTTTTTCTTTTTTATGTTTTTAGCAAATTTTCTATTATAGTTAGTATTACTTGAATGGTTATAATTTTTCCAATAAGAAGTAATCACTTTTTTGTTTTAAATTTCATCCAATGAAAGTAATTTCAATTTGAAATGTGAGTTTTAATTAGTAATAATAAGTACTCAAACTTCTATTAATCAAAATTTGTCAATGATTTCTTTGTTAAATAAAAATGATTTTAATTTAATTTATTCCTATTCCTAATTTTATTCCTTTTCTTAAGTTATTTTTCAAGATTTCATTAAAAGGATGAAATTAAAAAAAAAATTTCCATATTTAATAAATTAGATCCAATTTAATGAAACTTTTATTGTAAAATAGTTGAAGAAATGCAAAAAAAAAAAAATAAGTTTTTGGTTTATTAATTTATTTCATTCCTTCCTAATCATTTATAAGTGATCTAATCACTAGCACTTTTATAAGCTATCATATAAAGAAATTAGCTATAAGAGTATCAAAGTCATTTACACTTACTTTTCATCTTTTCACGACAAAGAATTCATTTCTTCATTCATAGATTATTTTCAATTTTAAGTTAAACTTTTTTTAAATATCTTTTATAAATTTAATATCTTTTAAATTATTTTTTGATGATATTCAAGGTTTTCCTTAGTTCTTATCACAAATCTTGCTATGACTATTTTCATGATAGGAAAACATCATAAGTTATCATAACTTATCATAAAAATCAGTAAGTATATTCGTACTGAATATAGGTTTAACTGGTAATTTGATTGCTTTTATTATTTGCTTTATTTTTCAATAATTTAACAGTTTCAGTTGTTGTTCATAATAAAGTATTTACTATGAAATAATTTGTAGTATTTCTAAATCTCAAAATGCTTATATTGTTTACAGGTAATGATTTTTTTTTGTCTAAATTCGTTCAGCTGAAGAAAAAATATTTATTTAAAAATTTCTCCATGAATTGTTATACCTTTTTAAGTAAAATTTTCCCGAGGAATCATTATATCTTTTTAAGTGAAATTTTCTCCAGAAATTATTGATCTTCCTAAGTTATCAATTTCTCAGATTCTTTTGATTTTTAGAGATTAGAATTATTCATAGTATAAATGTATGAATATGATAATGTTGAAGTGATATCAGTGATAAGTGATGATAAAAAGTAATGAAGACATTTAGGTTATCAAATGCAACAGATTTGATAATAGAATCAGTAAGGATGATTGAAAAAGTGATTAGTGCGAATCTCAACTGTAAATTTTGGAATTTCATCATTCATTATTAGCCTATCATTTTTGCCTGTGGAAAATACTTCAACCTAATTAAGCAGTTTCTTATTAACATTTAATTCTACTTACTTCTAATATTATATCAGTCAATTACTGATAATGCTGATAACGGCACACCATCCATACTGATCAGTTATATTATTCCCACACATATATGCTAAAATATTTGTGTTGAAAATTAAACTGAAATTATTCGAATTAGAATTATATGATTTCGGAGATGTTGAGAAATAGAAGCAGTATTGTTGATAAAAATTTGAAATAGGACATTGATAAGGTTTTGATAGCAAATTCTGATTATTTCACGAAAATGATTTTCATGTTACTAAATTCTTTTGCTTGAATTCTCTGCTAGTTTAGTATTTATAATTTTCCGTTAATTTTTTGAAGTCATCTTTACAGCTGTTAATGACTTCAAGAAATGAAGATGATTTAATGATTTAATAAGAAACTGTAAGAAATGCAAAAAAAAGACACTTAAAAAGTGATAAGAAATGTAATACATTAAGATGATAATTTTAAATTATATAAATACTGAAAAAAACCAATTAAATTACTTTTCATCAATTCAATAAAATCATTTTCATGGTTAGCATTTAATGAACATATCTCTACGTATTAATATAAACGTTTAAAAGTTGCTCAAATTTTCAAGAATAGAATCTATTTAGAAAATACATTATTATTCTTCGAAATAATTTTTTAAAATTGAATTTTATCACTTAGCTGATAATTTTACCGATTGTTTCTTCATCTTAACTACTATTTTAATGGAATTTTTCAGGATTCTTCATTAAACGAACATTTGATAATATCACGTACGGTTGTTTTTATCGTTTGTGTCACAGCTGCGCTTATCTCGACGTGTTACACAAAGAGTTAGCATTCATTTGTATTATTAAAATGGTCATTTCACAATTTGTTTATTTCTTTTGAAATGTATGCTAACACGTCATACGTGGATTTCCGTGAAAACAAGCATACTTTTTGATAACAAATCATGTCACTTTATTTGTATAATTGCATTTTGTTACTGATACAGGAAATCAACAAATACATTTTTATTATTTACGCAATGCGATCATTTAAGAGAAAATAAATATATTTCTATAAACAAAACAAATAAGTTTAAAAAATTAAAATTAATTTTAAAGTTATAAATTATAATATTGCATAAATGTTTAGATTAAAGGTAATTTGGAAGATGTGCGAAGTGCAATATTTCATAACCGAAAGGCGGAAGCTACTAAACTTGTAGAAGAGACAGGAGAAATAAATAAAAAAGGACTTTCCGGACTCAAAGAACGCTTCAAGAGAAAAACGAGTTAAACTTTCTTTCAATTCATAATGAAATTGAAAAATATTTTCAAATCTGAAATTTCATCCATTTGCGCGATTAACTTGAACCATTTTATTCTATTTACATGAAATAAACAAATACCGGAAAAGTTGTAAATTTCAGGAAAAATTTCCCTATGTCTTCTTTTTTTGGATCAGTTGAAAAATAACAGAATTTTTCAGTTAACTAATCAAAAAATGTAAGAGAGAATGTGAGAAATGAATTTGTAATTGTGTTTGGATATGGAATATGAAAATTTATGAATATTTTATGTTTGAAATTGTTCTGTGCTTCAAAATAACATTGTTGTTCGCGTGGTATTAATTGAATTAATTATTTTTCATACTTATTTCATTCAAATGTGATCGTGAATAAATTTTTGAATATTTAAACTTTTGAATAGTTTATTTGGAAAAAGGAAAATTAAAATTTTACAATGCATACATAATATTTATAGTATCAAAATTTTGAAACTGTGAATTTTAGTAATTTGTTTGTTAAAAAAATATGAAATGATTGTTTCATAGGAACGATGAAATTATCTGATAAATTCAAAAATGCTAGTCAAATAATACAGCTTATTTCGTTTTTTTTTATTGCTTCTCTTGAGTAACAATAATACTAAGTTTAATTAATTGAATTAAACAAATTAATTTGTTTAATCATTCAGCTTAATTTCTTTTCCCGATGATAATTTTGTATGTGTCACCCATGAAATCAACTTGATGATGACATTTGTAAGTTGTATTGATGAAATTAAATTCGAAGTTAAGCGCAATTTTTTGCTGATAATGTAACTTTAACTTTTACAAAATTCAAAATTAATCATTTTGGCGAGATTTTTATATTAACTGAGATTTAAAGAATTACTCAATTGTAATTTTTCTAAATATTTTTACATTTACTTTTTGTATAAATTCATGCAACCCTTGAGAGTGTCAATTTGTTAAGATCAGATTTAAACGTTCATGGAATTATGAAAGTCGTATTGAATAATTTGCTTTAATTTCATTTAACTTTGCTTTTCGACCTAAAATTTTGGCTAATTACATCAAAAAAAAGTGGTATTTAACACTAAAATATGAATAAAACAGGTGGAGAAGAATTATAATAAACAAAGAAATGATTAATAGAAGAAAGCTTATTAAATTGCTAAATGAATAAAACAATATTTTTGAAAAATTTCTTTACTCAAACTATATTAAACAAAAAAACAGTAACAAAAATTTCATTCTCTGTTTCTAATTCAGGTGCATTCAATTTAAGATTGAAGTTTCTTATTTCAGACCGAATAATCTTGCAAGCTCATTGCTGCAAATAAAACAAAAAAATTCAATTCCAGTATGGAAAAGGTATTATCGTAATTCAGATAATCATAATCAAATTCCTAAAGACAGTAAACCTTATGAAATTTCGATTTATAAAGAATTAAATTGAAAAATCTCAGGATGGTAGTCAAAATAACTTAAAGAGCTGAATGAGAACTAAGTGTAAACCTAGGCTTAAGTGTATGTGTAAACTAAAATCTAAGCGTTCTTACATTTGTTAATCTTTTTGACGAGAATTTTGATTTTGATGATAAATGCTTCACTTTTTCCATTTGACCGTGGCATAAAACTGCTAGAAGTATAACAAAGACATAGTTAATACTTTGTAACATTTGCGCTTTCTTCCTTTTGGCAATTTAAGCACTTCGTAGATAATAATAAAATTATGAATAACATAATCTCTGAAATTTTTTGTTTTACAACAACAAACTGGTCAATGACGTGATGACGAGAATAATGTCATGAATATTACATCCTCCATATGACATTATCGCATGATCAGCTCTGATTCACTTCAATTTTTTTTTTTTTAAATTGTTAATTGAAAATGAGTTTTATCCATGTTTCTTTAATTAGTTTATAATTTTTGCAAAATATGGCTAGGGAATGCACATGTGAAGAGACAAATATAAATTATTAGCCTGAATATTATTCATTAATTGAGCTTTGTTCGTTACCTGAATGTTAATCTTAATCTCTGAGTATTAATCATTCCTAAACATTATTCACTACTTTAGCATTATTGATTATCTGAACATTATTCATTATCTTAACATTATTCAAAATCTGAATATCATTAATTTTCCGTTACGGCGACAAAATTATTTGGTAATGGACTTAAAAACATAATTGTATATCGACACGGTAAGTGTCAAATGGATAATGTCAAATCGGAAACGATTTAGCAGCGAATCAAATTGTGAAATTATTATTCGAAGTGTCAATTGCCCGACTTTTCTATCGAATAATAAATAGACAAACGTTCAGGTAAAATTTCGTTCAGTAAATAGCTTATCTTAATCATTTCCACGTCATTTTCACAGTTTATAAATTGTTTTTAAGAAGATCTGAAGTCGTTGCAATTTACTTTTTTTTAAATTTTTTAGTGTCAAACAATTTAGCTAGATTACAAGTATTGAAAAAATTATTTATTTCTCGTTTATAACACTTTATTGTGGATTATGAATGAAACTATTTTTATATAATAAATTTAAGCCAAACATTAGTATTTGACAACTGTGATAAATTAGTGATTGTAAGCTAATAAGAAGATCTTGATAACAACATGACGATATCACAGGAACGTCTGATTTTTTTCTTTCATGCTTCCGATATTGGTTTCCATCTGAACTAGGATCAAAATTTCTTAAAATCTTGCTTTGTTAAGCCAAAAAAAAAAAGAAAAATTAACAGTCACAATTTGGTTTTGCAAATGAAATGATGAATATCTTTCACAAAATTAGAAAAACAATATTAATTTGATGAAGATTACAATGTACTAATCCTTTCTGAAATGGCATTTCCAAAGTTTGTTGATGCATCATTGAAGCGTTACTGTCACCATTGTCAACATTGAAGCGTTACTGTCACCATTGTCAACATTGAAGCGTTACTGTCACCATTGTCAACATTGAAGCGTTACTGTCACCATTGTCAACATTCTTAAACAAATGGTTCTATTACATGTGTGCTACATCTGATAATGATAAGAAAAGTGTTGTAGCATCTAATGAGTGTAAATGCAAGTGTCATCCTAATTCTCTTCCGTACGATATGATTACACGAAAAAAAAAAATGCATAATAAAATGAATGTGTGTGTACATTTGTTGTCCTTTTTAATGGCAATTTTAATTTTCATAGTGAATGCTAATGTTGTTATTTTCTGCATTAAACGATATCATCAAACTGTTGAAAATGTTGATTAGTAGAAGTACTTATTATTACTATTTAAAATTCACATTTCAAATTGCAACTACTTTCACTGCATGAGATTTTTAAAAAAAAAGTATTTAATTATTATTGAAAAAATTACAACCATTCAAGTAATACTAACTGTAATGGAAAGTCTGGCAAAAAATAAAAAAAAAATTATAATAAAAGAAAAAAGAAAGTTGCGTAAATTTTTTATATATGTTGCATTCTCTGATTTATAATATTTTAATGAAAAATGAAAAAAAAAAATTAAAATTTGGATTTCAATGCATTTATCATTTAATTGATAATTCTATCGATTGCTTCTTCAGATTGATTACTATTTTAATGGAATTTTGTAAGATTCTTCATCAAATGAACATTCATTGATGTCACGTACGGTTGTTTTTATTGTTTGTGTCACAACTGCGCTTATCTGGACACGCTGCGCAGGGAGTTAGCATTCATTTGCATTATTAAAGTGGTCGTTTCACCACTTATTTGTTTGTTTTGAAGTCTATGCTAACACGTAATGCGTGGATTCCCGTGAAAACGAGCGTAATTTCAAGCATAATTTCTGATAAAAAAACTGACATAATTTCTGATAACAAATCATATCACTTCATTTGTAGCATATATTAAATTTAGCTGCTATTTCAAATAATCATTAATTTTAACATTTTTTTTATTTAACGACAAATTGTAAATTTTTTTTTGAAAACTTTTTATGCTAATAATTTTAAAAGCTTTTTTCAATTTATAAATAATAAAATTCTTGTAAGCATGTAAGATTGTGTTTTTTCTAATAAATTAATTTGGTTTTGGAATAAACATAGCAGTAACAATAGTGGTGTAGGATAGATAATTAAAAATCAAGAATTTCAAATTTTTAATTTCAGAAGTGTGTTATGGTGATTATGATATGAAACGAATTGGCTTGGATGTTTATTGTTTTAGAATGCATTCATTCAATAGATTTGTTAGTTTTTCAACAATTTCAATTCTCCAATTCTTCAATTCTTCAAATTCACTTCATCCATATCTTAATAAATAATTTATAATACCTATTTATATTAAGCTTAATTAAATAAATTTGTTTGTTTTAATCTGCTAATATTTTTGGTTTGCTAAATTGGTTAACGAATTATTTATTCCAAGTTTAAAGCTGAAAAATCTATAGTTATAAAATATTTCAAAATCTGATAAAAAATTTGATAAATTTTTACAAAATATTTTATAGGATAAGGAATACATTGATGAATTCTTTAACAGACCAGATGGCAAAGGTGACAATCGTATGTGTGAAGAGTTTACATTGCCTGCTTCACCAAATGGAACCACTATTACCATTCGTAATAAAAAAGAATATGAATTCGTTAAAGTATTATATCGAAGTATGCATTTCATTTCAATTATTTTTTTCGAAGTTTTTATTTTTATTTTCAAATAAACTAAATTAAATATGTTTGTTTTTTTCGCTTCTACAATTTTTTTCTTCAATTTTCTAAAACATAAATATTAGATAAATAATTCTTTTTAATTTCATTAGTTAAATTTTGAAAAGAAAAAAATTATTTCATTCATATTTACAATATTAATTTTCAACTATCATATAATTAATTTGCTATCAATTTTAGTAATTGTTTGATTTGTTTAGCAGCCGATTACTCACTAACTTCAATGCCATTACTGATTGGCTTAAAATATTACGATGAACGTTTTGAGTGGTCCGATAAATCAGTATTTAATTATGCTGGTTTCATGGAAACTGATTTCAAATCACGTTTTACATATTTAAAAAAAGGCCAATGTCGACGTTTTTTCATGTACAGTCCTCCAACATGTAAACTTTGTTAATTTTGAAAATATAAAACTAATTTCATTTAAATTATAATATATTTCTCATTAGACAAAAATTTATAATTGTTCAATTGATAATTATTTGAAAAATATTCGTCCTAAATAATATTTCAATTATCTTGTCTTTTTAATTTAATTTTGATTAATTATAATCTTCTTATTAGATAAAAAATGCAATTATGTTTCAAATTGATTAAAATTAAGTTGCAATTGATTGAATTTACTTCTTATAGAAATTCAAAACTGTAAGATTATTGCATATTGTAAATGAATTATGAAATAAACTAGTGCAATTGTATAATATTGTAATTTCATATTGCTATTTTAACATATAAACATTATCTTTCTTTTTAGATGGCGCCAGAAAATACCTCGTCTTTGATATTGATTGTAAAATACGATTTTTAGAATTTCGGGCTTTATGTCGATATAAAGTACCACGTTCTGAGGTCATTTTTGTTTTTAAAAATTCTGATAATAGATGAGTATCAGTTAAACTATCTCGAATAGTACGTATTTATAAGATATGATAACAGTTTTATGATACACAAATGTATATCGCACTTATCCATCATTGATAATTTAGGTGATTAAAAAATTAAAATTTAATTTAATTTCTAAGGTAATGACCAAAATTTTGCAATACTTTTGCAAAAATTAAAGAAAATATAATTGCCTTATGCTACGTGTGATTATTGTCGTCGAATTGCCGTTTAACAATTGAAATTATCAACTCATTTCGTTTCAGTCAATTTTCATTTAAACTTCATTGATTTAATTTTTAAGTGTGAAAGAATATTTTGAAATAGAATGAAAATTTAACTCCAATAATTGAAATATATATAAAAACTTAGTACTTAGTAATGGGTGGTGGGAATACGAATGTAGAAACTATGTGGTAGGGATTACAAGGAAAACATTCTCGGATAACATTTAATGAAAATCAATTTCAGCTTTACGTCAAACCGGTCCCTCAACCTGATGACTACTCTAAAACGGAAGTGGTATCATTTTTTATTGAAACTTAATATAGGAATAGTAGAGGAATGTAACCTTATATAAAATTATACTTTTCACTATTATTGAAAAGTAAACTTTTCAAAATGAACAGACTGATTTCATTCAATATTATTTTGATAGCATATGAAATGTTCATAGTTTGAAGTTCTAATTCGGCTCTTTAAGTTATTTCAACTTCGTTTGTTTAGAATGTATGGAAATTATAAAAAGTTAATGATAAAGTATTTTTATAATGATACTGTAAAATAAGTTCATAGAAAAAAATCAAAAACTGTTTCATTTGATCGTTTGTTTAGAAAAGAAAAACAAAGCAAGTGAAATACTTTTTCGATCTTAACTTTCCTGAAAAATTTTCGGTTTATTTTCTGTAAATTTGAATTTTAAAATGCTTAATGTTTTAGATTACTCAAGATTTGGACTACCATGATTATTGGAATGAAAGTAATTTTTTTTCCTAAACAACATTGATTTTTTTGATTTTATTTTTTTGGGTATGAACTTACAAAATTCTTTCGCCTAAAACAAATAGCAAAATGCAATTTTAAATTAAACACACCTGAATTAGAAAGAGAGAATGGGAAAATTTTTATTACTACTTCGTTTAAGTTTGAGTAAAGTAACTTTTCAGGAATATTACTTTGTCCATTCTGTTTATTTTTATTCATATTTCAAGATATAATAATTTTTTTGATATAAGTACCTTTTTTTTTTCGATATTTATTTTGATACCATTAGCTGAAATTTCAGTTGTATAGAAGAAATAATTGCGACAAAAGCAATGACAAGCAATTATTCCGTAAGGCTTTTAACTAATTTTTTCATTAGCACAAAATTCTTTTCAATGATAGCCAAAAAATTTCATAATAATTTCATTAATATTAAAATCTTCACAGATTAGTGCTCTTAGAAGTTTCAGCAATTAAATGGAACTAACAATATTTAAATTAAGGACAATATTTTTTTTTCTGTTACTTAGCCAAGAAAATAGAGTTAGATTTGTGGGTAATATGAGCAAAGTATATAGAATAACCTAAATAATGAAATAGAATTGAAATTGTCTCGTATTGATAAAACATCTAAAAAATCAATAAGTGATATTTCAGAAAATTGTGCTGTCTGGCAAACAGTTATAATCCTTCCGCTTGCAATATTTTTGCTTCCTTTTTGTAAATGCATATTTTAAATTATACAAATATTATTTGTAAATAATTTCAAATAAAAAAAGCAAAAAAAAAATTGTGGGATTATAACCTTCGAAGTAAATAACACGATTTAGAATGAAATGCAAATGAATATTGTTCAATTTTTTGTTATAGTGTGAAAGTTATTACTTATAAAGCTACAAATAAAGTTATCTACAAGTAAACTTCAACTATGTTTCTTGTCCTATCGAAGGAATTAATCAATTAATTATCTGTCAATATGCATGTCACATACATAACTTATGTTAATGGATAAATTACTGCATAACATTCACTTACTCATGCGACCATAGTAAGATGATTTTATTGTTGACAAAATGTGACAATAGTGTACATCCATTGCATGGTTACCTGAAACTTTTTCTACTGATTCATTTGGCGGCAATTGACTTCATAGTATCTAATGGTTACTTGGATCATTCTGTTCACAATTAAAATCAGATTATTGTTTTAAATTATTTTTTATTCAATAATCCCTAAAAGTACAGTTTGACGATTTTGAAATGGTTTGCACGGTGCTTATTTTATCCCTTTATGACTTCTGATCTTTACGAACTTTCTTCTTGGATTAATTATTAGTCAAGATGCTACAATTTACAACAATTTTCTGAGTCCAATTTTTATTTTTGTAAGTATTATATAATTTGCTGCACCAAATTATAACATAAATTTTGAGATATTAGAATTATTCATTCCTGAATAATCCATTCCGGCGAAGTGCTTCCGGAATGAATTATTCACATTATATTCCCTCATTTTTCCTTCAGCACAATGATCCGCTTCTTTTCTTTTTCTTTTGCGGAATTTTTTATGTTTGATATTATCTTGTATGTATCTTTCAGCAAACATTACACTATAATTTTAATTGCATTTTAAATAAAATAAAACTTTGTCTTTTCGACAAATTTAAAACTACATTTTTTGATAAATTTACGCTGCATTTTTAGTGTGTGTTTACGTTGCATTTTAGCAAAAAATTGTGCTCAATTTTTGATCAATTTGTGCGGAATTTTTAATAAATTTATGCTATATTTTTGCAAAAAATCATGTCTTATTTTTGATAAATTTACATAGAATTTTTATCAAAGTTATGCTAAATTTTTAATAAAAAGCATATAACAAAAATGCGCTAATGTCACAGCTCTATGATCTTTCCATTTAATACAAATATACGATGAAAAGTGGTAGATTGTATAGATAGAATTACTCTAATAAGAATTGCATAAAATCAATTCATTGCTGGAAAATGGTCAAATATTCGATTTCCTTTGGTCACATTGTCATGAGAGGAAGACATTGTATAGGAAAGAAATATTAACCCGCCAATAGTAATTTCACTAGCTTTAGTCTAAGGCTGTGTGTGTATATGTGTGTGTGTGTATGTGTGTGTGTGTGTATGTGTGTGTGTGTGTATGTGTGTGTGTGTGTGTACGTGTGTTTGTGTGCGTATACTATTGTTACTGGTTACTGGTCATTATATTGGTCACTCGAATATATCTAATATGAGATATGTGAGCAAGAAGAGATCATCCATTGCTTCCTATATAAAATATCTGATTTCTTTAAATCTCTCATACAAACTGCTATCTTCCATTTGCTTTTCTCTTAAATTTCTACATTTCTCTTACTGTATAATCCATCGAATCTCTACCTAACTCATAATATTTTTATTGTTGTCATTTTGCATTTTGCACATAGTCCACAATTTCTTTCATTTTCTCTTCTATCAATTTATTCCATTTTCTTCCTCTTTAATTGAGCGGTTTTTGTTCTTTCTTGGGCGGTATTTCTCTCCTTTTCTTTTTTTTTTGCTTCCTTTTTAGGCGGGTATTAAATGTTAGTACCATTAGTTAGGGATATAAATTCGAGAATACTTTTGCTACATTTCATTTTATCTTCCATTCATCATCAAATTCTTAGATGTCACTTTCTTCTCATTAGTTGGTTACAATTGGTCATCGTTATTAACAGCAGAAATAGGGATCATTCAATTTAGCTCAAATTTATAGAGTTTAGTTTTAGTTTCAGACAATTTAATATTGAAACATTTCCGTTCTTAAATCAATCTGTAAACTCAGCGTAACATTTTACTGCTTACAATTAGTCATCGTTATTAGTAGGAGAGGGAGAGAAAGAGAAAGGAAAAGAGAGAGAGGGGTAATTCAAATCATCTTGTCCACCTCAAATTCATTTTTCTTTTCCTGTCTTATTTTGTTCTTATGTTGGGATTAACCAATTTGACCTAATACATTGTAATTCTTAATTAATATCTGCTGTACGGTAGCAATCTTTGAAAGATATGATCTTCGTGCACTGTTTCTTTCGTCCAATTCAAGAAAAAAATGTCCAGTTCATAAAAGTTTCATAGACAGATTCATAGAAATTCATTTTTTTTATGAGGAATTTCAGGTTTTTCAAGTTTACATCTTACTACTTACCGTACGACTAACATTCATCATCATGGCTAAGACAGGGCCGAAGGGATCAAAAAAGTCAAGTAAAAGGTCAAGCGGAGCATCAACATCAAAGCAAAAGAAGACGAAGAAGGTCAAAGTAAGTTAGCTTTTTTTTTTATTCCCATTAATTTAGACTTGTTGTAGCAGTTAAGCAAGACAGTTAGTTAGTGTGAATGAGTACTATAAGCACATAAGTACTATAATTACTACAAATATAAGTACTAACATATCGGTCATTAATAGACTAAACTAAGTCTAATGATGACATGATATGTTTTATTTTCAGTCCATTTCCTATTTTCGTATTTTTCAAGATGTTTTTGTAGGATCCGAATGCACCGAAGCGAGCCAAGTCAGCTTACATGTTCTGGTTGCTGGAAAATAGATCTCGTATAGCGAAGCCTGGCATGTCTGTTATTGATGTGAGCAAAGCAGCAGGTGTTGAATGGGGCAAGGTAAAAGATAAGAGCAAGTACGAGAAAATGGCGAGCCAAGATAAGCAGCGATATGAAGCGGTATGTATTTTCTTTTTCAGATATACATTTGATTACTAATGTTTTGTTTGTGTAGATTAAAAGAAATCGCGTTTGAAATTCAGTTTGTAACAAGTGAAATTACAGTAGCAATTCTAGTTGCATTCATAATAATGTTTAGTTTGAATCATTTTAGTTACATTATTCTAGGGAAATATTCGTTACTAAGATAAACATGTCAACTGATCTTCGTGAATAAATCCATTATGTTGATCAGTTTGACGCATCATTATCATTATCATATCATATTCGCTATAATATAAGTTTTCGAAGCTATAGTCGTGGGTTATTTATGGTATCACCAGTTCTCAATAGCTATTTTATAATTCCAGTTGATTAGTTGATTCATTTAATTCATAATCAATCTAAACAATACATTTATCATTTGAGAAAACAAGAAAGAAGTTAGGTAGGTCAAATTGGGTGCACCAATAGATCTGACTTTGAATTGACTGATTTTGATGTAATTGACTTTGAGAAATGAAGACATAGGACAGTTCATTCTTCGAATAGTCTTTTTCGAAATCAAATTGAAAGCTGATTTCAGGAAAAGAAAAAATACAAGAAGTAAGAGTGAAGAAGATTAAAGGCAACGGTTTTTTTTTTCTTTTTTTCATGCATTTTTTTTAAGCTGTTAATTTTAATCTCGCTTATTTTTGTCATGGAACTTTTTTTGTATGTGTGTTTTTTTTGACTTCGGATATTCTATCTTTTTCTTTTGCGCATTCCAAAATTTTATTGTCGAAATTTCATGTCGGATATTTTATCCTTTTATATGATTTTTTCTTTATAAAGTTTCAACAGAAACAAAATCTGAGGTTTGTTTAAAATAGGAAAGGAATTTTAAAGGGCTGCAAAATTATCGTCAGGGATTATCACCAACTCCTATCAGCATTTAATCATGCTGATTGCCTGACCTTTATATTACCGTATTCCTTCCAAATGTTTCATTTTTTTTTCTAATGATCTTGCTTTGTATTGGTTGCTAATTAATGGAAATACCTCAGTGTTTTTGGGTGCGCTTCATTAAAAAATGTTGAAGTAAAAATAAGTTGATTTGAGATGTGTCGAACATCGGTAAAATTCCCTGTCTACTCTTCATATATCATACTCGACTTGTAATATCGATCAAGCTACTACTAAATAAGTTCGGTACGGAAGAAGACTGTACTGAGGTACGAAATGGGATCATCTCAATTAAGTAATTAAGAGTGTAAAATAAAACAGTATGTGGTGATAGCGCTCTCTACTGCAAAATTCAAGCAATTTTACGGAATAAGACGGGGGAGATCAGTCAAAGCAAAAAGTCATGCTGTTTTCTAGTATTTTGAAGTAATTTGTTGGATAGATTTGATTATTTAATTAGCTGATTGGATGCTTTTGGAAATCTAATAATTATGGCACAGTTACTAGTTTCGAGATATAAGGAAGTAGGAAATTTGAGGCTAATATGTTACTAGTTTTACAAACCTATGCACTGATGAGATCGTCCAAAGAGTGTCAAGGTTATGTGATAGAAGCTGATAATTTACTGGTTTTTTGATTTGAGTTTTTCATTTTCGAAGCTTCCTTACATTATTAATCTCTTAAAGGAGAGGCTAGTAAGGGAGTAATTTTTTTTTCGAAATATGGAATATGCTAGGAGTGATTAATTAAGTAATTAGTAGCGTTGGACTGAAGTTTTTAATAATGAATTGGAGCTTGCGGTTGTTACTGCAATTAAATCAACGAGTTAAAAAATAGGAAAATTAAGTTTGGACTGAGAAATTAAAATTTAATTATTTTCCAGGAGATATGATGGTGAAGGTGTTTTTGAAATAATTTTAAGCTATGTTTCGTATTATTGCTTCTCCTTTGACGAATGTAAGATGTCAAACCGTTTTCCAGAAATTTTCAAGCTTTGCTCAACCTTCAGTTTCTGATCATCAGGTGTGATTGTTTAATTTTTTTACACATTGTATACTGTCATTAATTTTATTCGTTTTACCTGTTGACATGATGGATCAGTGTCGTAAACGTAAGGTTGAAAACTGCGTGAGATTAAATGGTAGGTGGCATCTTGACCATATTGAAAAATGGATCAATAATTAAAACGATTTAATTAACTTAAAATAGTTGTTTTTATTTAGTTTGATTCAAAGTGCTTTACAAATATCGTGGATGAAAATGGACTTGTCATCGCCATTGTTTCTTCGTAGGGTTATCAATCCATCGTAATGGAAGATGTTTTATGTTGACTTAATTTTATTTAGTTTCCTCATGTAATTGTTTTCTTAATTTATACAAACATTTTGTCTTTTTGTTACCCAAAGATTTCTTTTAACTTGACTCATCCATTAATTGGAAATTAAGTCGTACCATGTACAGCAGGTGAGTAAGAAATATGTAATCTTTGACAGCTTTAGCTGGTGATCATATTAAAAAAAAAGTAACTGCATTCCAATTAGTATATTCGAAATCATTAAGTGATTAGTATGAAGTGATGAGTTAATTCATTATGTATGAGATTTGGTTGTTTTAATTTAATGAAAAATATATTTTCCAGATATCAGAGATAAGCATATCAAAAAATTCCAATAAACCATTTATTCTGCTGGAGGAAGATAAATCTGTAGTACCGGTTTTTGATTTAAATCGAAGGTTGGGAAATGTTTTTGCTCAATTTCGTTATCGACACTTTTTCGAAAAAGAATTCACTGTTAAAGGCTTTCTCAATGGAGCAATACAGGTAATATCAGTTGATAATATAATAAAGCCACTTACATAAAAATTGGTTCGAGCAAAAATTTTTTTCTCTCGAATTTTTATGAATTCATTCTTAATTATAGATTATATTTTCAATTAAAAAGAAGCTTTAGCCAGAAAAAGTTGAATACAACCTGAGAGTTTCATGATTATTTTTAGAAACCTTAACCTGGGAGTTTCATGATTATTTTTAGAAGCAGGTCAATCTTGTACCAGTTAATTTTAGAATGGAGAGATATGAAACATATGAAACTATAAGTGGGGGTAAGAAGAGATTTCTCAGTAAATATATCATTTTCAAAGTTTTAGCACTTTATAAAGTTCCTATCTAAGTTGACTTAGATTTTTCAAGGCTCGTAGCTGTAATTTATAACTGTAATTTTGTCTTTTCAGACTTTCCGTTTTAAAATTTTCACTTTTTATTGCTATTAAAATTTTATCGAAACTAGTTCCTAAGCTAAAAATGAAGAACCTTTAGTCTTTGTAATAGGTTTCTGTTTAGAGCTGTATGAATACAATGATTATCAACAATTGATGTTATTAAAAAGTCATAATATTAGTTTTTGATGCATAATTGATAGTTGTAGTTGCAAAATGCCTCCCTTATAGCCATTAAAAAAAAAAAATTCCAATGAACGATTCATGATCACACGAACTACCACTAGAAATGCATCGAGAATCTTTTTACCTTATCTTATAAAACTTGAAATATAGCATTATTGTTTTAAAAATTATTGATCGTATACTCACAACTCTAACATAGCATCTCTTTACTTCATCATATCAATCAATAGGATTCTTTCTAGGCTGCTATCTTATGTGCGGGTTATATTCGTCATGGAGACTGGGGTAATTTAAGAAGGATTATGATTGATGAAGCTGTTTCTGAATTGCAAACGCGATTCGATCCATTTAATATGGAAGATTTCGAAAGATTGCAATTCTCTATTAACGATGTTATTTGTTCCGTCATCGATTCCTCTTATACATGTGGCAAAGTACAACCAAAGAGTGCGTTTTTTTTAGCATACTACTAAGAACGCAAACATGCATCATCACTTACGATTTTTCTTTGGAGAATGTCTTTGTTTGATTTTCTGATTTCTCAAGCCAAACCAGAAGTAGAAGAATTAATAGTTTATTTTTCGTATGCACCCTTCCGTAAAGTTGTTGCAAAATTAAAATCAGGTGATGATAAAGTTACGAAAAGTTTCTAGTATCCTAAGTAGAAATTTGGAATTCTTTTTGCTATATATGACCCGTAACTTATAGTAATGTCTCCTTGACATGATTATAGTGAATAAAACTTCGCAATTTTTGATGAACTTAAAATGAATTATTGTTTCCTGTGGATACTTGAATCGAATCTGCACCCTAATACTTCTTTGATTCTAAACCATTTTCTGAAGTTCTAACATTGCTAATTTCTGAACACAAGTGTAATTAATTGGGAACAGTCAGATATGATTATTGCAGCTTCTGGATTAAAGTCATTTTTTCCATTAAAACATCGAGCTTTTTATTCACAAGCTATCATTTACATCAAGAAGAGCAATATCAATGAAAATGAAAGTATTGAGCGTTTGCTAAGGATATCACCTTCTGGAAGTTTGCTCATCTGCAACATCACGTAAGTTTTTTACATGCTATAATGGACAACAGCCGAAGAAATCCTTCAACAGTAGCCTGAGAAAAGAGAGGAAGCAGAAATGAGGAAAGCATGAAAAGCGAATCTTGTAATGAAATAAGCGCAAGTTAGAAAAAAAAACTTGATATCATACTTAGGATGAAGGAAGAAATATGCAGTGTCGAAATAAAAGATTATCAAAAGGATGACCTTTTCATTTTGCTTTATGTGTTTCATCTGTTTTCCATGTACTTTTAATTTTCTTTTTTTTTTCTTTCATTATTACTTTTATATTTTCCACCGATAATGCAATCTAAAAAGGGAATCAATGGGAAATCTGCATGAAGTATTTCTGAAGGAAACGAAGATTATTTCTAGATTATCGAGAATTCTAAACCCACTTGGGATGTGGAAAGTTACCCGAATCAATTTCTTTGATTACCCGTAAGAAGCAGATGGATTATTGGGAATGTTCCATGTTGTCTAAATGGAACGCGCCGATGAGGTTCAGATTAAATTTGGATTTAGTGAACAATTTATATTGTTACACTGACTCATTGTATCAGTGATTCTTCTAGATTTTTCCCTTGATTATTAATAATACTTCCGCTGTCCTTTGATAAGCTTTTGATATAATTTTGTGACAATTAAAATTTTGCACAAATCCATATCATGAATTATTTGTTGCTCAGGATTAACGTAATTAGAAGTGTTCATAAATGAAATAGAATGTTTTAGATACATTGCTCAATGCATACAAGTTCATAGGCTAAAATGAATATCATTAATATAGACCAGAATGATAGAAAATTTCACTTAGAGGAATTGTATAAAATTAACATTAAAAAATTGGGAATCATCACAAAAAATTGCATAACAACTGATCTAACATTACTAGTGATTTTATATTTCTAAGAAGTAAAGTCTCCTAGTCTTAAACAAGCTGCTTAAGCATTTGCTAGAGCTCGGATTTAGGAATTAACAAAATTTTAAAAGAACTTAACAAAAACACTTCTATATCATCCCGCAAAATCTATATCCTTCATTTCTTGTAAAATCTTGTAAATACAACAGGAATTACTTATTCAATATGAACTGATGTGTTGTCATCTGAAGAGCTTCCCATTCTGCTTTAAAGGCTTGCTTTGGATCTTGTGGCATTGCCATTGCTGCACCGCTCATCTGTTCTTCCATCATTCGGGACTGATCGGCTGCATTATTTTCACCCAGTACCAAAGTATAGATTGCTCGCAGACCAAAAACATTTAGGAAGTACCATGAGGCAGATGATACCCATGCAGCGTCCAGTGATGCTAGTTCTATTCCTGAGAAATTTGTACTGATATCGATGAATTTAATTTAACCTCGAGAATTTTGCTTAGCAATTTGAAATTTTAATTCCACTCCCGAATTTCATAGTTTCTTTTTCTTTCGGGTTTGGATTTTGTCTGAAACTGGATTAAAAAAGCCGTGTGATTTTTAAGGATAAATTCTGAAAATGAAGAACCTCTTTGAAGCATTGGCTTAAACCTTAAAGTAAGTGGGAATGGAACTCGAGTCGTCACGAAACCGCTGAATGTCCAATTTATCCAACCACCAATAACAATCATTGGCAGAACGTTGAGTAAATTACCCTTTAGAAAAGAAAGGAGGTTAGGCTTTCCGTAAAATTTATATTTTGTAAAATGGCAAATTATTACATCATGGCATTGATTTTATGAAAGTTTAATGATTCTGCACATTAACAACTAAGTCTTAACTTCATTATTTCCACTGGTGATTTGACCAATATAGATCCTTTTTTAAATTGCTAATCAAAGATAAAAGGCATTTTTGCAAATGAGATGATGTAGTTTCGACAAGATCGAAAGTTATTTCACTAACCTTAGAAAGACATTTGAGGAATTAAAAAAGTCACATTTGAGGCTATATCTTGATGTGCAGAAGGTCCAAATTTTTCAGCTTAAACTTAAACAAAAGTCAATATTAACAATTAGATGCATCTTGATATAAAGTAAAAAATCAACATAAAGAAAAAACCTTCAACATATCTGTCATCATTGTTGGGTCAGCCATGGGATTTTGCATTTGTGACGGTCGTCGCATGCCCTAAAAAATCAAAGTGAATTTTTAGTGATAGCATTAATGTCAATACAGTTTGATACGAAATGTATGTCAAATTAAAACTTCACCAACAGTTTACATTCTAAGTCTTTACAAATTTCACTTTTTGAATTTATTTTGCTTGATGAATTTCCTAATAGCTGGTTCCAGTACAATTTCTGTTTTCAGTCAAAATTGTTCCTACATTTTTTTACAAAATGCAATAACTACCATGAATCTTAATTGCATTTCAAATAATACCAAATGGTAATCTGAGTATCACATATTAGCATTAAAAAGTGGTAATATTATTATTCACCAATAAATGAATTCAAAAAAAAAAGACAAAAACCTAACCTTTGTTATGTAACCATTTTCTTCATTTAGCAAAAAGTTTTTTCGCATATTAAACGATGCTTTTGGCAAGAACCGCCCATTTTCTCGCAATAATCGGGAACGTATCAAATACTGGCTAAAAATTGTGGATGAGAGGTAAGGAAATACTAGATAAGAAAGATTTAATAAACAGAAGTGATGACCAATAAACTCGGAACTGATGAATATGGCATGCAAATGCACAACAGTAGTGCTGAAGAATTATACCATAAATTTCATTTCACATCCACGTTACTTGATTTAAAAAAGGAAAGAAATCGGAACTAACAAAATGCTACTGGTAATGAAGAACCTATTAAAAAGCTTATTACCACTTGATATTTACTTAATACAGGAAAAGTTACCTATCTCGCACTTGCTGTAACTCCAACTTTTTCCTGTTCGTGAATATCAAAGCTACATAATGCCGTAACACTCCGACCAGAAATGTAATCAGGATAACCGGCAAAAAAACCCACGTCCGGATGGCCGGATCAAGAAGCAATTCCGTCATGCCGTTAAAGATAATTCACAATTAACTGCACATCGACTGCAACAATTGCCAATCTAAATATAAAAAAAAAAGAAAAAAGACGAAAGTGATTCAACTGACTATTTGTGAAACTTGGTATTACCACTAAAAGATAAAATTCAAGCAACTTACCATATCATTCCTTTCGAATAAGCCTTAACTTACATATAATATTCTGTGGCTCAATTCCTTGGTCACTAACATTAAACTTTTTATAAGTATTAGTGAATGTTTTTAAATATTGAGCTGTAACATCATATTTTCATATTTTCTTAGCACTTAAACGAAATGAAAAGGAAAGTACTAGATTGCAGAATCCGATAAACTAAATTCACCAATTATTATATACTTTTTTCTTTACATTTACAAATAGCGCCAAATAATTAGGCAAAAACCATTCATTAGAAAGCAAAGCAAACAGAAACTTTTTATAAAAATTTCACTCAGAAAAACAGAAAAACGACAATTATTCACAAATTAAAATCAAAAAAAGATTGCGGAAGAATTCTATACAAATTTTCCAGCGTTACCCGCTCCGAGCAGTTTTCCTCAGCATTAGTAGCACTTCTGAAAATTCAAAATTAATAACTTGAAAATCAGACAAAATTTGCACATTTAAACGACATGCAGTATACATTTAAACAATATACATTTAACATTTAAACGATATGCAATATATTGGGACGCAAAAATCAGCGACAAATCCATTATTTTCAAATCCATTAGTGAAACGGTTGAACTAATCAAAATGAATAAAAATTCTAAACAGGAAGGAAAATGCATTGATTCAATTCATAAACTTAAATGAAATCCGATTGAAATTTTACTCACAGGTGCATGAAAAACCATAATGGTCTAGAGAATTATAACCAGTCTACTAAAATATGAGGAAAGGCTTAATAATATTAACTTGCAGCATTTTTCCAATAAATTGCGATTACTCAGACTAAGACATAACTACGCCATTATTAACAAAATTATTACTAGGAACGGAAAAACACACCTGTACAATATTTCTTTCACAATTTCTGTTGCAATTCTTGATAAAATATAAACGGTGTCGTTAGGAAATGAATTGGTTGCATTTCGATGTCGTAAAAGAAGACAGCGTCGAACTGTTGCTTCAGAGATTATCCTAGTCTTCATTATGTAAGCACTATAAAAAAAAATCCTAATTCAAGAATTTGATTGTTTTCAAATTTAAAATTAAGTGAAAAAATCCCCCTAAAACATTTTCATTATGTCTGTAGATATTTCAAAATCCAAAAAATTTGTTTACAGACATTTCAAAATCCAAAATAATAAGTTGATTTTTTTGAAGACAACAAAAGTTGCACTGCTAAAACGAACACTGAAAATACAATCATTTTTATTTGAATTGTGAGCTACGCAACAGAAAAAACGACATCAATTTGATACTAACAAAAACGTTAAACGATAACAATAATTATTTCAGATACCCGTCGCTGCCACATGTATATCATCAAATTATGAATTCATAAAGTGTTAGTATACACAATCAAAGTTGAGATCACCCATTTTCCAAGAAATAAAAATTTGAGTGACACCATCGTAAACCACAAACTATAGCTTCAAAACAATCACTAATGCCAAGCTTTGTTCTTGTACCAGATGATATGAAAAAAGAGAGATCACAGTATCAGTCTTTATTATCAGAATTCCCAGGAACATCGCCAGGTAATAGAAATTACTGCACCATGTTTTACCGACACTAATCCAAAACAGACGCTTCGAAGAGAAATTGATTACGTTGATTGAGATCTGAGGAATGCATTACAAAGACTTTCATTCAAAAACAACAATGAAGGATTTGCCTAACCTAATTTTTTGGATAGCAATACAAAAGGCACAACAATAACAGCCTTAAAAACAAATCGAAAATTAAAGGGAGCCACAAATTTAGTGAAAATTTAGTAAACCGAAAATGTATACCTCTTTAGAATTTATAAACTTTCAAGCTGCTTTACAGAAGAAAGTATTAGGTGTATTCTAGCACGTATTGAATGAGTTTCGCGTTCGTAGAAAGCAGCACGTTCACTTAATAACTCAATTTTTTTCGTAATAAAATCCTGCAAGAGAATAGTTGTGTATTAGTTACTGCTTATATAGATAATTTTAAAAAAAGTGAAATTCTACCAGAGAACAACAGAACAGAAACATAAATGAAATTATACGACGAAGTCGTTAACCAGGAATTGTTTAACCAAAATGACTTACTTCTGCTCGTTCTAAAGATAACTCGGCGTAAACATCATCTAATAATTTCACAATTACACGATCCCATTTATCACTGCAACCATAAAAATTGTTCTAAAGGTAATTAAACTGAACATTTCAATAAACTGAAAAAAAAAACAACAAGACATTCATATAAGATATCCCTATATCTATCACTATTCATCAATTTTTAATCAATCAAACTGACTGTTATAAAACTGCAATTTGGAATCAAAAAACAGATCCTTAATTTGAATAACTGAAAAACGATTCATTAATAATATTCTTATTAACAATATTTTTTCTTATTGTCAACTGTCTAAGAAAACAGTAAAGTGTCTTTAGAAATGCCAAAACCCATCACCAGAAACTAACATCACAGCCTCACAAAAGATATTTTTACCAATATTTGTCTGTGTTTTCAATGGTTCTTCAGAATCCAATACCTAAAACCTTGTTAAGATGCAAAGGAAAATAATAAAAAGTACACGATAATTTAAAATATGAAATTGAAAAATCCTTCAAAGACTTCATTTTTGAAGAAAATCACTGAAAACTTACAAATCACTCATACCACTGAAACTTAACTAGCAGATAGAAATCAGTGTTTTCGAGGTTAGTAATAAGACTCACTCGATGAATGTAACACGTCTGTACACACAATCCAGATGAGTTTATTAATTATTGGAAGAAAAAAATAAAACTATTATAAATTTGAGTTGTTTTTTCTTCCGAACTTACCTTAATTTTATTAATGAAGAGTAATAAAGTCTCATACTCCTTCACTTCATCCACAATACAATTTACGGCTTTGATCATTTCTTCATAATCTGATTGTAACCTTTCCACAGCAAATTTACGGTACTTTTCACATAACTCACTTTTTTCATTCATTTCAATCCTGTAATAACACTCATTAATCATCATTAATTTAATCAAGAAATGATCTAATATAATTGCATAAGTTCATAATTTTCAATCATAAATGAGAAAGATGAGTGATGACTTTATACTTTTACGGTTTATTCGAAGATTCTATAACATACGTGTGGATATCTACGTATGATTAACTAGAGCTACATTTATGTGAATTCACGTACGCTTGTTTTTACTGATTTAACACATTGCGACATAAGATTTCTTCTAGTAAAGAATACGTAAAACCTTCAAATAAGTTAGTTTACTTTGAATAGGTAAATAAAAATGCAAATACAGAATACTGACGTAATACAACCCACCACTACAAAGTCACCGTCAAGGTTCATATTCGAGTTGCCACTGTGTTCTTATTTAAGAAGCGTGGCTTATTTTCTGATTTCTTTCTTACTCTGTAAAGTATTCTTCAATTTTTCTATAAAAATAACAGTATTTATCATAGACTCTTACTTGTCTTTCACGCATTCAACTCTCAAATAACGTAAGCCAATTAATCTGTTATAATTTATTTACTTATTTCTTTTTTTAAAGTAGACGTTTAATAATAGTTGCAATTATTCTCATTTCTTTTCATTTCATTCTTTCAGGTATGGCAGATTTAGAAGCAAAATTATTAGACTGTGATACAGCCGGTTATTGTAGTAGTAGTAGTGATAGTTGTAGTGATAATGAAGATATGAAAGTTGATAAGCGGAATAGCGTCTTGCAAAGACCTGAAATGACGGGAACAAAGCAGGCAGTATCAAGAAATTATCGGAATACAGGACCAAAAGGAGTATTAGATGATTATAAAATTTGTAAAGCAAAACTTGAAGAAAAAGAATTGAAAAGATGTGAACAGGTAAAAATTCTTCCTTCTATCTTTTTTTTTAATTTCTATATCAATTAAATATTTAGCTATTCAATTAATACAATTTTCAATGAATGAATGATTAATATTTATTGAAATATCTAATATTTTATGCAATGTTTTATCATTTTCAACATTATTATATATTCATTTCATACTAAATAGTACATAAAGCATTTGTTATATGAGTGTATTATGATTTTAATTACTGCAAATGTAATAGTTAAAAGTTACAAAGAAAATTATTAACTATTACATTTTATTCAAATTAGAAATTATATAGAGCAAATAGCATAAATAACTTGTCTCAAGCAAATAAAATCATAGACTAAAATTTTCTGTTACATTTCATCTTTGGGCTATTATTTTCGTTCTTTTTACAAGTACTAATTGAGGAAAGTAAATTGGTGTTTTTTTCGTTGTTGATATAGTAAGTTCAATGTAAGATAGTAATTATCTGGGAAATAAATTGATACAGCGTAAGTAATAGAATATTATTAAAGCAGTAAAAGAATAATTTTTATAAGTAAATTGAATATATAAATTTTTGTTATGTCTAATAAATAAAATAAGTATTTTATCAGTTGTTTTATAAAATTTTCATAAAAACGGAATGTTGTATGCTGATAGTATTTTCTTATTATGGCATCTTTCAGATTGTTGCTCAAGCCAAAATATGTACTTTATCAGGAGAGTTGCAAAATGATAATTTGGAAGAAATTCGAAGAAAACGATTGTTAGAAATGAAAGATTGTTTATATGCCATGAGAAAAGTAAACTTTTCTTTTATCTTAATTTTCTTATTCCAGTTAAAGTATTCCATAAGTACACGTAGCTTCTAATTAGTTAAGAGATAATTTGCTCATCACAGCTTCCACAATGACATGATTGGAATATATAAGCCACTAGTTAGTTTCCATTCTATTTCTATTTGAAGAAAAAAAAAGGTTGAATGATGAAGAAAAATAATTTTTTTTTTTTTGCTTGCAGGTAGATGAATTAACAGAAAAGGAGCAATTCCTATGTTATATCGAATCAAATCAGGATAAATGGGTTCTTATTCACATTTACGACGAAGATAATGAGGGTTGTATAACCTTGAATAAAATCTTCAATACGCTCGCTGTTCGATATCCGCATTTGAGACTAGCAAAAGTGTTGCCATTGACGATTGGAATGTCGCAGCAATTCGTATGTTTAGCATGATTTATTGTAATTTTCCGTTTCTCCTAAACATTTCATAACTCTGCATTTGTAACTTAAATTCTTAATTCGGAATCTTTATCTTCAGCATTCATTAGTTCTTTTCTTTTTAATTAAGAAGATGAATGCCCTTCCAACACTGCAAGTTTATCGGAATGAGTCATTGTTGGGTAACTTTGTCCGTATAACGGATCAGCTTGGAGAGAAATTCACGGTGGATCAATTAATTCATTTTCTAAGCGAGTTAGTTCTTTTCTTTCGGTAATAGTGATATGTGACATCAATACTTAAATTTTCAATGCTCTGGCGTAATATTTTAAAGCTCATTATCAAATTATGTAATAATGTCAATTTTCATTTCTTTTTAATGCACTTCATCTACTTTCTAATACAAAGTTGCACAATGCTTCTTTTAACAATTTTACATTTGCTGTTGTTTAGTCATCAGCGAAATAATGCATACTTATCAGCTGATAGCCATTCGACTTTTTGATATTTCATTTTTGAAGGAATGAAATCGAGCTAGGAATATCCGAATATCCGATATATAATCATGGTGATGACGATACAACCAGTTTTGATGACTAGTAAAGTGCTGTTACAGTTTGAGTTGTGGTTCGATCTTGTATTTCATGTACCTTTTTTTCTTATTCTTTTTGTCTACACTTTCAATGCTGTTTTATAGTATGATTTTATGATATATGGCCGTATATTTCCGATAAAATTAATCATATTGAGAGAGTGGATTTTTAGCCCAGCACAATCAATAAAAAGTTCTAAACTTATTTTGTTAACTTTATAGCCAGTTCGGAAGCTTAGCTTTACTGATGCTTGAAATTTATAAGATGTAAAGGTATATTAAATGATTAAGCCATTTGATTTTTTGTTGACGCTTTGATCATTTTTTTCATACATGCATTGTTTTCATGTATTCATTTATTTGAATAGGTGTTAGTAATTCATTCAGTTTTAGATCATTCATTTTTGATATTTGTATTTGTGTAACTTAAATGAATAATGCTATTTAACGTATTGCTTTTTCTATCATACTAATTACGATAAACCGTAGCACCCATATAATCAATTATGTGTCTCAACTTGGAGCTACTGAAAACATTTGTTTTGGGTTGTTACGTGAACTAATGAGAAAACTGTGGAGTTTTTTTCTTCTTTTTTTTTTGATTATTTGATTTTTTCTTTTTTTTGGAACATAATGATTAAGAAGATATACAACGAATTGGTAAAAAGGAAATTGAAGAAATGGTAGAGGTTTTTTTGTTATAATCATTGTTACTTTCTTGTGGTCAATATATTTTTGCTTATGTTGAGTTATAAAATGAGTGAGTTAGAATTGGTCATTATGCTATCACATTTCAACTAAATTTTAAATAAGTGAAAGTCAGAAGATAATCCGGAATATTAGAAAAAGTTATCGATTAATTGTTGGTAACACTTAGTAAGGTCAGAAGTTTTGATAAGGTTTGAAAAAAGGGATATGTCCCGGGAAGTTTGAAAAGGAAATTTCAATTATCCGATAAAGATGCTGCGATTAAGGTAGGATTTTCAAACGAATTCGAAAGGTTTGTTTGAAGTTTTTTTTTTGTTTTTTGTTGTTTGAAGATTTTCGGTTTGATTGGTAAATAAACGGTTCAGGTTGCGAAACATTTAATATGTAAAATGGATGAGGATCGTTATTTATACTCTCCGCTGGGTATTATGTTTGTTACTATGGGTGAAAATCATGAACAAGTTTCGTTTGCTTATCCGTTCCACAACGCTTCTACTGTTACATCCGGTGTGCTATTTATTCATGTTATAAATTCAAATAACAATTAGTTTACAATTAAATTTTCTAATCTGAATTATCTATGTGATTTTGTAATTCATTATTCAAACATTAAAATAAATTTCTTTATAACTATTAAGAAGTTAAAAATCTCAAAAATAAATGATATTTTAAAACAACAAAGTTAAGGGAGAGAGAATTTATATCTTTTTCTTTTTTCAGAATTACAATCTTTTTCATCTTCTGAACCGTACCCAACTATTTGTGCGTAAGTTTAATTATTTTTCAAATTTTAGAAATCAAATTCTGATCATATGTGAGAATATCGAATAATCTTTTCGGATAGTATCTAAGCTGGATAAGTTTTATGTAGGATAAAATTTAGCAACAGTAATGCTTGTTGCAATGATACTTTCTTATTTCTTATTTTCCTACTTTTTTTTTCAGAAGAACTATACAGTGCAGTATAATAAAGCTTTTGTGTTAGACAATTTTTTTAATGATAACATCAAATAATCAAATAAAATTCATACATTCATTTAAATAATTTTTGCATTTTCTAGACAATCGCTGAGAGGCAGTGAAGAGCGTAATAGCAGTGATGCAGAACAATATGGGTATATTTTGTTTTGTAATTTTATCTAAGTTAAATTTTTTTCAATAACTTCTTAAAATGCAAATGTCTCATCATACTTTAAATTCATATGTCCAGAATTGCGTAAAAATGTTACATATGCGTTTAGCAGAAAATTAATGCTTTCTGTTCAGGGTACCAACAAAAATTCTTTCACATCTACTCTCTGCTAGGGGTATTTGTGAAAAACCATTCGAAATTAAAATTGATAATATACGATTTGCTGGTTTTCCTAAAACCGTAAGATTTTTTTCGTTCTTCCAGTGCTTTAATTTCTATTTTAAATTATAGCGTATTTTTTTAAAATTATATTTCATATTATTATGGAACATACTACAACAGACACATATGCGTTTAGCAGAAAATTAATGTTTCGAATTTCAAAAATTAATAACTAACATGATTAAGATTTGCTGGTTTTCCTCATCCAGATTATGTCCAAAAAAGTTATATTTCTATAAAAAATATTCTATCAATCTTAAGGTCTCACATCCAACCGGTCGTTCGCCACAAACGTTTCATGTTGTTTTCATTTTAACTGCAAAAGTGACAGCTGATCTCGTCACTTCATTTCAGGAGCTCAGGTGCTTTTCTTGTTATGAATTAAAATTCTAGATAGAAAATACTGGGAACTTTTGATTAATTCAAAAAAAAAGTGCTTTTTATAATTTGAGAACATTATCATCTTTAAAATTTTCAGTCGTAAAATTGCTATTGCAATCGATGAAGAGCAAACGCGTTGTGACTATTTGGCGGAACAAATGACAATAATATTAAATGAACATGAAAAAAACGAATCACTTCCAGAAGGTAATTACTTTGTATGCTGTTTAAATTTTAATGTATCATAAATTATTTTATTGAAGACTAAGATGTTTGTTTTAGCTTTTGATTTGAATTTGAATTTTCTAGGTCAGGCATTTCCGTATCATGAAGTGCTAGCACACTGTTCACTGGCACAAGATCTTCGAGATATATTCAGTGATGTTAGTGAACATGGCGTAGTTCACGTTTTCCTAAATGATTGCATTGAGGTGGGCTTTTGCGTCGAACCGCGTGCGCTTTTACATGCAGGACTGACGCCTAAGACGAGGTATGTATGAATTTGCGAACTATTTCATTGAATTCATTATTATTGTTTGTTTCTTCATATATATTCAAAATCTTCATATATATTAATTATAGTTTTTGAAAATTCGAAAAAAAATTGCTTTTGTTATGCTTAAGGAGTGAAATAGAGGCGACTATCCGACGCTTACGACCATATCATGGAATTTTACTACTGGAAGATGCTATACCAGGACATGACTCAAATCCGGCATTACATTTTTTCCTGAAACATTGTCATCCGGATCAAAGGTTTGTTTATTTTGTAGGATTTTTTGATCATGTTCAAATACAAGAAAAAAATAAATTATAAAATTAAGATTTTGAGTTACTTTGTTAGAACTCAAACATTTTTTTCTTCTTCAGTCTAATAAGCATCAGTGATTCATCGGGTCTTTCATTGTTCCAAGTTCTTACTGTCGTTAGACATTTGCTATTATGGGCACGTGCTATCGTTATATATCCACTGTGCAGTAGTAATGTTTACACATCCGCTACCTCACCGAAACCGCTATCAAGGTTAACTTTCAATTTCAAGAATCTTCTTCTGTGATGGAAAATAAGTTTAATAGAACTCTGCTATTCAGTTAGCAAAGAACAAACAATTACAGTTTTTAGATGTTGTCTTTTTTGATTATTCAACTTTTGAAAAATCAAAATTATCATTATTTGTAGTTTCTTCCTCGGAGGAAAGTCAAAATTTTTAGAAAAAAGAAGAGTCAAGAAGGAAAATTAAAATTTGCCAATTTATGCAACTCTTGCTTATCCTAATAATTTCAATGTTGTTAAAATGTTGACTTCTTATATTTAGAATGAAATACAGATACAGGTAAACAATTCTTTCCCTTTTTTTTTTTCAAGGCTAAGTGAACAATTCAGTGAAATTTTCGAAAATGCTCATCTACCTACTATACTGGCGCAATTTTCTCCACCATGTACATTAGAGGAATTCACGAACGCTTCAATGCATAGTTTCAATGAGCAGGTATATTTCATATTCATAAGATAATCAGTGTGGCAATACTTAAAGTCTTTCTAAATAGCTTCCTATGAATATCTCATCTCAAAATTTCACTCTACTTCGAAGTGCCATCATCAAGGAGTTATTGCTGAAACTCAGGTCATCTTTACATTGATCTTCACTTGACCCCACTAATCTTTTTACTAATGATGGTAGTTGTACAATTATTTTCTATCCAATTGATAGTAATGGTTAAATTTCAGCGAGTTTCTATCATAATGAAAATAAATTTTTTGGAAAAAAAATGGATTTTTTGAAAATAAGTTTCTGCATCAAGTAGGACATCGAATCAATGAAAAAATTTCTGTTACAAATGAAATTTTACGTCTAATTATGTGGGAAAAAGTATAGAAAGAAATTATACATAAAGATTGAAGACAGTAGTTCCAACAATACATGCCAAAATTCGATTAATCTTAATAGTAATAATTAAATTTACGTTGAAAATGAGTATACACTCATTTTCATATAATAGTAATGATTGGATTAAGTTAAGGAAAATTTCAAATGAATATTTTTGATACAATTAAACAAATATATAAACATGCAAACGAAGTACACAATCAATCGTTCTCATTCATATCATTCTGGACAAAGACGCATTATTTTCAGCAACTTCGCATACGAATGGTTGCACGACTATTGCGAGATGAACTAATCATGCAACTTCATACATTTCTTTATTTGATGCCACCTTTTTCACATGAAATTATCGACGAGTTCGTTTTTTTTCTTTTTTTTTTCTTTTTTTCGGGAGAAAAAGGCAAAAATGCTATTGAAAAATGACTTCTTTTTAAGGTCTAATATGGATACAAATCAAGATGACCACTTGAACCATTTATTGTCAAGTGTAATGTTGACAACTGAAGTTAAAGCTTCAGTGATTCAAGTATATAAAACAATGCTTAAGCGACATCCACAGCAGTATGCTGAAGATTTGCTTGATCTATTTCTAAAGTAAGGTTTCACTATTTTAAAAATCCCTCAGGAAAAAGTAAGCATCTGGAAAAAAAAAAAGACTGCTACTTTTCAGACTGGTACCTTACTTACGTGGTGAACATCATATCGAAGATATAATGTATAGAATGAACTTGGAACGATCATCTATAATGCGTGTTTTGGATACATTTGCTTGCGTAATTGCACCATTTATGAGACCAGAATATGTTTAAATAGCATTTGTATGATGTACACAGTTCATTGTTGTTACTCTTGTTTAAATTTTTTTTTTAAGCTAGTTATTTGGTTACTCAAAACAACTTAGATATTCTTTTTTCAAATTTGCTTCTTTGCATAGTGGATTGCACAGCTTATTACCAATTTTTAAGTCACTTCTACTTATCATTTGAAGTAAATATTTAATTTTCCGTCCAAGAAGTCCATAACAACAAGAAACTATATATGTGGCGTAGCAATATGTAAATTACTTCGTTTTTTTTTTTGCATTTTGTTTGTCATTGTCTCCCATAAATTTTCTGATTTATTTAAAATTGACTTATTTTGTGCCCATTTGCTCATTGTAATTTTTCTGTTCAAGAAATACATATATATGGCGTAGCAATATGTAAATTGTTTCATTCTTTTTGCATTTTTGCATGCAACAGAACCCTCAAGTGTTTACAGGAGTTCATCCGGATTAAGCCTCAAATATCTTCAAGTAAATCATAATCAGTTGGTATCATTAACGGTAAGAAACAAACGCATTTTGTGAAATATTAATTTTGCTCCTATTTCTAATCTTCAAGAAATTTGCATACATTTACTACAATTCTTGCAAAGACTTCTTCCAAAGAAGTGACTTTTTTCGGAATAAGATGGAATGAAGTACTCGATCAAGGACTCGTTTTCATGTCTTGTTCTAAGCTACAATGCTTTAGCTACGGTTAAATGCCTAGATTTTATGTGCATTATTTAAAAACTTGAAGAATCAAAATAGCATTTCACTATTAATTTCAAGAAGAGACAAGATCTTTAAAACTCAGTAACTTTTCTCGTTTCTTTCCACGTGCGACGCCTAATCTCTTTTCTTCCTCATCAATTTTCTTCCAATCATTCCACGTCAAATACTCAACATTCCGTGATAGTAACCGTTGATACGAACCCGTAATTTGTACATTTTTCAAACCATACTTTTGCAAATCGGAACTAAGTCGTTCAGCTACACTGCTGGCATTCATCTAAATAAAAATAACATAATGTCTTATCAGGTGCACTTCATTTATAAAAGCGAGAAAATGCAACAAATAGTATGTATTTTCGTATGCATTCAACTTTTGCGTTACATTATTTCTAAGCCAATATTATGTCATTTCATATAGAAATCTTCCAGATCAAACCTGTGTATGCGCAATAATTCCTCGAGGCGTATGTGCGCACCAACCCGAAGCATAGACTAAGATTTCTTCTTCCGTTGCTACACGAATAGCATCAAGCATTCTAATTTCGCCATTTTCATTCACTGGTACCCCATCTAGAGCAACATTTTCGAATCCAATACAGTAGAGTAACAGACCGCATGGAACATCTTCTTTGTGACCGGTCAATGAATGAGTTACCTGTAGTGCTTTGACCATTCCACGACTGTCCGTCAAAACCTATGATAGATATCTTTTGTTCTCTATCGGAAGAAGTTATAAGGAAAATGAGTAAAAAACAATCATTATAAAAGTCCCTGTAGAATATTATTGTAACCAAGTAGTCAACAAAGAAAATCGAAATTTAAGCAAAATTAAAACAAAGATAATCCTACGTCATTGAAGCAGAGAATAAAATCCAGAACAAATGTGATAATTTTTGAAAAAAAAAAAAAAAAACTATGACAATTTTTGGAAAACTACCACAGCTGTAGTTTTTAAACTCAAAAAATAAACCTTTGTTGGTGTTCTTCGAAACAGCAATTGGCAATGACGATCGGACATCGGTTTATCTAAATGACTATTATTTAAAATCAGCTCAACAATACGCTTCTTTGGTCTTGACAATGTATCTTGTACTTCTTTCACAGCGAGCAGGTCAGAGTTTTCAATTTCTACAGAAAATGAACAATTCGACAGTGTAATTTGTTCCCGTAATTCTTTTATGGTGAATGAAACCTGAAAAAAAAAAAAACCATTTCAAATACGAAATCAGTGCCTGGAAAATAACGTTTAGCGAGAACTTAAAATTTCTTTGAACAAATAACCTGAATGAATTTCATCACTATAATGAGACTTAATTCAAGATAAACTAACATCAACTAAACCTCTTCGACCGACAATGGTTACATGACGTATTTCAGAACGCGAAAGAGTTTGCAGTATTGGTGCTGGGATATCGGTCTTCAGCAACCGATCCGTTCCGGCTGAAAGTATCACACGTGAACAATCTAACGCTACGTTACCGTTGCCAATGATAACCTGAAACAATTTTAAATTGAATTTTCAATGAAACAAAAACATGTTAAAAGCAAGAAAAATGAGAGAAATGAAATTTTTGATTGATGACTAATTTTTGATTCAATTTCTTCATAACGTTTAAATGTTACTCAAACTGTCACCGCTTCTTTGCAGTTCAAGAGCGGCGCTTTGGTACCAGACATCCCATTATACCAAAATACAAAGTCGCCACCCGAAAAAACATTCGTCGCATCGATTCCGGGAATTTTTAATCGTCTCTGACGTCGTGCACCGTATGCTAGTACCACAGCATCATAATCCGAACAAAGTTCGTCAAATTTGACATCTCGACCAATGTAAACGTTGCAAAATAATTTCAGTCTGTAAAAATAAACTTAGGTAAAAATTTTTGGTTTTTGTAAGAAATTTTCAAATTCAGTGAAAAAAGATTTAGGAAGAAGAAATATTTACATGAAAAATGTATAGCTTAATTTTTTATAGATGTGAATGAACGTGAGATATCATAGGAGATAACATAAAACATTGTATGAGATATCATAGAAACATATGATTGATTGACAAACTGTAAAACTCTCAAAATAAGAATTGACAGTACATAAATTCAAGAAAAATAAGTGAAATAAAAGCTTGCAAGTATCCTGAATAATTAATCAAATATTTATCAAATATGTGAACCAAATATTAGCATGAAGATGAATAGTAATAGAACTTTGAATTTTTTTACACTTCATAATTTCAAACAGCTGAAAAGAAATCCAAAATCTGTACGATTAAGTAGTTTATTTAAAGAAAGATTCATTAACAAAATGAGTGGAAGACCGAAAAGAACAAAAACATTTCAATTCCAAAATACAGATGACTGAGGTTAGATTAGATAAAATTTATGCCAATTACATGCTAGACAAATATTTGATATTAGCAATAACTGGCAGGAAAATTAATTACATAGGAAAAGAGAATAGTCAAAGTTTGAGTTCATGTATCCGCAACATTCCTCACCTATCTTGATTCTCGACAAACAATCTGTCAAAATATGTTAAGCAGTTTTTCATTTCAGGATGATCTGGCGCTATTCCATACCGGGCTAAACCATATGGTACCATATTGCTTTCGTAAACATCAACATAACATTGCGGTAACCGACGAAGTACTCCGGCGCAAACATAGAGACCTAAAATTTCAAAAATAAATAAAAGAACTTACTATACTTGCATAAGACATTTCAATTATATTTTTTTTTTCTTTTTTCCTTTATTTTTTACTACCTACTGAATTAAATATCAAAAACATTGAAGAATTACTGAGTACTTCGTATTACTGAGTAGTACAGATGCTTCAGATTACACTGATCAAAAGAGATGAAAGGCTACTCTTTCATTATCCTATAACTATTATTTATTTGACCATTTGTTGTCAAATATAAAAGAAACAAATGTTGACCCTTACATTTATTTCATTTAATAATCACATATTGAATTTTACATAGGATGGAATTCTTGTTTGTCAACTAGCAATAACTGGTAGGATAAACTTACCAGCCGGTCCAGCACCAACAACAGCAATACGTGGCGACCGTGAAAACGTGGCTAGACTACGTCTAATCCATGACACAGCTACTGAGGTGTACAGCTTGAGAATAGCAACTTCTCTAAACATTTTATCATGCAACATCCATTAGATACCTAAGATCAATTCATCAGTGCTGACACTGAAAAAAAAAGCTGATAGTTTTACATCATTAAGTACCAAATTTATGCACCAATTAAATTTCACACCTACAAAATACATGACAAAATCAAATAGTCCGGAAGTTTAAAAATTCTCAAATCTGTATATTTTATGTCTCCACTGGATTTATAACCCATACAAATTGAACATTTGCGTTTAGAGAAAAAAATGACATATAACGATGTTATCAAATCCACGTGACATGACACCGAATGTCAACGCTTCTACCAATAGTCCTGGAACTCTAAGAATTCTCAAATCTCAGTCAGATCGCAATTGTCTTTTTGAATAATAAGAAATGCTGCGTAAAACATACCACACGATTTAATTTACGTTTTATTGATAATGGAAACTGAAAGTAAAATTTATTCAAAACCGTTTGAAAGATCAATGAAAAAAAAAGCATACTATAAGCTTTAGAATAAGGATAAAAAAATATTAAGGAAATATGAGAGTTTTAACAAACATAAAAAGTCAATTCAAACATCATGATAAATTTAGAATAACAATAAGCAAAGAATTGTTCACATTATTCGTCGAGATATTCGTATATGTACGGCTGAAATAAAGCGATTTCGTGTTTTAAAATCCACTTCGTCGTATAATGGGAATAAATTGTCTGTAACCTAAAATAAAAAATGACTTGAAATATCTTGGAATGACTTGACTTAATAATCGACGATAAATCAGTAAACTGTTTAGTGAAATCCTACATCAGTAGCCTACAAAATCAGTTGATGACCTCTTCCAAATGACAGCGCAAAAATACACTCAACAAAGTTGAAGTCCTTTAATTGATCTTCCTGGTTTTAAAATAAGAAAGCCTCAATTCCGTATTATTAAACTTACAACTTCTTTTTTTTTGATTTCAAATCATATTTATTAAACTGATCATTTCATTTATTTTCTGAAAGTTAGCTAAAATTATAAGCTTGGGCTACAATTTCTCACAAAACTCTAACCATCAAATTAAAAAATCTCGAAACTTAGATTGAAGCATATTATTGTGATAGGAAACATTCATGATCAATCATACTTTTTCAATTATATACTCTTTCCCAGGGCATACTATTCATGTGAACTATATCTTACCTTAACAGTACCAGTTCTGACATCTAATTTCACCGTATCGACTAACTTTCGCTGGATTTGTAATGCAACATTTATCGTCCGGCTAACTGCTGCCCCTAAGCCGTGAAGTACAACTTCATCCATCTTCTCGTCCAGGAGTTTAATTATTCGAGCTTTTTGTGCTGCGATACTTGTATGCCTGTAAATAATAGCAGAATCTCTCCTAAGTTAGTGTATTATATTTCTATTTGTAAATATAATATTTTAGGAAATATAATATAAAACCATCCACCAACGCTTGCCTTGTTAAAACACAAACTCAATCCCTCAATTTATTACTTCAAGGATAAATGAATCAATTTACTGTTCTCTTTAACCAAGCTTTATGTCTGCAGGAATGCATGTTACTTAAAGCCATACATACATTGTCTGTGAGTAGAACCAGCAAAATTATGCTAATACCAGTTCAACAGACAATTCATGAAAGAGAGTCGTGATGCATCATCATAATGCATAACTCAAATAATCAATGAATCCATAAAGGTATAAAGAAAAAAGAAGTTAAATACAAAAGAAAGGAAAAGAGAGGTTAACCGACCTTGTTATATAAATGTCATTCTTTTCTTTTGGAAATTGTGGTGGAAGATTCTTCCGCAGTTCATATTCTACCTGAAAGGTAAAATATGAAAATATAGCAATATATAATATGAGAAAAAAATACAAGAATTATGCATACATAAGAAAATAAAAAAGAGATAGAATATATAAGAAAATCTCATTCTTACGCTGTAATTTTTTTTTATAACTTTTTATAAAATTGTTACTCTATAACATTTTTTTTTCATCAGTCATTTCATAAGTAGAAGACAAGTGCAAGAGACAAACTAGTTAACATTATCTTTTCATTCTAATAAACGCAAAGTAAGAGAGATGATGCCAGTAAGTAACAGCTTTTTTTTTCGATAAATGGAGAAAGTCTTGTATATATATTTCGGATAGATAACTTAAGTATAGCGGTTGTTTGATGAACATATAACAAAGCATTTCTAGTTATAGCATTGTCTGTACACCAAAAAAGGATAAGTCAATGAATCGCTCCATTGATTCGACAGTTTAGTACACTTATAATTGAACGAAAAAATACATATTTTACATTACAAAAAAGAAAAACTGAATATCCGTAATTTTATTCAATATAAAGTATCAGGAAAATCAGGAACAAAGTTTATTAAAGAGCAAACAATAACAAATCTATCATACCTCATCAATATGTGTCATCTCTGCACATCGATAAAATGATTAAAAGAAAAGAACAATGAATGCCATCGAAAAGCAAGCGAGGGCAATCCACGGACTTAAACGCTCTCCGATTCGAGCACACTTCCAAAAGACACCCAGAAAACTGAAAAAAAATTTATTTCAACTTAGTTTAATTTTAATATATTCATCTGTATCAACATAATCTATAAATTCCAAGAAAGATGCAGTTGAAAGACTCTAAAGCATAAATAAGTTTCCAGTACTGTCCATTATTTGTAGTATATAGTAATGTGCTTCAGTTTTATAACAATACTTGACACTGTCACCGCATTTTACACAGGAAATTCAATATATATTACAGTTATCCTTCAAAATGAATTGAACTTAGTAGCGACGAAACACAAAATTTTAAAATCACTTTGATTTTAATTTTTTAACCAATCTCATTATTACTTTGGTTGGATCTATGGGAGTAAACTGAACAAGGAAAGATTCCACACACGAGTTGTTTTAGAAAAACCAATTTCGAACATAATTATAAAAAAAGAGAAGTGAACAAAGCTAACCCTTCTTTATTACGATCGATCAGCTTCGGCACAAAAGCACGTATATAAGTACAGGTGCAAATTAACAACAAGATTACGCAGATGAGACTTTGGAAATTGAATAGGGCCGACTAAAATTCAACAAAGTTAATTAAAATAAATGTGAATAATTTAAATGACAATTAATTTGTCAAAAGTGAATTGAAATTTTGTGATTTCAACAAAAAAGGAGCGGAATATAGTAGTTACATTATGTATCAGACCTAAGACAAAAAGTAAATAACTAGACTATTGAGCACAATTTTAAGACGAAATAAAATATAGACTTCTTCCGATATTAATCACAACATAAAGTCAAACAAGACTATAACTTTGGCTAGGTTACGACAATTAGATGAAAAGAAATATTTTACCCAAATTCAATCCTATAAATATTGATCAAAATAATTTCACGAAAAAACATACCAGTTTGAGAGAATTTGCTTTATGATTGCCCTGAAATAAAAAGAAAAAAAAAACATTGATTCACTCTATTAATATGAATTGATGCAGTTTTAAGTGAGTCATACAGTAATATCTGGCATACGTCTGATGCTGTGTACAACCATAAAACTCGATGTCACGTTCAAACATTTCAGGTTAACTTTATAATTCACTTGACATTTGAAAAATATAGAAATCATTTGAAACATATTACTAACAGTTACTTATTCCCTCAATTCTACATATTCTACCTCAGTCATTTTAAAACAATATGCAAAAATAGTTATAAATATTTTAGATGAGTTAGTGAAGAGATAAGAAATTACGTGCATCTCCACGTACAAGCCAATAAAGCTTCATCCCACGTGTACATCACGCAACCCCAAACGAGAAAGCACGCGATGAAAATGAATGATTCCCAGTGTAGTTTTTGATGCACTCTTAGATGTAAATCATTTTAAGCTAACATTTTGACATGTAAAATTTGTTGAATGAGAAGATACTTCTCTTACACGTATTTACGCAATACTTTTATACGTATTTTAAATATATGTTAAACTATAACTATGAATATTTATTTGAATGCATGCAAAACTGGTAAATTCGCAGAGAAAATAATATATTATGTTATAGAATGAAGAAAATATAATGTAACAAATTGAAAGACATAAAAGGAAATATGTAAACATTTCAATGCTTACAAATCGATGATTAAGTGAGAAACAAAAAATTATACAAAAAAAGATATAAAAGGGAAATTTGAAAAAAAGCGAAGCATTGAAGGGAAACCTATTTTGATTTTATTTTGTAAAAGATTTTTATTGAATATACAACAGTATACTCTTCGTGAAGTTTAAAGAAGTTAGCATTGGATTTCAAAAATGTCTTTTATATGTGAGTTAATTAGTACATATCTAGGAAGAAAATATCAATAATAATAAAGCCAAGAGGATCAAATTTTATTAATGAAATTGGAATATGTCGGGACGAAAATTTGCAACAAAAAATCTCACTTCAGTTAATGTTAACTGTTCTTATTAGTAAAACTTCACTTATTACTGCGTTAACTTAATTATTTAACCTGACAGTATACTCGGAAGCCTTCACATCCCTCCAGAAATATTAGTAATTTTTCATTAGAATAAAATAAACAAACTTCGATGATAGGAATTGCTTTATCAGCATTACTTATGCATGCGGAACATAATAAGCTTGATATTCAAAAGTAAACAAACATGTGCTGGATAAATTTAAGTTAAAAAAAAAGATAAAAAGAAAAAATCCATAAAAAATTGACAACATTATACAATGATTTACACATCTCAAAAACAAGACAGATTTCAAGAATACACAGAAATTATTTTTTAAAGCCTGTAAAAATCACGAAAAATTACGACACCTAATTGGATATTATCAAAGAAAAAAAGATATGTTAAACATATGCCAAATGATGAAATGCACTGATATTAGAAAGGCAATTAAAAGAATTATATTTGCAAAGGTCAATATTTGGAAGTTTAATATTGGAGTTTGAAAACATCAGCACTAAAATACTGCGATGAAACGAAATAAATCCTAAATTAACAACACAAAAATTATATTATTCATAACAACCCGTATCACCCAGTTAATATAAAACCCGCAGTTGTATTTCATTCGAAACACTGCTCGAAAAAGTGCTCATCATCACCCCAATCTAGGTAAAACTCATCACGTACCAAATCAAATGTACCATCGGATGAAAACGTGAACAAATTATAGCTTCCATCGTCACAAATTGCAGCTATAGCCTACAAAGTTGGCACATTTACCTCAAGGTTAAAAAAATTGAAATTAAGGTATCATTAACCAAACAGGACCGTTAACACCAAATCCTTCTTTAGGATTCCGACTTACAGCTATATTCCGAGTGCAGTCCATCACTAGAAACTAGAGGTAAAAATGATCGAACAGCCCTGCTAAACTAAAAGCAAAAAATTTGGATCAATTTATAAATTGAAATATCCTAATGATGCAACTGATCAAAAAAAAACTACGAGAACTTTCCATAACTTACATGGCTGCGTAAAACAAAACGATTTTTGGTATTCAATTCAATGCCACTCGATTCATTACTATTTTTTAAGAAAGCTAATTCAGTAAGTGTAACATTCTGAGTAGCTTTCGATAATTTGAATTGTATCCGCGCTCGATCAGCATCCTCTGGTAAAAGACCAACTTGCTGCCATCTGTAGAAAAATTTTATCATTTTCACTGCTATTTTCTGAGATGTCCACGAAGTTTTTCAAAAACTCTTTCGACGTTAGTTCTTTCAAAACTCCTTTGAAGTTAGCTTTTTAATCATAACCTACAACTTATAGCTGGTTCTCTTTATATGTCCATATAAAGTCTAACAATTTAGAAAACGTACAATGTTTTCTTGTTCGTCCACGTTGGATCATTATTTTTCACAGCGAAAATATGTACAGTATCTTTATCACTTGCAACCGCCAAAAAAGCAGAACAGGGTGAAAAACGTAAGCTGAAAAGACCTTAAAAATTAAGTACGATGAAGGAAGAAACCAAAATCATTTCCTTCCTTGTATTTCACACTGAAATCTTCTACATATTTTTAGTTTTCAACTGCTTCCAGCTGATCTTCATCTCTCCAATCAAATGCCATTTGATAGAAATACAATGCACCTTACGCACGTTGAACTGACAAGTTTTCATTACACTGTGATGTACGTTTATGGATATCAAATCACAACAAAATTTTTTTGTGTTCATTTGACGGGTAGAACAACAAGAGATTTTAGCACTAAATAGTTGGAATCTGCAAAGATATTTCTATGTCATAATCTACGTATTTGCGAACCTTTAGTAAATAAATATCTTACATTTACTTTTTTTTTTTCAAATATAAAGTTGATATACTAACCAATGTAAAGTAACAGGATCAGCGCCTCGCCTGAATTCACGCATTAATTCTGCGGTTTTCGTATCGAAAATTCGTATCACCGTTCCCTGAAATGTAGGGAAAAAGTTCCGTCAGACGCAGAAAAGATTTTAACTGTACTGTAGAAATGGTAAAGTTTTAACCAAGAAAAAATCACTGTCAAGATTAAGATCTAACTTTAATAAAAACCTTAAGAAAATCACGAATTAAATTGAAATCTCCTTTTCATCCACTCATTTTAATGAAATAAAAATGTCTTACTTTATTTGAACCAGTAGCCAAAAGTGTAGCTGTACTATTTAGTGCCAGCTGCGCCACATCAGACTGATGAGCATTGATTAATGTTGGTGTCAAAGTTGCATGTCGCGCGACATCACGTAAATTAATATACTTCAAAAAAGATTGAAAAAAAAGTATAAAAAATTACAATCATGGAAAGGTAAGTTGATCCATAAGTTTTATTTGATCCGAACTACTGTCTTTTACTATCGCAAAAAAGAACAACTGACATCCTCTAACTATCTAGTCTATTTGGCATATTTTTTGTACCTTGAAATACAGCCATATATCCTCAAAATAAAATCCACAATTTCAACCGTTGAATCGCTGCATTTAATAAATAGGTTAGAATGTTGATAGTTTGAACACATTCGTCAAAAAGCCAAAAAATTTCGTCCTTGCTTATTAGTGCTTCCCTTACTTTAAGTGTTAAAACTAGTACTATTCAATCCTTCTACATTTAAAACGTCCAGGAAATTACAATCAAAGAAGAAAATTTGATAAACCTGAACACTGCCTATTTGATTTCCTGGATAAATGAGAAGCTCCATACTTGGATCATTGCTAAGTTCACATAACCCATGAACATTCGTCCCCGTTTCGATTGTCTTTATTAAATCTATTTCTTGTGGAAAATTAAATACATGAATTTGTTTCATTCCTACTAGAACCATTCTGCAACAGTTAGATAAAAATATATAAACAAATAATGCAGGATTATTTCTATTGGCAATTTTATTGTCCAAAAAAAAAAAAAACCAATAAGAAACTGTAGAGACGATAGACAAGGGAATTGGATACTCAAAAATACAAACGAAAAGTAATAATCAATGCAGAGAAAATATCGCTGACCGCGTTTTTGACATCTGGAAGTTCAAAATAGGTGAGGTACTGGTGTACTCCATGTAAAAGTCATCCTTTCTTCTTTCATCATTCCAAACCATTACTGTAGTAAAAGAATCATTTATACAACGATTAAACGCTCAAAAAATATGCATAAATTATTTGATTAAAAAAATTTTCAAATATATCAAATTTCAATAAAATCTCATTAAAAGAGTCCTCCAACTTTCATCACCTTACCGACGTTTTCAGCATATTTCGGGCAGAATCCACCGCTGACCATTCCAAAAAAATTTGAGCAACCAAGAACTTTGCCAATTCTTAAACTTCCAACTATACGTTTATCTGTAATCAATAAGGGCATTAAACAAAAGATTATGCTAAGCATTCCTGCTAACTAATTTTGTTTCTGTCTATCTGGTTGTTTTATTCTTATCGAAATGATTGAAGTTCCAGATATCCATTGAAATCCTTTTTTCCTGAACAGCATCGAAATCAACGAACTAAATTAAATGGTATGCCATGGTGACTAGCTTTTTCTAGAAATTCATTTCAGAGCCTAACTTGTTTAGTTGAATGAGTTTCATTTCATAGCCGAATAATTTCGGTAATTAATCAGAACCACAATCCATTCCTGCTCCCTTATTAGGACAGTCTGAACATTTGTGCATTTTCGTGATGAAAAAACTAACCTAACCGGATTAACTCGTGCAATGGATTGCATTGAAAGATACGAAATCCATCCTCTGTAGCTACGGCAAACATATTTTGCTCCGAATTTACATTAATGCCATATACTTTCTTCATTCTGGAAAGAAAAATTATTACTTACCATTAATAATTTTAACCTTTGTTTTGTGCTTACCAACGCCTATATCGATAGTGTAATTATTTACGAAATTACTTGGAGTTCTAACCAGAAAGTAATCGCAGTTTAGAGATAACTGATAAATCCCTATATTTATTACGATTAATTGATACAAGGCTGATTATTTCGTGATTTTTTAATTTTTTTTTGCACTGACTATCACTTAGTTTAATTCCATTATCTTCACGAACATGATATCTTTCACAAATTATCTAGTTTAGCATAGAAACGATAATGTAAAACGTCAAATCTAACCTAAGAATTTCTATTTATTATTTCTTTATAATATAACATATTCAACCTTTCAACAATACAAAGTAGAATAAATTTATTAAATATTTCAACTGAAGAAAATGAGTTAAAGTATTTTGAAGAATAAAAAGATAGATGACACGTATGATACGGAAACGATTTTTACTACTGAACCAATCAAATCTTAACAACAACTTCCGTCGATTATTTCTTTACAGAAATATTCAAAGTTTCAACAATACAACAAATTTTTTTTTATTTGCTAAATATTTTAGCTGAAAAAATTGAATTAAAAAATTTTTGGTGAAAAAAGACGAATGATACAAACGATGTGAAAACAATTTCTACCGTTGGAACAATCATAATTCCTCCGACAAAATCGATAACCCAGTGATTTCGTTTGTTTTGCATGATGAACCTACTCGGTAGATCAACGGGACGCGTTTCAATTGTTGTTGAAATGTAAGACCGAAACCGCCTGGTGCAATTGTGGTACTCGTTTTTAGTTATGGTTGACGTACGTGGTAACATCCGTGTCACTCTAGCTGGGTTTCCCATTCTTTTCTTTTATGTGTGCTACTCGGTGATATGTAATATTTGTAAGTACATAAAATTGAATCTGTCACTTATGAGTATACCAGTGAGAAGAATTTTAACTATTACTAATAGTTGGTACTAATAGCACGTTAATTTGAGTATGGCTAAGGTAAATAAGAATGTTAACATTGTACACTATTGTTTCCGAATGTGTGATTTATTGAATTGATTGCTTTTGCGCTAATTTCTATCACTGAATTTTTGAAATTAAATATGATAGTTTCGTTGCATTATTATTTAATGGAATTTATATTTATTTATTTTGTAATAATAAGTTGAGCGATTTTATATTACAATCTAACTAAATTTGATGTATTCTATTTTATCTTGAATTTAAGAGTATTTTTGACTTTTTTTTCTAAATGTTTAGTGCTACATGTATGAAGTGTTAAGAACTTTTTTCTAAACTCTCTTTCACATTTGTGAAGTTTGTTGGTTAATACGTTTCACATGTTTTATCTATCTAGCAGATTTGTTTAAAAAAAAGTGCATACATCACGTTCATTTCGTAGGTTTCTGTTCCCCAAAACTTTTATAATTTCTTTCAAGGATGTCACGTAATATTGTTCGTAAATCGGATTATGGTGCTCCACCGACTAGAATGTCAGCTGGAGCTCCTCCTAGCCTTCCAGTGCGGCGAGCTTCCAAAGGTTTCTTTGTAATTGTTGTCACTTAGTCATAACACCCGATTTTAATATTAATAGTCTCTAGACATATTACTGGGTTCAGCGTACAGGTTTTGCTTTCGTAAGATTTAAATCAGTTACCGTGATTTTTGTAAAAAATCCAAATTTATTTCCTATTCCTTAGATTATTATTTTGTCATTTCCAGGTGGTTTCAGAAATGTTACTAGTACAATTAGTCGTAAGCGACGATCAGAAGGTAATCTGGAAACGGAGGATTCGGATTCGGAACAAGCATCCACAGCCGATGACCAGGAAGAGAATGGAAGTGGTGATGATATAAAAAAGGAAGAAGAACAGGAGGAAAAAGTCAAGAAGACTCCGCGTAAAAAACGTCGGTTTAGGTAGATATTAATACCTTGAACAAGTAATAAGTTGCAAGTTCTTGCAGATTAACTATTGTCTTCACTTGTAATCGTAATAATCATAATAGCATTTTACTATTAGTAATTATAGGTTAACGGATTCAATAGCAAAAAGCAAAAGACGTGCTGAACGAAGGGCACAATTAGCAGCTGAACGTAAAGAGCGTGAAGAATCCAAACAGCAGCAGGAGGTGACTTTTTTGTGGCATAATATATTTCATTAATTTCCGCAGCAATAAAGAAGGTTTACAAAGAGGGATGGGGCTGTACTACTCAAGCAACAATATTTAGAAATGGAATTTTGATATGTAGTTTCGACTTGAAACTTCGAATCTATTACCAACTTTATTTAAAGTATAGTTTAGATTTCCACAGTTAACTAAAATTTTTAAAAATTTATAATTTACCTTAAAAATTCTTGGTTTCAGGACGAAGTTAATGATGAAGTGAAGGAGCATTCATTGACACCGCCACCGCTCCCGAAAGCAGCGACTGTTCTTACCTATTCACCTATGCAGCTTTTTTGCGATAGTTTGTTACGCAAGATGAAAGCCAAAGATCCGGATGAATATTTTGCATTCCCAGTGACACAGTAAGTTTTGAATTAAGTCATATTTTCTTTTAATATAAAATTACTCTCAAGATATTGAGACTATATTATTCTACAAAGACTTAAATGTTTCTGTAGTAAAACTTTCTTTTGACTGCTGCTTGTGCTATTCTCTCGAATTTTAGAAATAATGCTATTAATTGAAAAACGATTTTTACATACTTTACGTAATTTTAGCCTATTTGAGATAGTTTTTTTTATTTATAATTTGGTATTAGAAGGCAAGCGCTTAAATTCAGATCGATGGCACCAGATTATCATGAAATAATCAAGGAACCGATGGATTTTGCCACGATTCGACAGAAAATCGACCGGGATGATTATCCAGATATTGCAACTTTTAAGAAAGATGCCGAATTAATTGTTCATAATGCAATGGATTATAATTCACCTGGTACTGTATATTACATAGCAGCTCAAAAGATGGATCTAATTGTACAGTTTTATTTCTCAGAACCGTATTTGCGCTATCTTTTTCATACCCTTCCGTTCAGTAAGGTAAATTTTAATATTTAATATATTATATTATTTTATTACTTTAAATACTCAGGCAATTGAACAGAAACTGTCTCACCTTGTTATTACAATCTTTCTATGCAGTTTGATTTATCACTAGCGATCAAGTGATTCGGATGAATGGTGTATATTCTTGTATTATCTCCTCTGTTAGATATTCATTAGTGACAGTATTTTAAAACGAAGATAAGTTTTTGAAAATTAGTAATGTAAAATGCATATTTATGGAGATGGATACGGAAAAATTAGGGAGTCCAAATAATAAAAGCCATATAAATGCATATTTCATTAATTAGAAATTTTTTGGTTTTATGGTAGAATATTTCATTAAGGTTGTCCTGTGGTTTTTATATTTTGCGTTCACTCAATTTTTAGATTTTTACCTTTACCATATTTATGCTATTCAATAATGGTGTTTCAAGATCTAAGCAAACCTTTATTTCTAGGAGATCCCGCTGGAAAAGTTAGGTCTAACATTGAAAACAAAAGCGCGACCACTGCCAAAAGCGGATTACAAAACGGCAGTTGTCGATGATGCAACACCGTCAACTGTTTTGGAAACAGTAGACCCATCTTTGAAACAAAAGTTATCCAGTCGTATTCCTGATCTTAGGGTTTTTCCTACTGGTGATCAGGAGGACGGTGTGGAACCAAAAAGTCACCTTGCATTTTTGGATAACAAAGATGGCGCTATTTGTTTGAATGTTATCAATCCGAGTTCATCCGAGAAAAAAATTATCACTCTTGGAGATATTGTGGGTAAACTAGAGGAAGGTACACCAGGACTTTGTGCTCCTCAAGAACACAAGTCAAACCATCAGGTTTGTCGCCTCATATTTCAAATCATTAACCTAATCGAGGATCTTTGTCACGACTGTTGTCGTGACAAGGATAATGATTGTATCATTCCCGTTTGTTCATCCTTCGTACCTATGTACACTGCATAATTCCATTTTCGCTTCTGCTGAACGCTGAGGCATCAAAATTTATAATTTCAGATTCTCGTACCAATACTTCCAAAGTTTGATTTGAATGCTTTTCATCGAGATGAACTGCTTAGAGCTTCCTGAACATGAGTGGAAAATTAGATTAGGATTGGAAAAAATCATGCTAAAAAAAAATTAAGTTTAAGCAACTGATTGATTCTGTTGTTGCTGCAGTAAATTCACCCTTTGTGTTTTGCTTTCTACTTCCCCATGCATGATTCTACAAATTTATTTCCCGTCATTTTATCACGTGGCATAATCTCCGAATTAAGCATCAATTATGAAAAATGTTTCCAGGTTCCGATTTCCTATGTTTCATATGGACCATTCAGTTCTTTTGCACCACAGTTTGATTCTACGTGGGCAACACTTTGCGAACGAGATTCGCGTTTACTTTTGGGCACCTATGGAGATAGGTCAGTTTCTAATAAAGTTTAAAAATTCGGTGGAATAATTGTAATTGCAGAGTTTTTCTTGTATTTGATAAACATTACATGTGAAGAATTTATATTTTATTTGTTTTTGTTATAACTATTTAACTGTTTGGAGTAATGTTATGCTATTTATGTTTGTTTGGTTTGGGTAGGAGTTTCCTGTTAGGATCATAATCGTTTTTGAATAAATGCAAAAATTAGAAAAATTGTCCGTAGTTGTGTGAAATAATTTCAAAATAAATTGTAGCAAACAGCTTTTAGAACCAATGTAACGAATGCTATATCCTTACGAGAAATGGTTGATAATTGCGGCGAGTATATGATCAAGGTTGTCGATGATTTGCTAGATACTTTGACAAACGGTGAGCATCGCAGGACTATCAAGGCTTTGGAAACTGATGCGGACAAAAGCAGTGTAAGATAATGTTTTTTTTTTTCAGAATTTGTTTAAAAAAATACTTAGTTCTTTGAAATTCTATTGCAAACTTAATTTATTTATCACTCATAACGTAGAACCGATAAGAAAAATTAGTGTGAAATGCTGAGAATTTCCTCTATTTCTAATATTAAACGATTTGATAGGTTTCTCAGATGAAAAATGCGGTGGATAAAATTGATTTGAATAAATTATTGAGTGATGTTGAATCACTCGAAAATATTGGGATTGATGTTTCATTCACCAGTGATATAAGGAAATTATACAAACTGCAAACGGTACCAGAAACTCATCAGGTATTTTTTTATGTTTGTGAGATCTTTTCATTTATTTTTATTGGGAAGTAATCATATTTTTCTTCCAAAAAATTTTTCATTCTCTGAAAAACATATGTCTGCGTTTGAACATGTGATCATGTCATCAGTGAAACTTACTGCGTTGCATGACTCGTGATTAGTTTCAGTTTGACGTATAATTGTGATTAGTTTCCAACTTGTTGCATAATTATAATTTTCACTTTCCACATTCTACAATACGTTTATAGTTTCATCAGTCGTCAGTAAGAAGTGACTGATTGATTGTTACACTCACATATTCTTTCTTTATCATATTTTTCGAATTCCTTTGAAAATGGAATTACACTTATTGCTTTTCCATCTTTCAGGCTACGTTGAATAAAACTGGTGTAATGATCAGTGATCTAGCGTTGCTGCAGAAAAATCGACTTAATTCGGTCCCGCCGACTACTCTAACTGAACAGCCGCCACCTAGCAGTCATGAGCTTAACCTAGCCAACAAAGTGCAGGGAAAATTGCACAGCCAAATAGCGCAGTACGCCAAACCTGGAAATGTTATTTCCCCACCTGTAATTCATAATGCTGTAGGCTTAAATGAAGAGGATATTGACTTGTTGAATGAATTTTTCACTGCCGCACCACCAACCACTGTGGTGTAGTGATGGCTAGATTTCTATTATTTTCAAAGACTCCTGTTAGAATAGAATTAGCAAGTGTCAAGACTGAAGCTCTCTTTCTTGTCTCTTCGTTTTATTTTGAATTTGGCACGGATTTTTGCACCGTATTGGGAATACCGACGTTTTTGAAAAAGTCTGAAGACCGGAAAAGCAGGAAATCGAAAAGCCGGCCTTTTTATATATTTTAACACTACATTAATCTAATAATAATTCATATGGTTCAGCGGTAACATTCAGAATTTGTCATTCCTTTTGTGATAAACTTAAGTTCATGATGAGTATGTTTAAACGTAATTCGAATTTGTTTGAGTTGAGATATTCTATATGATCTCTATTATATTACATTTTATCAAATGTTGAATCGTACAAATTAAGGAAGAAAGGATTATGTACTTCATTTTTACACTGTAACCGCACGCGTAACACAATTAAAGGACGTATTGGTGGCAACATACGCAATAACAAACGCTCAGTTCAATCTATAGTTTGTCTACACCCATTTATTTGATGCATTGCAGCGTCTAGTATCAACTATGTAGTATCAGTTAGAGAGTTGCAGAGTGTTCTTTCAGTTATATTATTCTTATGAGATTGCTGAAGGACGACTTTTCTGTGTAATTGCAAACGAGGCAGAAAAGACGTAATTTGAGGAACCAAAAGATGATGACTTAATCAATGGCGTCTGCGCTGCTCTTTCAATTGGTGAAGTGGGCGTAACAATGTTTGTCTCCCATCTGATTCAATTTCTCTTTTGAATTGGCAGTTGGTTCTTAATTCTTAATCTGTTTAAAGATTAATTGCATTTAAATGCTATGGCAATTTTCCACCAATACATTCATTTCTCATCCCCATTCCCATGTTACATGTTAGTTTTTTTTGTATAGATGTTTCAGATTTCGATGAATTTTTCAAAAACACATGAAAATAAATTATTTTCACAGAATTCTTTTAGCGATTCCATCACATCAATAATCAGAGAGGTCTAGATCTACGCAGACATTCACATCAAAGGATGAGTTCTCTAATGTGTGAAAGTAAGCGTTTCGAATTGTAAAGCATAACTCAGTGTATTTTACTTGAACTATGTCCAAGAAGTTGTCGATGCACTAAAGCTCGATAAATACCATCTTGCTCCAGCAAATCATCGTGTCGACCTTGCTAAAACAATTATGAAATGTGAGTTTTTATGTTTATAGATAATGGTTAAAATCTACCCAAACCGCAATTTATGTATGTGACACATCAATATATTGATTAAAGTCCAGATGTGCCATTTATATTCCGAAATATTTTAAATAAGCAAGATGACACTTATAGCATATTGGCTACTAAAAAAAACAAGAAAATTCCAGTATATCTTTTCCGATCTAAAATTTGCATGAATTATAACTCATACTTGAGTTTTCTAACTGAAAATTGGAATTTCAAATCTTTTCGGAATTTTATATGTTGGTAGCAATCAAGCTATTATACTAATCAAAAAATCTCGATTGAACAAACCTGCACCACTCGTCCTTTATTAATGACAATAATTTGATCAGCATTTTCAACTGTACTTAAACGATGTGCTATCACTATAACTGTTTTATCCTTCGAACACTGCGCTATAGCATCTTGTATAACGTGTTCACTTTCTGCATCTAAAGCTGAAGTTGCCTCATCTAAGATAAGGATAGCAGGATGACGAACTAAAGCTCGTGCTATAGCTATACGTTGCTTTTGACCGCCTGAAATTTTGAATGCAACATAAAATACGGTTAAACTCCATAAAAGGAAAAACACTCCCTCTTTTCCTCTCTTTTTAATCTCAAAACTATTTTTCATTATCTTTTGAATTTGAAAATTTGTGCTAGATTTTAAAATTTGAAAAGGAATTCTAAAAAAGTAAGACACTTGAAGAGGTAATGAATGAGTGTCAACATAGAGGAATGTTGAGGGAGTGGGAGGAGGGGAGGGAAAAGGGAAAAAGGAAGTGATCCTCTCCTGCAATTCTTTTCCTTGTCCATATGTGCATTTCCAACTAATTTATCTTGTATGTCTCAGAAAAACAATATCGTCACATTTCCTTACTACTGAATAACAGAGTATAAGTTAGTACGTCACTATAACTGTTATAAATCTTCATCAAATTTTAGAAGATCCTATCATGGCACAACAATATTTTCAAATAAATCACCTGATAATTGAACACCCTTCTCACCACAGTTTGTATCATATTGCTTTTCAGTTTCCATGATGAAATTATGCGCATTAGCTATTTTAGCAGCATTTAATACATCTTCTTCGGTAGCCCAATCACATCCATATACAATATTATCGCGTACCGTGCCTTCATATAATATTGGATCCTGAGCAACCAGAGCTATCTGAAAATTTTCTCGAATTTTATTCATCAAACTGCTACATTAAAAAAATACCGTTTTAAAAACCATTTAACAAGTCTATCAAGAAATAAAAAACTGCTGCCACTATTGAATCATTTTTATATTCAGCGAGGGAATCTGTCTGAAGTAAAATTGAAATAACAAATTTACTTTTTGATGAATATACTCATGATCATAATCTGCCACTGGATTTCCATCAATAAGTACGCAGCCTTTATCACATTCGTAAAAATGTTCAATCAAAGACACGATTGATGACTTTCCACCACCACTTGGTCCAACCAAAGCAACAGTCTGACCTGGATGAACGGTGAAACTAACGTCCTATAATAATTTTTTTTTATTCTGAATTTCAAACATAAATTCAGGAATAATGCAACGCATAGTTCATTTTTCGAGTGGAATAAAATACGATTATCTTTAGTGAATTCTCTTCACAATCTGTCATCAAATGTGAAAATATAAGTTATAACAAAAAATGTTCACATTATGACCATTTCTACCACAAGTTTGAAAACATAAACCTTTCTTCATTTAAAAATATTTGAAATGTAAAGGAAAATGTGAAGAATTTCGACAAACCTGCAAAACAGGATTGTTTGGCCGGGAAGTATACGTAAAAGATACGGAATCGAATTTAACTTCTCCGTTAACTGGTGTCTTTTTCGTTCCAACACGAAGAATTTTTGGTTTACGCATCATATATTCGAAAACTTTCCTTGATGCACCAACACTTTCCATCAAACCCGTAAATACATAACTGATGTTCTGAAAAATATCAATGACAGAGTTAAACAGATGCAAAATGTAAATCTCAGAGAGAGAGAATTTAAGTGTCGTTCAAATGTAAAATTAGAAACGGTAGCCGTTTGAAGAGATAACGTGATCAGCGGCAAATATATAACAGATATCAATAGATCCATATTACCTATATAATACTAATGAGATGAAAGTGAAGATTTTTCTATTTCCGATTAAGCATCAACTAAACAGCCTTGCCGAAATAGCATAACCAGAAAAGTTTGAAAACTAATAAAATGAACTCTCTAAGAAAGTTGATCTAACGGTCTTTTAGGATATAACGTACTAAACAAAAAATGTAATGTAGTAAATGAAGATTGGTTAGATCATGTATAACTGCAAATATCAATTGCATCAACCAAATATTAATGGAAACCTACATAGAGATTCTCTCCAAGTTGCATTTGATATAACAAGAAAGATATCAAATTATCAACTGTCATTTTTCCTGTAACAAAAGATAGTTATGCATCCGAGATGAAGTGAAGACAATGAGTAAAGTACTATAATTGAAAGTAAAAGCCAAGTTTTTATTTAAATTTTTTAGATTTTTATTTAATCATTATCAAAGCTAAAATTTCGGATTTAATATTGAAATTGGAAAAATCACCTGATAAAACAAGATGGCCACCATAAAAGAGCACAGCAATCAGGATAGCATTATCACAAAATTCGGTGGTCCACATATAGCCCATATAGACAATTGCTTTTTTCTTATTTAAATTCAATGTTTCATCCAAATGTTGCTGAAACTTCCTAGCTTCACGTTTTTCGCAAGCGAATGATCGCACTGTTCGCATAGTACTAATCACTTGTTCTGCTACATGATTCGATGTCGCTATTGTTCCTTGCGTTTTTTCCGTTAGTAACTGTAAAAAAAGTGAGAAATGGTAATTAAGGGGAATGACAGAATAGAAGAGTAAATAGCAGACTTATTAGGGAGATGCATTCAGGAAGTTCAGATAAAAGAATGAAGCAGACATAATGGGTTTGATTATCATAAAATATCTTTTGAAAGAGATGTGCTTCCTTCCACAGTTTAATGACCAAAAGATATTCGAGAGGAGAAGTTTAAACTTAATCATCGAAGATCAACTTAAAAATAAATAAAACTGATCTAATTCAAATGGAACACTAACAATTTTAAACTTACATCATAATATGCACCGTACACTTTGGTTATGAAACCAACAACCGGTACAATAATGAAAGTAACCAGAGAAAGGCGCCATGAAAGAGTGATCATAAACACTAATGAACCAAGCAGCATGACAATGTTTCGAAGGAAAACATTCAAGTTGGTAGAAACTGTTGAAGACATCGTTTCACAATCAGTTGTTAGTCGTGATGTTATCTCACCTGATTAAGACAAGTAAAGGTTAAGTAAAGTAAATGTGGTCTGATAGACATACTAAGTTTAATAATTCTCTGAATGAACCTCTAATTTAATAATTCTTCAATAAATAGCGCTAAATACCTGTGTTAGTTGTATCAAAGAAGCTGATATCTTGCTCCACTAACGAATTAAATAAATCGTAGCGCATTTGACGATTGACCAGTGCTGTAGCGTAAACGAAACTTCCACCTCGAAGACCACCAGTAATTGTGCTAAACAGATAATTAGTGAATTTGATGACAAGTTTTACTTTGAAAATTAGCATAAAAATTCTCAAGTGTCAATAAAATCTCATAAATATAAGTACTGAAATACAAACGAAAAAAAATAATAAACAACAAACCTTACGAAAGTTAAAGCTACCATAAGCAACACAGAACGGACTAAGACAGCAACGCCTCGACCTTGCACTATATTTGAAAGTACTTGACCGGTACAGTATGGTAGAAATACGCGTGCTTAAAAAATTCATTTTTAGCTTCTTAATTCCATTAGTTGATCTCGAACTTTGAATAATAAATTTTGTCGTTAAATGAACAATGAAGCTAAATTTATTAGATTTTAATCTAATGCTAAATTACTATTTCCAATTATGAACTTAAATATGTGATAAATACACACCAACAAATTGGCATTAAAAAAAAACTGGAAAGAGTATAATTTAATATTTAAACAACCCTCCTAATCAATACCATTCAAAGTCTAAAATTTAATAGCATTTGAATTCATACATGAAGAATAGATGATGAGAAAGAAGAAACCAGTTGCGAACCATATCCGGTGATATTTACAATATCGGAGTAATCGTAAAATATGTTGACCTGTACCAAAACGAGTAGATTCCTCCTTAGTATCATGCAATCTTGATGTCACATCCCGTGTTTCACCCGTTAACGATTGATAATTCCATGACGTGTTAACACGTAATACAAAATTCCAAAGTAACATTATTAACGTAGCGGCTAGCACATTCCAAGTAACATTTAGCCAAAACCCGAAATAAGCAAATTGCTCGATTTTCTCCGAGAATGCGAGTAATTTTATCAATGAAAATGTCCAATGCAGAATAAATACTCCCAAAAATGGTATAAAAAATTTTTCAAGCCATGGATATTCACGGCTGACTTTGAGCATAAGACAGAATAGCATTATGAGAAGTCGAGAAACGGTAAAGACTAGAAAATCAACGGGAGAAATGATAAACTGATATGGCACATTAAATGTTATATAATCCCAAATAATATGAGCATTGAATTTGAATGATTTTTGATAGAAACCAAAAGCGACCACCGAAATAGCAACATCTATGCAGCAGTACTGAATAATTAGGAATGAAATTAACCAGAAACGCATACTTTTTGAACTGAAAAAATTATTATACATTAAAGTTAACTATCAATCATACGATTATAAATGCTACGAATTACTGAATGAATGATAGGGACTGATAATAAACCATTATTGAAAACATTTCAGAATATCGTATACCTCAACCTATTTACTATTTACATAATTAATTTCATTAAACAGCATCTAATGAATAGGAGGAACAAATATAAAAATTGACTTTTTTAGTAGATGCACATATTCATTCTGCTTTATGTAATGCAAAATGCGTGTAAATTGTTGTCACGTTTTATAAGCGTATCCAATTTTTATCCAAAACTGTAATAAATTATATTAGAAATGAAGAATTCTTAAAATTAGAAAGATAAATGAGATGAAAGAGATATGAAAAATTCATTTCTAATACGAATACTTCAAGCGTAAATATAACAATAAATGTAATATATGTGAACATTTGCCCAAGATGCTATTTATATTCAAATTCATTTGCATATTTGAGATTTAATTCTTATCCCTCAATTTTCTTTCTTGCTTCTTTCAAAAGCAAATATTACTAATAATAACACCAACTACATTAAGTAGCAATGATGATTATAATGTTAATAATATTAATAACTAAAACATTAACAAATAATAACAAACAATATGAGTGAATTATTTAACATTCCAAAGAGCAGAAATTGATTATAACTTATATATTGTCGATCTATCAAACAAGTAGCAATCGTGACAATTACTCATAATTTCCCTCTCTCTCTTTCTCTCGCCTTTTTTTCCTAGAAAAGAATGTTTATAATTGTGATTGTTTATTTACAATAATAGTTATTTGTTTATTGAAATGATTACTTGTTTGCAAGATTATAATTTTTGCTCACCTATAGCATCAACCTATTAGTCTTACTTTTTATAATTTTAATTAATTAGTTGATGAAGCAAAACAAACAAATATAGCTTACATTAGTTCATCGTTATGAATGAATTGCATCAAATAATCCAACTATTCAGTTGAGTTATCCAATCATTCATTATGGTTAAACTAAAAACAATCTTCCTAGTACTTACGTGGATTAGCGTATAATAACGTAATTAATTATACGTTGTCTCATAGCATATTTATATTACTTGACTCATACCAAATCCTTTATGTGTTTCATTTTACAGAAAAATCAATTCAATTTATTTATTTGTTTTTTTTTCTTTGAAAAACACCGCTCAAATAATGACAATTGACTATTACTGTTGGCACATGATCCATTTGCTTACGTAATACGTGATCTAATGCTTACACGTATGTCATACTTAAACAATTTCCTCTAATGTAATTATAGTTGTAAAACAAAATAACTGTAACAAAAAGAAATTTACATCCATCTTTACATATATAAGATTTAACTCTTAAATATGTTACACTTAATCTCATACTTTAAATGCGTATTGTAATGTTAGTTTACGTAATTCATAATTTGGTTTTTACGTATAAGTGTAATATATAATTCTAATAATTACATATAAAATAAATCTTTTTTCTAGTGCAAATTGTATTAATTATTAATACTGTTTATGCGTACGTGATAATTCCATTCTAATCTCTATTATCATATCAATAATGTAAATAGTTGCTTTAATAATTTTTTTCTCTTTTAAAAATTAATTTATCACATAGTATATAGATGAAATGAATGCAAATCACATGAAATTCATCAGTAATTTTCACATGAAAAATCTTTTTTAAACAAATTTACACATTTTACACATATCATATGATGAAATAATTTCTCCTAATGCAATTGTAGTTGTATAACAAATCAACCGTAACAGAGCAAAAAGAAAAAATCCTATCTGTTTACTACTATTAAATATTTTGATCTGAATATTTCAAATGAATTTAAAGTAAACGAACGAAATTTTTAATCCTTTCCACATAATATACAACTTCTCCAATCAATCAAATTTTTCCAATAATTCTTCCAAATTTTATCTGAAGAAATCCTGAAACACCAAAAATCTTCAATAGCAACAATAACAAAAAAGAAAAACAAATTAGCAATCAATTAATCAATCAAACAACCAATGAATCGATCAATCGATAAAATTATTGCAGCAATAATTCATTTTTTTTCTGGTATATATTTATCACTTATCAATCATATAACTTTATCTTGTCTATTTTATTACTAAGTTAAAGTACGTCTCAGTTTTATTTACCTAACAAATTCTTATGCTTATTAATAAAGTTAACTTAATTTATTCATCCACTATAACAAAGTATACAATAATTTACTTACATCAAAAAAAAAAGTGCAAAAATATATTTTAGCATTCATATTTTGATGAATAGAATTTTAACAACAACAATAATAACAATAAGAATAACAACAATAATACCTTTAAAGAATTTAAACAAAAGAAAGTAAAACTTTAAAAATAAAAAGAAATAAAAACTACCCGAAAAAAAAAAGAAATCACATTTAAACGGAATACTTTCACTAATTGTTTCGCTAAAAATTTCCGATATCATTGAAACGTTTCATGTTTGTTATATTATAAAAACGTAAACATACGTATGTTTTCACGCGTATCTGTCTGATATTTCCTTCCGTACGTGTTTGTTACATTCATTATGTGTAATGTATGTGTGTATGTATGTGTGTGTGCGTGTGTCTGTTTATATCTATGTGATATACGTGTGTATATGTGCGCGTGTGTGTGTGTACGTGTCTGTCTGTGTCTGTCCATCATCTATATGCATCACACCTCTATGAATACTCACAGAGCAACACAAACAACACAGCAAGACCAACTGAATTTCATTGATTGCTGTGCTTCCTTGTGTTGCCTTTGTATGTGTATAGGCTCATATCTCTGTGTATGTGTATGATGCGTGCGTGTATGTGTATGTATGTCTGTGTGTCCGTCTGTATACGTGACAGACAGACAGACACATACGTCGATTTTCATCTCTCACTTAGCCTTTTGCTGAAGAAGGAAGTCGATCGGTTAAAGTAAAATTTTTTTTTTTTTTTGTTGGATCGGTCATTATCGTTGAGCATTTTCACATCTTTTATGCTTTTAATTATAACTATACTTGTTCATAATCTAATTTACTTAAATATTTAATCGTACATAATATTTAACAAATTTCATATTACATCTATGATATATGAATTACCTTTCATCTCCATTTCCTATTGTTATTGTTATTGTGGTTATTGTTGTTAACATGGATATGTTTATCTTATTTTATTTTATTTTTCTTATTTTCTTTAAAATTTCTAATTTCAGCTTTTTTTTTATCATAATTTTGAAAATGTTTAATGTTATAAAAAATTGTTCATCGGTGTTTTCTTTTTTCATGTAAGTTAGGCAAGGTAAGGTTTTCCTTTTTTGTTTCCAGAGAGAACTTCAAATTTATTTTGTATTTCGATAAAGATTTTCAGAAATGTCTAAACAATTAATTTATATAAGGATATTTGTACGCTACGAAAGGTCACGTGAATTTAGCAGTATGATTAAGAGAAGCCGTAAAGGCATGTTTTGCGGCCGCTATTTATGGAACGCAAAATTACGACACTCTTTAGATTCTTGCACAGCCTTTTTTCGAGTCTATTGATTTTCCACTTTCTTTTCCTAAACCCTCCACATAATTACTTAATGTTTAATGAATTTTAAAACAACTTTCAAGTTTCGATTTTCGATTTCAAGTTTCAATTCTTACCCTATTTATCTTCTTACAGTTAATAAGTAATGTAAGGCAGTGTAAATTAAATCAAATAACAGTGTATATTTATGGTAAGTTATATGCTGTTATTTTCAGTTTTCTCCTTTATTTCCCTCTTTCTTTCGGGATTTTATTCTGCAATGTTTTTCAGGAAATTTCAAATCTTTGATCCAGGAAATTAACGATATTCTAGAAGATATTTACGGAAGCTCATAAGTTATCTTGCTATTCTGTTTTTTATTATGATGTTTTCTAACCGGTTCGAAGATGGCTGTAAGAACATAATCTGCTAAAAAATAGAGAACTTGTCATATTAGTGTGTTTCAGAGAAAAATTATGACTTCAGCAGCGTTTGTCACTTTCACTTTAGTTTATCACTTTCATTATTTCATCGAGATTTCATGATTAAAAAGAGTGTTATCATTTATCATTACTACTGTAATGTATCTAATCGTTATTTCATGCTTCCACAGTTTATTACTAGTGATCAGTAGTCTTATCAGGGTTTTGGCTAATCAAAATACTATCCGGCGATGTCAAAGTTGATCCGAATGAAGTTTGAATGCATTGCATTTTTTGGAAACCTTGTAGTATAGATCGACCTGTTGGTATGGATAAACTTTTTGGGGTTTTAGGTAAAATTATGCTGTTAATGTTCTGTTATAAGTGAAGCTATTTATGCATTTCAGGATGCTTCATAATGTATAAGTACTGATATTTGAGTACGGCAAGAAATCCTAAGCCCAACTTTGATTAATTCATTAATTAGAGGAATTTTTGACGTTGAACCTAGCTGGTTTGATCTTACAATCTTAGATAAATGTTTAAGATATTGAACGGGAAGTTGACATTTTTTAATAGTAGAAGACTGTTGACTTTATATCGCATAATTAATTCAATCATCTATTAGAGGCGAGTTTTTTAGATTTTCTTCCAGCTTCTGCATATATGTATAATCAGTCTGGAGCTCATACTTACATCATCTAGAAGTTCGATGGGCATTTCTGATTCTTGATTCATACCTCGAAATTAGGCTGACATCAATGTTTCATGTTTTTCTGCCTCGCATTTTTCAGATGCAACCCATTACCCATCGTTTGAAGCTACGTCATTAAACTTATAGCTTAACGATTGACATCGTGAATTTGTGAAATTATTGTAGGATTTCCTCTAAAATTTGAAGATTTGCGCGACTTTCCAGCCGTAAAATTTTGCTGAAAATTTAACAAGTTACCATGTATTTTTCAGATTATTTAAAATGAAAGTTCACGTGGACGATGTGTACTTTATTAGCTAAACAAGTGAGTTACGTGCTGCTTGTGGATTTATCATTTCGCGACCAACACTTTCACTCTGTTGCTATCATTCCAGTTGAAGCAAAGCTAGGAAGTATACAGGAAATCCGGAAATAATGAGCGAAGAGGAAAAAGATTCAACAGGCCATGATCCGGACCCGTCCACGTCCAAATACTCTGAAGAATCTACCTCATCGCGGTCATCGAGCCGTTCGAAGCTTTCGGCAAGTCCGGTATGCCTCGAAGAACAACGGGTACAATTGAAACTGGCGAGTCCACTCGGTGGTGAGCCACTTACTTTCATGTGGCCACTACGAGAAGTGTCTGGTTATAGTGAAGGTCAAGAAATTCTAGATGTTGTAAGGTAATATCTTTTTCCCAAATAAAAATTGTCTTGTATGAGAGACTTTGAACTAAGATTATGCTAATCGGTAAAAATTCCCGAAATGTGCAGGACAGGGTGATATATAAAGGATCTGTTAAATATAATGGTTTAAAAAATTATGAGATGAAATCATACTGAAAGTAGACAATATGATTTTTGATAATTTAGCTTTTTTCCTATACTTTTCAGGAATGCTCTTTCATCGTTCCCCGAGCTTAATTTCATTTTGAGACAGCATTGTGGAATGAATCTTGATACAATTGATAAAAGGAAGTAAGTAATTTGTTGTCCGATTTCATCCAAAGCTGTTGAATTATAATGTCACGCAGTTTCAGTAAAAATCGCTTTTTAGAATTAGATATTGGAATATTTTGAGATTTCCCAAAACTTTTTCTTCTTTACCATATTACAAATTATCATTTCAGCTTTCAACAAATGTCGGCACTGCTGGATGCTTTCAACAAAACTTGCCCCACATTTACTCAGCTGGTTAGACTTTCAATCTGAGCTATTTTTTTCAAAACTCTTATTCCAAAAAAAAAAAAACTTAGCTTTTATTTGCTGGATTCGTCATAGCTATTGAATAAGCCTGTTTTAAACTCACATGTAATTGCAGGAATCATGACTTTTTAAACAGATTGTCTTTGTAATTTAAGCTTTGCAAAATAGGATTTTATATAGTACTGAAGCCGCATTTAGTGCTGTGGTGTCATTTTATTAAGTTGCGGAATTTTTTTGCTTTGTTTCCAGAAAATATTTTGTTTTATGAAAATATCCATTTATCCGTATTGTATATTTTGTAGTGGAAAGGTGCAACGAAGCCAGGTGGTGAAATTTGGTCAGCAGAACGAGCAAATCCAGTATTGTTGAGGCAGATCTGTACCAGAGCATACAATCGTGCTGTAGACAATGTGCATCTTTTAAATAATCATTATAAAGCATTCTCATCACAAACCTATGGTGAAACATCATTTGATCGTATGCAAATGATCATTCAAGAAATTGTGCCAAAGGTATGTAAATATTGAATGGAAATAAAATATTTAATAAAAATAGGCTAGTTTATGAAAAAAAAATACGCATCTTAAAATTTATAGTTCGCATTCCGAGTGCTCATTTTACTTCAGGATTTTTCTTTTGCTTGTTTTTTCTTCCATTTTTAGATTTTAAGGATTCAAATCCTTTTTAAAAGGTTCATTCACCTTATAATAACACTAAAGTTATACTTGTCCTTATCTCTATTTCCGGTTTTCCCCCGAAGTTTAGCGTTTCCATTTTGATTGAAGATTGATGGATAGTTGGATTACTTCTTATTCTTTCGTATATATATGACCTTATTTTGCATACGCACTCTTTTTCTTGTGATCGGTTTTATATTACTGATTAGCTCATGCCATCAGTAAAATGTTGAGCAAATGATATTGTTTCAGGATCGGGATGTTTTCGTTGATCTTGGAAGTGGGGTTGGTCAGTTAGTTATTCACATGGCTGGCGGTTCAAAAGTACGAAAAGCAGTTGGCATAGAAATCGCCTCATTGCCAAATCGTTATGCGCAAAATCTTTCCGTTGAATTCAAAAAGTACGTTATTGCTCGTTGGATACTTTGTATAAAAGTAAAACAAAAAGGTTTTTCAAAAAATGCGTGAAAAATTACGAAGTTTCCGATTTGATTTTTTTTTTTCAAGTAACATCCTCTTCATGAATTTATGGTGATTTCAAGTTTGTACTGTTTTCCAGGTGGATGAAGTGGTATGGTAAGAAATTTAGACCGTTTGAATTACATAAAGGAGATTTCTTGGATGAAAAATTTCGTGATCTGATCACCAAAGAAGCAACAATTATTCTGATTAATAATTTTGCATTTACAGCAGAATTGGAAACTCGCATTAAGAGGTCTGTTACGTTTTGTACTATTTTGTTTTAGTGGCGTAATTTTTTAATGAATTGAAGTTAGAATTCAAGAAAAGTAATAGTTCTGTAGTTTGTAGTACAAAGTAATAGTTCTGTAGTTTGTAGTACAACATCTTTACCGCTAGCACAATACAGACTTTTTTTGTGTTTAGTCTAGGAATGAAAATTAGAAAAGTCAAGTATACTTCCTTCAAGACGTGGAATATGTCGGATTTCTGCATTATATATTTCTTTTTTTAAGAGAGCTTTTGAGCGAACTTAAAGATGGAACACGAATCATTTCGACTAAACCTTATGGCTTACCGAATCGAACAATCACAGATAGACACTTGAATGGTACAGATTTCTTTGCATCACGAGTTTTCACAATGAAAATACATATTCAGTCATTTTTGCCTTTTTCTGATTATATGATGCACAAATTGGATATTTGTATAAATTAATCCGATTAAAATGGTCTGAAAAGATGAATTTAATATATTTGACTTACTTACATAAGTAGAACATTTTATTAATGGTAACTTTCTTTTGCGCATCCTACTTTCGGAACAGAAATCAATTTTTAAACGCTTTGAAATGTATATCACAGCTTATTAAAATATAAGAAAAGATTTCATCACTGATTAAATATTAATCAACGTTGCTCATTATAAATGGAATGTTACCATACGAATTCAGATATATCAGCAATTTTGGATGTTTTCGAAATGGCACAGTGTGAAAATGCTTGCTCTTGGACGAGCAACTATGTTGCATACTACCATCATATCATTAATCGAGCTAAAGTAAGTCAATGAAGCGAAGTGCAGTTAGAAGAATTTAGTTATGGGAAAATGTGCACACCCAAATATTGACTGTTCCTCATCCGACATGATGGCCATTTGTTTGCGACACGCCCTTTTTTTTCTGTTGTCTTAAAGCCAGCCTAGTGAAACTTACAATAAGGCATTAGTTCATTTTATTTTTAAATCGGATTGTTGTTTCTTTTTTTTTTCGTTCTTTTTTTCTTTTGAAAAAGCTTTTCATGAAATGTAGTGGAATAAAGTAGTAATTGAAGTATATTTCAGTTAGAAAAATATTTTCTCTCGCAACGAAATCCTGCGTTAAAACAACACAACAGTTCGGATGGTAGTAGACGATCATCGACATCAAGTAAAACATCGCGCGATAGTTTTCGATGCTGGAGCCGAGAATCTAGTGCATCATTACCGAATAATCTTTCCAGTACTTTAGTTGGTCACCGTGGTGTTACACCAACAGTTGGTCGAAGTCATACACCAACTTATCATGAGCGTAGTCCAACACCTATTAGTAGGAATAACAAGCGTCCGAATTCGGATCTTTCGGATGATGATGATTATGCGTAAGTTTCAGCATTTTATCTAAAGTTATGAGTTTGAAACTTAAAGATAGTAAATATAATTGTTCTAATGGATGGCGAACAAAACCATTAAATAATGCTTGAATTAATAATTGCTAAGGTAATTTGATCTATGACTAGCTAATAACGCATGTTGCAATGCAATAACTTTGTTTGACTCTTGGAATAAACAGTATCTGTGAATAATGATTTCATACTTTTCTACTGGATTAAATATAAGACTAAAATATATAAGACTGTCTTCAGTATTATACTTCTAGGATCGGTCCAACGACGCGTCGCAAATGGCAGGAATACTGTTCAACAAAAACGAAAGCACAGCGCAGTACGACTACAACAGCTTCAACAGAGAATGTCTTATCAGTTCGTAGTTCGAAATGGCCAACACCGGACTACGATTATACTCCATCAAGAAAAATTCGCAAAACTGGACAGCGTGGACGGCCTCGTAAAATACCTGCTACTAGCAAGGTTAAGCGTATTTTCATATTTTTTGAGGAGAGCGAGAAAGAGTTGCAATTTTGGCAGTATGAATATCCCATGTGTACTGAAGTGGTTTAATCGATAAATTTAACGAGCGAAAGTTAATTTATGGTAATGCTGTAATAGATTGATTGAGGGTTTGTTGTTAATGCTATCTTTATCCGTGTTAATTGTTAATACTTTTTCGTTCAAGGAGAACAAGTTTAGTATTTTATTTTTTCTACAGTCGAAAAACTTTCTTCTGTCCTATAACTTTGGTGAGACTTTAAGTAATTGTGACTAATTTTTACATTTAAGCTTTAATTTTCGTGTAAAGCTTTTAACTCTGATTATTGCTTTGCGCAAATTCCATATACTGTCCGAGAAAATGTAGATTCCTATGGTCATTTACTTGTCTTTCCGAAATTTCTGTTGTTTCTCCCATCCTCATTTCTTGCCATTTCTTATGAATGCACAAATTTCAGTGCGGAATTGAAAGTTTGGCGTGATTGGGTTTTTTTTTTTTTGAAGTTTTGAAGTCTCTTTAAAAAGTTTGGGGACTTCAGCTTACCACCAGTGAGTTGTTGTTAATGAAATGGAATTATTGGTATTTATAGCATTTTGATGCCTTATACTTCTCATTTGCATATAGAGTCTTTTCTGGAAGTTTTAATTTGCCTAACTTTATAGTGCTTGCTCCAGAAATTAAACCGAAAATCAGCTTTTGGATATGCATTTTGTTTGATGCTTCCTGTTCAATTCCTTTGATTAGTAAGTGCATAATGAAGATGAAAAATGAGCCGAGAATTGGAAAATGAGCCTATTGTTGTCTAATTTTTCACCTTCACTCACAAATCTTTCTCGAAACTCATTAAGGACGTTGAATGCATAAGTCAGACAAATATTCTTTGGTGTTAGCCATGTTTTCGGCTAATTTTTAGACCAAAGTATCAACTATTACAAATGCCATTAATAAGGAATGTGAAATTGAAGGGGAAAAGGAGAGAGCAGGAAGGAGAGGCGAATATAAAAAGGGGAATGGTAGAACACGTTAACTAAGTTAACTAATCAGTGTCCGAGTTAGGATGTGTAACAAATGTTCAGTTCATTTTACGAAACTGATGTAAATTAATACCAAATTTTTGCCACAAATATGGTTGCTGGGAAATTCTAATGATGTGATTTTGCAACCTGAAAAAATTGAAATGTATCTTAGCACTCTTCTTTCTTAAATAGGTAGGAAACTCTGGACAATTTTTTCATACTGAAATGATGAAATTAATGTTAATAGAAAATTGTCGGTAATTTGACAGCGCTTTATCTGTGATGTATTCTAGTAGTAAAAAGTACAGAATGCACCCCTCTAATCTATTAGTCGCTCACCGAATTAATAAATCAAGTTATGCAATTTCAGTAAGTATTAATTGGTCATCGAGTTATTCGATTAATCGATCGTTTAGTGATTCGTTTATCACTTCACTAAAACAGTTCTGCATCATTTATCTTTGCTCTATCATTCATTTTTCGGTCCATCAGCTATTTTAACTGCGACTTCATTTTTTCATCACTTCTTTCTTTTTTTTCCTAATGGAAAAAAAGATTAATGTGTATAATTGCTGGGAAAGAACCAGTGGGATAAAAAAAATGCAAATTTTATAGTTTTTGGTTCTGTATATCTTTCTTCGTCTAAACAATATAATTATGCGAACTTTTTTTGTTGTTATTGTTGAAAGGGCGAAGTGGATTGAAAGCTTAATCGTTAACGACAAGCTCTGTGCTGTACTCTATGTGTATGTGTGTTTGTTTGTTTGTTCTACTTCTCATCTTTTCATTCATGATATAACTGCATTTAAAACTGTATGTCTGTGCAGATAAGTATGTTTATATTTATATATGTGTGTGGATGGGTGCATATGTGTGTATGTGTGTGTGTGTGTGTGTGTGTATGGGTGTTGGTATTGTATATTATAAAGAAATGTAAATTCTTAACCTTTTTTTTGCATCAGTTTTGTGAAAAATTCCAGGCTTTTGCTGATGATGAAACACGGGAGACAATCGATTTGATGCATCGTATGACTCGTACAGCAACCACTCATACTGCATCACCGGTGCCTGATCCTTCACTGGTATATGTATCAGATATTTCACATCCAGAAGAGATGGATCGAGATGTACTGGATCAAGCAGTAAATGATGATTCAACGATAGAGAATAAGCCAGAACTATTGCTGCAACAAAGCAAATATCCAGCATTGAATCAAATGCTTGGTAAATGTTATTTTAATATATGGTTTTTGTAATGAGCTAAATTAATCAAATTTTTTTTTCTTTTATAGGCTGCTTTCATTTTTTTTTTCACTTGAATTTACTGATTAGAATAATTTGATAGTTTAATTTTTAAACAATGACCATTTTCTGGATAGTTGTATTGATAATTGATTAACTTTTGAGCATTCTTTTTTTGGTTCTAATGTGTAATAAATATTTCACTGTAATTTTTGAGTTTTAAAAAAATAAAAGCGAAACATTCAGATGTTCAGAACGTTGTTCTTATGGTTGGTTGGTAGCAGTATCAAAAATATATACATTTGTAGAAATATAAAATATGACGTAAACCAAGAGGATACCATTTTCTGTTGTTGAATTTTTCATTTTGAATTATGCCTGCTTTTTATTTATGAATTCAGCTGTGCCTTTCTTTTTCTTTTTTTTTCGAACCAGATGCAGGGATTAATGAATTTGTAAAGAAAAACGAAGCTGTAATTCATGTTTTATGATTTCTGAAAGGTTTCTACGAGTTTCATACTTCAGAATCAATGCGCATTATGTTCGAAGCACAACTGGAAAAAATGAAGGCAGAAAATTTCGCAGATGATATTAGAACTCAAATTGAGCTGCAAAAGGTTTGCTTGATATGTTTACTTTGGCTTAAAAACTGTAAATCTACTTCGTACAATTAGAATCAGGCAGTGATTCATTTAAATCTCCAGAATTATTCCAGTCATATCGAAATTTGTTACGATCTCGAATTGATGCTATAACAAAACAAATAACAAATTTGCGGTCATCGGGTATGAATTGTTTTTATGCACGAATTGAAGAGCTAGGTATTGAAGCATCGACACCAAGCTTGTTGCTGGAAAATGCGAAAGAAATTGTTGCACACCACAAAAAAATTACGGTTGGTTTTTGAACTGAAAAAAAAAAAGATTTCTAAAATTCCGCAAAAATTAATATTCTTATGCGATATTAATAGACTTGTGCGACAAAACGAAAAATAAATAAAAGCAAAGAAATATAATCAGATTTTGAGCTCTGTATCCATGTTAAAAAGATTTTTAGCAAATCTTTGCTTTTTTTTAAGCTAAATTATACTAATATAGCGTATTTTTTAAGGCAGAATGTGCAGCTCTGGAAAGTGAAATTACTGCTTTGGAAATGTCTAATCAACAATTGGAAATTAAAGTACGTCGGCGCGAAGAATTGGAATCTGCCAAAAATGCAAGTAATACTGCCAACCTTTCAAATGCCAACACTCAGTTGTTAAATTCGCTTTGTGCTGCCAATTCCCTGGTACTTGCTGAAAACTTCCAAGCTCTGACTGCACACAACAAAAATTTATTGAATCGAGTGGCGCAACTTACAGATAAGGTCAGATTCATTTTCGTTTTACCGACATATGAGATATATTAAATATTTACACATGGTTTTATCTTCAGAAGATCTAAAAAAATTGACATAAAATAAGGAATAATTTATGTGTTGTACTTGACCGCTCTCACGTTAGGATTAAATTTTGAGAACTGTCAAGAATTTTTTTTTAATTCTTATCTTTAACTGAAGACATGAATGTTACAGGAACCGAGCTATCCTCTATCTAATATGCCAATAGCACATTTTTTGTCGAAATATTTTTAGGGTGATATTATCGCAAACGCTGCTACAGATGTCAGTAATCATGGAACATCAGCACAAGACGGTCTTCTGTCACCACAGTCGGATAGTACCGTGCTGACATTTTCATCCGCTCCAGGTAGTGAAATATTTAGTGTGTTCTGGAATCTAACAAAATGAAGCAAACAATGAACAAATTTTCTAGAGAAATCTGTTAACTACAAAATCGTATTTTCGGTTTACGAAATAAGGCACATATATGAAATTGGTGTTCACAACAATACATATTTAAGGTGGTTTTGGACATCAGTCTTCCACTCAGTCGACCTTAACTTCACTTTCTGTTGGCGCCACTCCACTGAAGCGTTCTCGACAACGACAGATCCGGAATGGCGTTGCAAAAAAACCACTTTCTGGGTCCAACAAACAACCCAGTGATCCGAAAGAGGATGAGGAAATGGAGCGGAAAATTCAGGATATTGTTGCGAAAGCCTTAGAAGTAAGATCTGATTGTCATACGAACTCTTTTGGATATTTTAAATTCGACATCTTTTAATTTAATTCAAATGTAGACTTTCTCTTGAACATAATTTTGTAACTTTAGATTATCACATTCCCGTTTATTTTGGTGTAGCTATATGCGTTAACAGTTTAAAAAGAAAAAATTTCAACGTATTAGCGGATGCAAAATTTAAAGTTTATCAATATGTTTATGGTTACTGATTTTAAACTGGATTTGTAGGTAAAAATTCCGATTGCAGGAATATTTCATTTCAGGTAGACAGTGCTGCGAAATGTGCAGAAAAAGAACGACGAGCACGAGGTGAAAAGCGTAAAGAAAAAAGTATAATACCAGGAACAGTGCGTTCGATAGCTGACGTGACAATGCCTTCCGTAACCCTTTTGTCGTCATCGGAGAAACCAGCTACACTATCTTGTGTTCCTGCGTCTACATCCATAACGAGTGATAGTGAAGGTCGAATTTCATGTTCTGCTTCTTACACGTTAACAAAAAATATTGAATCCAGCGACAGTGTCAGGTCTTCTGTTGATGAGTAAAACACGCATTTCTGTGATATGTTATTGTGGATTTTCAAAGAGTTGAGCTAACGAAGAATTAGTAAAAAATTTGGAGTAAAAATTTACAATAGAAATGAGACAATAGAAACAATTTAGAAGTAAAACTAAATAATTCGCTGGATAAGTACCTTGATGGAGCAGTTTATTTTTATTCATAATTGGAACACTACAAGGGAAGAGAAAAGTGCGAAATGTTACCTTTTCATCCAGCAAATTCAGATTATTTCCAGAAAAGAACAAATGGGATGAAATGTTAAAATAAGATGAAGATAACGGGCAATAGGAGGATCTCAGCTTGCCACCTTTTTTCTTTCTTACCATTTCTGATGCTCAATTCTTTTAATCTGATAACTCTACCACTGCCAGTTTTGTGTTCTAGGTTATTTTCACTTTTTACTGCTTCGTTAGTTAATTTTGACTCCCACGCTCCATTCATTTTTCAAAGAAAATATTTTTTCTTTCATTTTTTTCAGATTTAAGAATGCTCAAATTTAAATTTTTAGCTGAAATCCTCCAGTACTTTGAATTCCGATTAAACTTTCAAGAATAACGGATACATACAGGGCTTTCTATGGCACAGAAGTTTTTTATCATGTCATCATTTAACGATGCCTTTCAGAAATGTTTTGTACATAAAGTGCATCCGGATTTAATGTTTCAAGTATTGTTTGTGGCTACCTTATTTTCTAAAAAGGTACTGTTGTTCGGTTGGTGGTATTTCAAGTAGTATTTGTCTTGATTCCAGATTTCGCATTTCAATTTTAAATAGAATTAGAATAATTATGCTATAGAAGTCTTGAATTGATGATACCTTAAAATGACAAAAAGAAAAATCTTCGAAGTCTTTATGGAATTTTTGTTAGATTTTATGTTTCATCAATGTAACTAAAAGTTCTGCATCCGTCTTAGTTATTTCAGCAATCCGGTGTTTTTCTCAGGCAAATAAAAATTGATCATTGACATTTCTTTTCGAAGCATTTGCAAACAATCGAATAACTAAAAACTGAAATGGTACTGTAAAATGGTACTGTACTTCTACTTTTTAGAATCCAATTATTGAACTTGAAACTGAAGATTATTAAATTTTTAGACTTTTATACATCTTTTAATTCTTAAACGAATATTGTATGTACAATTTAAATCGTCACATTTATGGCAAAATACATCTAAAAAACTATAGCGGCCAAATTTAGATTATACATTCATGACAAACACAAGCTTAGCCCATTCTAATTCTTCGTTAACTTCTTAATAAGTTAATAATGACCGACTTATTTCTTACATCAAATTGATCTTACATATTTAACTTATAAATTTCGAAAATGATCATAAAGGTAATCGTTGAAAGGTGTAAGATAAGTTAAGTAAAGTGTAAGTTTGTTTCTAATAAGGCATTTGTTTGTTAGGAGTGAGAAGAGTTGATTGGTTGGTGTAAACTTCGAAATTGAAGGTGAAAAAATTCAATTGTTTGAAAAATTAAATGGAAACAAAAAAGGGAAAACAAATGAAGAATTATCCTCCAAACATCATCAAAAAAGGGAAGAGCAGTAAAGAATGAAGTTGTTGTTACTGTTGTCGAATATATCATAGAAAAAATAAAGTTTAAAAACGATAGAATTGGATAATATGACAGGATTAAAAAGATTAATTTCGAGAGCTAAATGAATTTAAATATAAAACCTGTTTTTTTACATATCCTTATGCCGCATTAATTGCTTTTATTTTGTTCTAAATTTAAAAATATATAAATTTTAAACTTTGGATGCATCTTATCAATGATTGCTTTTACTCGTTGTAAATTCTAAGATATTTCGATTTTAAACTTTAGGAAGAATTTTGAAGAAAAAAGATGTATGCTAATTTAGACACTATTTATTAAAGCATTTATGCAATAATTGCTTTTAAAAAGGAGAAAAAAAAGTGCTAAAAATATTTGTTGTATTAAAAATGATAATAAATTTTAAATAACTGAATACGGATTCTTATTAATGAAATAAATCAAAACAATATTTGGCTAATTATAAAAATCAAAACGATTCACTTTATTTCCTTTTTTTCCTCATTATCTTTTACGTTTTTCAAATAGTTCAAAAAAAAAAAAAAATTCCTAGAATTTTAGAAAAACAAACGAAAATAAGTGATAACTCTAATTCTTGATCTCATTAAAACGCAAGGGAGCACCTTGTCAATAAAGTAGTTAAATATGTGTCACCGATTTTTTTCTTCCCTTTCCTTTTTTTAATGTTCTTTTTCTCTGATTTTCCTTCATAATTCCTCTCGTTCCTTTTGTTTTTTTTTTTTTTAAATTCCAAAATTCTTCGTAAATAAAAACTTCAAATTATGAAGAATTTTTTCTTTCTTTTCAAGCATACAAAATTTCTCACTAAGATGTAATATTGAAGTTAAAATATAGTGTAATATAAACTATTGCTACTGTAAAATTTGATGTTACTTTTTTTCCCTTTAACTTTTTTCGACAAAATGTCATTGAAAACCAGACTATTGATTTTTTTTTTTGCAATGTTGATTTTATAGCCTACAATTTTTTTCTTCCCACGAACAACAGCTTTGTTTTCTACTTTTTTTTAAGAACTGTTATATCTATTCGAGTGACTTCATTGATAGCAGATAATGTTCTCTAGCAAAATTTCGGTTGACATCATTATTTTCCTTTTTGTGAAATCAGATCAGACCAAGAATACTGATCTATAACTGATCGATAACGACCAATTCTTACCCATCCGTCTATCGTTTTAACTTCACATTCATAACCATAAATAAATCGTTTTCAATTACTAATGTTTATTTTGTCATTTCATTAAAAAAAAATTTTTTTTAAATAGCAATTAATTGCCCCTTACTCCCTAACATTAACTTTAATACTACCTTAACTCTTTAATATACTTAATATAACAATATTTAAGATAATCACGTGAGAAATTCCGAAAAAAACGCTCGTAAAAAAACATAAAAATCTTTCAATAATTTAGCTTAGTTTTCTAAAAAATAATTCAATCTAGAAAATCCGTATTTTCATTCTTTTTTTTTTTAATCGCTATTTGCTATTTTATTTTTTGTATGAATCAAAATTTTCCGCATGTATTTTAAATGAATCGAAATATTATTTCGATCAAATATCAGTGTAAAACTTGAATTCAATCCAAATTCGAATTCAAAATTTAGATTTTTACCCATCACAAAACTTTTTCTCTCATAGATAATACTTCAAACTTGATGAATAGCTGAAGAGAAATGAAAAGGTAATGAATGAAAAGAATCGATATGAGTTGGATTAGTAGTAGACGCGGCAATGTCGCACAATGTTCATCGATATGAGTTGGATTAGTAGTAGACGCGGCAATGTCGCACAATGTTCACTTTAATGTCTCAAAAGTATCAAGCAAAATTGGCAAAGTGATTTTAAATGTTAATAAGTTGAACTTTTTTCTTTTGTACTTTTTCTTTTATTATAAGGTCTTCCCGAAATAAACTAAACATTTGCAATTAAATTTATGAAAATAAGATTAAGAAACAAGGAAAATTCATATTAGACATATAAAATAAACCAAAGAACAGTTAATAACAATTATATAAATCAGTTTAAATAAGCACGTCCATAACGATGTCATTAAAATAAACCAGTGAATATATTAATTAATAAGCTCCTACAAAATGAGTCGAAAAATATTTTGATGAAACAAATATATGAAATTGTTTGTTAAAAATAATAATAAAGTTAACTGATTAATTATTATAATATATTTTATAGATAACTCTTTCTTTTCTGTTTTTTTTACAAGAAAAAAGGAAAATTTCAATGTATTTTGTTTAAATTTCATAGGAATTTAAATCTGAATCAAAAAAACGATAACAAATCTGTGAAAAAAATAAATCGAATGATAAATTTTTGCGTATGCTTACATTGCGCCACACGCAATTTACGGTATATGTGAACGCAATTTACGGTATATGTGATGTGAGCTTTTTTTTAACTAATTGAATTCGAAGCATTTCTTTGCTTACAGCGCTTACTCTGAAAGCAAACTGTCGCAAAAACATTCAAGATAAAAGGAAAAGAATAACATATTGGAAGTTCGAAGAGTACTGTTGATCCAAAAATTTTTCATAAACGCTCATGGCCGCGATTGAAAATAGCCGCTTTAGTTTTTCCGATGTAAGTTATTCGGTACGGAATTTTGTCCCCTTGGCTTCTTTTTGGCTTATTACTTCAACAAGTCGAGTGAAACTTGTTGTTTGAATCTAATTTCGATGAAGTTTAAGTTCTAATCGAAATTTTTGATGTTTGATTGAAAACACTTAACGGTGGAAATGAAGCGTAAGTATTAATGTTTAAAGTAAAGTTAGTGGAGTCAGATGCTAAATGGAAAGAGGCAAATTACAAAATGTTAAGCTTATCAGCTCTTGGAAACATCATGTATGTAAATGTCTTAGGATTAAGTATAACTTACGTTGCCAGTTGTGGAACTATTTGCTGACTCATCTTTGCTTATATCAGACCTGAAGTTCATTCCAAATTTTGCCTAATCTTGACCGAGCTTAATCCGATTCTTTTTAATTTTGACTAGGTTTTCCTTGATTTCAAATCCAGTTAGTTAATGGGCGATTTATTCAGCTCTGTACTTGAGATCTTAAGTTCTACATGTGTTGTTCTTCCAAGTTTGAAGGTCAGTTTTAGTTTCACGAAGTAGGAATATAATCAAGTTTTGTCTTGTTTTTAGAGGGATTTGTCTTGGTTGTTCTTGTGCTAATTAGAATTGAGTGTTGACCTTTCCAGTTACAGCCTTCATTTTTATTTCTTCTCAAATAAATAGTATTCTGGATTCTATTTGTTCTTGTCTTATTTTTTTTTCTTCTAAGCTATCTTTGTATAGGATTAGTTTCTGACATTTCAGGGAATTAAAGTTGGTTATGATGTATTGTTAACAATGGACATAGGCACTAATGAACTCACACGTCCATTTCGAATTCCAAGGCGGAGAACTGGTGAAAATAGCGCAGCGGACGGTATACCGGATAAGGTGAGCGTAGTGTGTGGTCTTATTTCGAACTCTTGCACTGGTGCATTAATATGGAAAAATGTGCAAATTAAACAAGTTTCTGAATTGTTTAGCAACTTATTAGGCAAAGAAATCTAGTCTAAGGCTGATATGTATGGTCAAAAAGGGCCTAAAAAAGGAACCAGCAAGGTAGGTTAAATGTGTTTTCAGTAATTGCAAATTTAGCTGAACGTGGTGGCAAAAATCTGTTTTTTTTTTCATCATAAATTTAGGAGAGAATGGTTTGTGGTTTTCCAGCTTGCTTCAACAAATTTTAATTTGCACTGTCTTCTTGGCCTTTGGTTTGGAAGCCAGAATGTTAAAGAATCCAATCCAAGGGTTACTTTGTTTCATCCTGTTCCAAAATGTCTCGTTTTAATAAAATAATTTGAAATGAATGCTAAATTCTATCATCAAATTTATCATCCGTTTATTTAGACAAAACGACTTCGTTTGGGAGGTCAGTCAGATTCACGTTCTCCACTTGCTTCGACATCTTCGCTTCGCAAGAACGATTCAGCATTTTCTAGTCGCATCGTGCCGCCCACCAAGAAGAAGTTAGTGAAGTTCTGATTCAGTTGAAATAAACTAAATGGTTTACTAATACTAATATGCGGTTTGTATTGAAAGTATCCATTGCTATGGATAAAATCACCATGTAGTTTTAGTTTTAATAAACTTATTCAACTTGATTAAAATCAAAATGAAAAGTTTAGTTATCAATTTTAAACAATTTTTTCTTCCAGCAATTATGTGGCGTCATACTTGCCATATTTTTTCGAAAAATTTCCGTTATTATTTCAGAACTACACAGGACCACCAGCAAACCTCCACGCATTCAAGGAAATCGAAACCTGGAGAACTTTTTGATCGAATCTTAGATTCTATGGTAAACCCTCCGAAAGAGCGGAAGAAAGATACACGTAAGGCTGTTTATATTTTTGTAATATCTAAATAACTTCGATTGACTTATATTGTAGACTACAAATTTTTATAGCTTCTGTAGTAGTTGTCACGAATAAAAGTTTTATACCGAGCGTGATCTCCTTTTTTAATCTAGCTATCATGGATCTTCGAATTGAAATTTTTTTAGTAAGGGTGGTTTGTCCAATATTTCTTTAAGTTTAAGATAATGCTGACGAATCTTTAAGCTCAAGATGATGTCGATGAAGCAGGCCCAAGTGGTATGGCGGCTAATGTCATTAGTAGTCCACCCAAACGAAGTACTTCTGGGCTTACACGTGAAGATTTGGAACGTCATCAGAATGATGACTCGTCATGCTATGCATTCATGCAAAGGGAGGGATTAATGGAGCGTTTACTTGGACATAAAATGCTTACGGGCCGTGTGGATTCTCATGTTGTTCTTGGTTTCTTACCATTTGATCCTAAAGATAATTTGCCATCCAGAAATCGCAAAAATGTTAGCTTTCGATCATATTCTTTACCGTACTTATAGAATGCATTTGTTTTTACAGCATTTCTCATATATCATTTTGAGTATTGAACAGTCACAATTTTCACCATCTATTCTCTACAAATTATTAAGCTGAAGCTATTTACTCCCTTATTTTGAAGCTTGGAATCTTGTGCTTAATCATAAGTTTGAAATTACATTGAAGACTTAAAAATTTTTTTCTAGTCAAATAGTAAAGTGGATGATTTTCCAATTATATGTGAACCGCCACCTGTTGGTGTTGCAAATGAGGAAAGACGGGGGCCAAAAACGCCACCTGGTTCACCAGGGCATGACGCTAATTCATCAGTGCTTTCTTCACGAGGTGTTGGTTCGGCTTCACCTTCCAGTCCTCCGCCTCCTCCTCCTGTTGATGAAACTCTTGTTTTATCAGGAGAGGTAAAGCTTGTTTTCTCTAGCAGTTACCATCTTTGTTGTAAAAAATTAGCTGAACTTCTTTTGATATAAGAGTTGAATTGAAATTGGTCTTGTACATTTTATTCAGCAATATTAAGAAATGTGGATTAATAAGTTTTGGTTTTCAGGGTAGTAAACCAAAAATGGAGGAAACGCCTGATTTGATAGCTGAAATGGCAGAACTTACGAAACTTCCGCATAATCAGCTGGCAGAATGTTTGGGCGAAGAGTTACAGAAAGCGATGAAACAGGTTCGAAAATTTAATGGATTCCTAATTTCTTGTTTACTTTAGATTGTTGTGGAAGACTAAAATTGTAGATATGCCACGAGAACTTGGGTCATCTACAGTTTTAGTTAATAGAAACTTCTACCTGACTTTAATACAAATATTTTTTGAAGTTTGCAGAAAATACTGGTATAATTTTGCTTTAAAGTTACATCAAAAATTGTCTTGAATTGACAGAATGTTGCAGAGGATGTGAATTAGTTTATTCATTTAGGTCGATCACAAAGTCTTACTTGAAACACTGAAAGATGCATTGCTAAAGGTTGGCAAGAAGAACGATGATCAGCAAGACGGGTACATCTTTACCTGTATCCCTGTTCTAAAGATTTAAGCATCCTATTTATCAAGCTTGTTAGTAACTGCTATTATTTTATTTACGATTTCAGGCAAAATCAGACAGCTTCCAAAGAAGATATCCACATGTATCCAGTAGAAATGGATCTGGAAAGTAATAAAAGTGTTAGTGGGAATGGTGTCTTGCTGCCTCCTCCACCACCTGCACCTCTGACACCACCATCACCAAACATGGTTCCAGCTTTACCCGTTGGCCTTTCTACTGCTCCCGTAGTGATGGCACCTGCAGTTTTGCCAACACCTCCACCACCTCCACCCTTGGTTATGTTGCATCCTGCTAATGCCTCTCAGGTTCTTGTCAGCACGTCAACAACAGGAAATGCTCCATCTCTATATTCGTATTTTCCTCCACCTCCACCTCACCAGCTTACTGTTGATCAAAATATTAACTCTTCTACGGTTGCTGGCCCTCAAACATCATCTACTGCTGCTGCATCTGTTATTTTCGGTGGTGTACCATATGCCGCTAATCTTGTTGCATCATCATCATTAACGGTACCAACAGTGCCATCTTTAAATCTTCCGTCACATGCAACAGCGCAACCTTCAGGTTCGGTTTTTTCTCACGAGACATTTTTCGCTTCTTTTCAACTTTTTTTTCGATGTAATTTCTGTTAAATAGCGTAATTTCTTTTTCTTGTTTTTCTGTTTGATAGTTTTTCAAGTTTCAGGAATAATGAGTGCATTCCAGAATATTTCCACAACACTATCCCATGTTACTGCGACTCCTACTGCTTCTGCCGCTGCACCGTATACAAATCAAACCCCAGCATTTGCATTGTATCCTGGCCCATCTTCTGAGCAATTACCACCAACCACAGCCACCTTTGCAGCTGGCAATCACTATCCATCAGCGACGCTTGCGCACAACAGTCACTATAGCTCAGCGAATGTTAATAATAATAACAGCCCAATATTAAAATCGAATAATCACCCAGCTGTTATGCTACCACCAACAGTCCTACATCCTTATGCCAGTGCAACAAATTACAATATCTCTAGTACTTCGATATCATCATATTCGGTGCCTACTACTTCCTCCACAGCCACCACAGCCAGTGGATCGTTGACAACAGCAACGTCCTTGCAACAGCAATTACACCAGCAGCCTCCAAAACCGTTGATAGTGTCAAATGCATCGTTCGGCTGCGGGTCGCATCAGACCGGAACTGGTACCTATTCAACTGCAAGCAGCAATTGCAATTTCTCCGAATTAAGAACATCACAAAATCCGTATCGCTCGCAGTATAGGACTACAAATTATTCTCCACCACCACTACAACAGCATCATCATCAAAAACATCAAAATCCAGGAACCTCGGCAGATAGTACTTCTGGTACTGGTACTTTCGGTACACAACACCAGCAATTACAGCCGGACGAAAAATCTTTCTCCACTAGTTATTCATGTCTACCACCTCTTCAGATGCAAGCTTCCCTGGAATCTCTACCTACAAACAATGCAGCATTCAATGGTGGTGAGACAAGCTCGTCGCGGTTTCTTTCATCTGGTGCTGGTGCTATGAAAACAGAATCTGTTCCGATTAACGCAGCTTTAGCGTCGGGCTACAATTCTGATTTATCACTATCTGGAGGGGCTATCAATAGCACATCAGGGAATTTTGGCAGCTCGAAATCATCTGATGAGCCAGTTTCAGTGCCATCTAGTCAAAATGTTATCAAAACATTGCTTTCTGCTTTATCCATTCCACAGAGCGGTGATAGCGCTACTGGCGGTGTCGCTTCCAATAATCCCACTTCAGTACCTGAAACTAGCGATGGCGATCGGGAGGTTGATTTTTGTTGGCCACCGGCAAATATGGATGCTCGCTGGTCCCATGAACCTGGTCCATCTGTATCCGAAAAGGCGAAAAAAACAATACTACACCAGCCGCCATCATCATCCTCTCAGTCAACGAATGCTTCACGGATGATGTTTTTTGATCAACCGATAAAGGTTCATATATTTATTGTATTTGTTTATATTGTGCGGTACATAATACCATTATTGAAAAAATCGGAAGAATTAATTAAAATTGGTGAAGGCTGGACTGTATTGTCTGTCCTTTATATTCGAAATGCTGTTTATCCGTGCTTGATTTATGTGCTTCATGTTTTTTGCCAGACTCAGCAACAGCCCTTTCAAAAATTGGGCGAGCTATAAGATTTTAAGTACTCGGGCTTAATTTCAAATTAATAGTGATTTCTCATTTATTATTAATATGGGAAAGGTTCGTATTATCTTTTAGGCATCTGCAAACTCAACGGCATTGCCACTACGTGCAGGGACACCAATGGTACGACCTCGTCCCCCAGTTCCTCCGCCAGTCCAGAATCGAATGCCTCTTAATAGGTTACCCAGAGGACTACCGGGATCGTCACAACTCTCGGGATTACTATCGGGAGGGGTTCGGGTAAGACCACCTTTCAGACCGTCTGGATTAGCATCTTGTTCACCTTTTCCCTCACTGGCAGTTCCGCCGTTGAGACCACGGATTACGCCACCTTTCTTTGCAAGACGGCAGCCTTTTCCACTTAGACCTACTCTGCCGAGTATACGCCCGCCTCGACCACCATTTCTACGATAGCATACCTGTAAGTTATCTTCTGCTTTCTTATTTATTTGGATATCTGGCTTATTTAATTTTTAGGAAAAATTTTACCGAACTAAAATTTTTTCGAAATCCTTAGGAAAACATGAAAACAGAAATATCTCATGCATGTTTTCAGTATTTTTCAATATCTTTATGTTCACTTTTTATTGTCACTGTAGAATTAACTGCAGTCTTGTTCTCTCTCACACAAAGTTCAAATCCACATTTATGCAGAGTAACAGCGATTGGACACCATATTCGACATAGTGGGAACAAATCATAAATGTAACTTCGAAAGCCTAACATCGCTCTATCAGCAATCCTAGTGATCAGATAGAACCGTTTGATGATTTCTTTCATAAGTCTTTTCAGGAATTGCATATAGACCATAATCATCGTATCATCTTGCCACTCGAAGATAGCCTACATTGAATGCTTGAATGATAATTGTAATTTACTCATTTTTGAACTAATTTGTTCAGTTGCTTTTCCTTTCCAGAAATGGAAAAATGGTATGCGAAATCAGTGAAGTGCATTGTAGGATGTTGCTCAGCACAAATCTCTCCCGTGATACTTGCAAAATGATCAAGAGAACTTCCTTTATTTCCACATCTTTAACTTTATGTTTTTCCAATATAAAGTGCATGAATAATTTCATGCCTTATTACATTTCGTTAGTAATCTCAATTTATAAAGCTTGTAGCGGGTTTCTTCGGTTTAATCATAAGACTTTATTCTTTTTCTGCCTTTTTGGATTGCATTTGGAACTCCTATACTATTCTGTCATTTTGAACTTTTACACACTTTCACTAATTCCAAGATTACTTATAAGTTTTTAAAAATTCTTGAGATCGCTAAAAATTTTACAGTTTCGTTTCTAATAAATCGATAATTTTTATTTATAAATACAATCTGAGAGCAATGAAACATATAATGGGAAATTTTCTGAAAGTGTTAGGATATGATACTTTTAAACAATGGTAATGCAGAACATTCTACACTTATTATGATAGATGTATTAAATTCAGGAACTAATATTGATACATCTCTTTATTATATTGAAGTCGTATTTATTAACATTTAATGATATGAGTCTGTTACCTCAAAAAGAAAATCGTTATTTTGTGGATTTCTCTATTGCCTGAAAGAGTGGAGTTTTATTTTCTCAATACAATCTTATTTCTATTATTAGGCATCGAGACACCTCGGCTGTTTTTTTTCCTTTTTTTTAAATTTTGCCTTCAATATTTTTCAAAAACAATAAAAAATTTTTTGAGCTTTTTTTTCTCCCTCTTTTGAAAACAAGATACAAAGATTTCGAATACTGTCATCAGGTCGCTGCTATCTGGTAGCTATCTGAACAGACATCCGTATTTTTTTTTTTTTTGATCAATAGGCGAGGTTGCATTAGGACTCGAATTCTCTACTCTGATTTCCCTGATTTTTGTGGCAATAATAATTAAAATAAGTGATGTTGCTTATCATTGTTGCTGATGTTGGAGATGCCACAATATTAAGGTTTAGCTTTGATATCTGTGTTTTGACAAATATTTTCCCGGACTATTCTTATTAATTAGCACAAAAACGTGATGGATTTTGGCATCTTAGTAGCGTAGTTGTTTCTGATGCCTCTATTTTCATTTTTTTTTTTTACCTTTCTTTTTGCTTTGTTTTAAATTATGGAAGCTCTGATATATGAGCTCTTTAAAATTTTGAATTACTATATTTTAAATTATATCTGAACGCAAAGCGATTTTGGAGCTTCCTGCATTTTTCTATTGTCACTTTTTTTTTTGGCTTCAATATACGGTGCTTGTACTTTGTTTCCTTATTTTATTATATTTAGATCATATTTAACTATACAAATTTTCGATAGGTTGTGCAGAAAGTTGATTATTCCGGGCTTGAGAATATATACCAGTTGTTTGACCGACCTGTAAAGAAGATTTACATCAGTTGTAAATCAAGAAAATAACTTTTTTATTTCTTACTTTGTTTATTATAGCTTGTTTATTATTTTCATTAGTGAAATTTAATGAATTAATTTAATGAAAACAATTGTAAGTTGTATCTGTCTTATGTTCTTAATGTGTTTTTCATTTTCTTTTTACGTTCTAAAGACGTTGTTTTATATGATATCTATTTCCTAGTATGTATTACGAATTGTTAAATGCTGTAAAAAATTAATCCGATTAATTCATCTTAATTTCTTGTCTATTTTCTTCATTGAGTACAGCTATGTTTTGCAATCTTTGCTCCAGTGCTATTTTAAATGAAATTTCGGAATTTTTCGAAAATTGTGCAGGTTTTGTTTTTTTCTGTCTTTGAAACAAATATCATAAAATTGCGAAAATTGTTTAAATAAGAGAAAAGAAGTTGTTTCATTAAAATGAATGTTGCATTGAGAGTTTGTAGTATTTTCATCATATAACAAAGTTATTAGTGTGACAAAGAATTGGGCGACATGATTTGAATTTGTCCATCTGATATTTAATACATTCCATTCATGATGATGACTGTTGCTTTATTTATATTAAGATAATTATTAGTTTGGTTGGCTTTATTTTGTTTACTTCTTATGTATACAAAATTTCCCTGAACAAATTAGCGAAGATCAAAATACCCGAATTCCATTAATGGTCGAAATATCCTAGTTGATATTCAGTCGATTGAATTATCGAATTTCACATCGGATATCAGTGTTGAAAGCTATTAAAATTTCCAATGATTTAATTCTGGCAATGATTACCGATTGTATTAGTTATCTCTTGAAATTTGCAATAGTAGTGTTAAATGTTCGTAAAAAGGACAGAGAATAGGCTATGAATTTTTCTATAGAATAATTTAAGGATTAACGGTTGGTATTTCAGTCCCAGAAATTCGGTTTATTCTAGACGGATAATTCGTTTTAGCGCATGGGGAGCATATTTTTATGCTTTATAACGAGAATAAATAGTTGTTTTTATGTGTTCAAAAAATGATCTTTACTTTTTTTTACTATACTTTCTATATTTTTACTATACTTTCTCATATCGTAATGTGAATATTAAGTTGGGAAAATCTTTATTTTATTTCTTCGCTTACTGTTAGTAAAGTAGAATTCGGTGAAACTATTGAAGTAATAAATTGATAAATATTCATTTTACGATATATTTTTGATTATAATTGTCAGAAAAATGAATGTTGATTGATGTCTTTTGTTATTATTAGTCACAAAATCATTTTTTTTTTTCAGTGATATTTTACGCGAGTATAGTATCAATTTCTACGTGATCATATTAGGAAGAACATCAAAACATGCAGATAAAGTTGATTCGGCGGGAGTACGTTCAATTATTTATTTTCAATTTTTCTTTTGAAAATATGAGAATATAATAGTAACATTTATCTTACGTACCGTTAGCTAAAATACGGTTTTTTTTGAAAACGCGAATTTATATATGATTGAATTTTTGTTTGTTTAAAATATGCTAACCAACGTATGTATTGCTAGCTTTATACGTTACAAGACTAAAGTAATTATAATAAAATAAACAAATAAAAGTTAAATGGAATAAGAATAGAAGTTTCATTTTCAGAGATGGTATTGCGGAATGGGCAATGATTGAATTACAGGGGACCTTAGAGTCAGCTGGTATACTTGCAGGACAACGAATTGGTAGCTTAAAATGGGAAAACAAAAAAGTGTTCTTTTTTTTTCAAATAAATAAATTCAAGAGTATAAGTTAGGGAATTTACATTCAAAGTTGTATTAAGTTTTGTACCATCACTACCAGCTTTTGTATCTTTGAAAAAAAAGCTATAATGGAACATTAAGTTACACTCATGACTTAAACACTTAATAGCTTAACAATTTAAACTTAAGTAAAATAAAGTAAGCAGTTGAATATTTTTCTTTTCCAGGCTTTACTTCATATTGGCCATCACATTATGGAAGGGAAAGAGGTGAAACTTCAAAATCCGCTGATTGTACTTGCACGAGATGCTGAAAACCAAGGAATTGCACAAATTACCGCTGTGATTCGTAAAAAAGTTCAGTTCCGTGCTCGACCAATGCCTGTGTGATTGATTTTTCACGACTTTGTACCTAAATGTATATGTCTTTGCCTAGTAATTTATTCACTTTATCGATGATTAGGAGATATACTTCTCAAGACTACGAGATACAATTTCTCATTAATACTCGAACAGATACACTAAGCTCAAAATTTTATGAGCTCCGGTCGCAAAGTATTTCAGTATAATCGGTTTACACATGTATTATACATAAAATATATGCCTGCTTCCCATAACCTTAACAGCATACTTCTCTTGGAGTTTGAGAGTTAAGTTACCAAACTCAGTTTGTACAAAGCACGAAGACTGAAATGGGATCATAATTTAGAAAGGATATTCCTTGTCTGATGCTTTCCTAACTTCTATATTTGCTTTCTCTACTGCACCAAACTTTCTCAGCACATAATATAGTGAAATCACACATAAATTTTTGCCTACCTTTTATACACACTGTAAATACATCATACATAAAATATATTTTTTGAGACATTCGATTAAAAAATATCTTTCAAAATATTCTTTCGATGATAAGAAAATTGTTTCAAACTTAAACGGCAAGTATATTGTTAATTAACACATCTTTGGCCGACCGGACCTCAACCCGCGTACTATCCCAAAAAAATATAAACTTTATGTAAGAGAATGAGAGAATCCTATTTACGGAAATACAACGCTTAACTTGGAAAGCCAGAATGAAAGCAATAGATCAGGACTGCTTTGTCATAGTGATATCTTTGACATATCATTACTCTCTTTAGAACAAAATAAAGTATGACATAGAAATTACAAAACCTGACAAGATTTATACAAATTTATATTTAGTCTGCATATCTCCTGCTGCAAATAGAGCCACTACAGAAACTTCAATTCACTTTAGTAAGTTCGCTGCTAATTGTGATATTATTCGTGCTCGTCTCTTTAAATTCCCACTTGTATCTGTTCCCATATAAGCTGGAAATGAATTAAACCAATAAAAAAAATATATTTGATCCAAGTGTTAATTCAAATTAATTTATTCAATCTCCTAACTGACTTGTCTCATTTGAAAGGAATAAGGCGCTCCAAACCAAAGTGAGACGAATTTTTTAAAATAAAGTTATGATTCTTATGTTATAATGCACAGTATATACCATGCACACTTGCTAACTTTTCATATCTACCAAATGATACAAACGCACTATTCTCCTGCTTTACCTGTTAAAGAAGTTTGTAATCGATTTAAAACATGGCGATAGCTACCAGCAATGGTAGGATCCCTTACTTGTAATACCATTAACACATTTTCGATATACCTGTAAAACTTTGGAAAAAATCAAATCGTAGCTATGGAACTGGCAAATTAATGCTGTGAAGAATTGTACATTTCTCATGATCTTAATCGTTTAACACACAACTAAAGATCAAACTTTATTGAAGAAACAAATAAAGCATTGGAAATTAATCGCATGTCGGACATTGAATTCTATTTTCCTAGCACGAAAAATAAGCGGGATCTCTTATACGGAAAAACAAATGCCACACCTAAATTTGAGATCCGTTTCTCCCTCCAGTTTTGTTGCCAGTTGATTCAACAGGCATAACAAAATATTTTGCGGAATAGGCTGCTCGACACTGGTAATTATGTCTGGATCGACATTGTTGCAAACAAACATTAGAGCTCCAAAATCTTTTAACACCAATGCCTTAAACAAAAGTTTCGTTTTTGTTCTGAGAATTTGAAAAAATAAAAAAATATAAAGAGTTAAAGAATTAAAAGAATTTTCCTAGAAATACATGGAAATTAGATAGCTTTTAAAAGAAATGCGAGATTTATGGAAACCAAAAATCAATCTATTTTTTGGCATCCAATAAATTCCGAAGATCATGAATGATCTGTGAATTTAACAAAGTGGTCCATATTGTGATAAATTATACGAGGATGCAGATAAATGATTAGGACTTTTGGCTCATGTTACTAAATTGTATGCAACTATTTTAGGCCAATAACATATATGGATACAAGAATTAGTATCAGGAAATAAATATCATTGTTTAGGGAGGAAATTTAAAGTAACCTTTTCAAATGCTACAGTGATACGTTGATTTTCAATAAGATTCATAAGAGCTGATGGATCGGTAGAAGACGAATTATTCGTCATCGCTGAATCAGGGACTGTTTGATTTGTTCTTAAAGCATTGGTACAGAGGGTGTGTATTTGCTTCATATATTGTTCCAAACCAGTACGGAAGTTTTCATTAAGTTGTTGAAATAGCGACACACACACGTCTTGTAAAATCGGTATCAACGTAGTCATCAGTACTTCTCGTATATTGCTAGCAAGCTCATCACGAACAACGTGTAGATCCATAGTTTGCTGTTGCTGAGATAAATATTATTCACTGGTTTTTATGAAAGTTCGAAAATTTGTAAAACAAGAAGATAAAAAAAGCATCAAAATCTCTTTAAACTTTTAAATTCTATTCGAAAAAATGAAGTTTTTTTTTTATTAAAATGCCCAAATATTTTACTAATTAAACAGAGCTGTAAAATCCAACTTTAAAATTATCGGCAGTTTTTGATCGAAGGTTCTGAATAACACTATCCATTTTAAGATCGAGAGAGGTTTGCATTGCTTCTACTGTTGATGTCCTGTTTTCATTGATCAAAGATTCTAGCTTCAGAAACAGTCTCTCATCACAAGACACGATATCTTCACCTAAGTCAAAAAAAATATCAACTGCCAGATGTTGGCCACAAAATAATTCAAAATATTTTTCATGAATCAACGGAATATTTTACCCAGATCATCTACATTCATCGCATTTTTCACCATCTAATCTTTTCCTTTTGGAAGTTGCTAATATGGTCAACAAATTTATTTACGGAAATGAAACTGAATTAAAAAAGTCAGAGGAATGGAAGCACTTAAATGCATAGGATAATCAGTCTATCACAAAGGGATTCGTTTAACCTCTTCAAAAAATCCATGGCAAAGTAAATGAGGTAAGTGAAAACCAAAATTAAAATAAAATTCTTAATAAGATTTACACTCCTTCTCTTCCTCCAATCAGAAAGTTCATCTCTAGAGCTGTGGAAACAGTGTTATCATACCAGTAGCAATGAGAAAAATAAAATCGTAATGGTAATAATGACGGTAATGAAGACGATAATAAAAGTAATTATAAGATTAGCAGTAGTATTAATAACAGTAGCATTAATAATTTAAAAAATCTTAAAACGATGAAATTACGCCCAGTGTTACACGTTTACAATCTAACAGCTTTTTGACCAGTGAAGGCCCTTTCACTTTCTTATTCAGCCAATTTTTGGAAAGTTAGCGGAAACAATTTCTTCAAAAATGATCCCATCTAATCCATAATCCTCAATTATATCGCCAAAACAGCAATAAGTAATTTCACTAATCTGTAGCATACAGTGAGAGTCATTTCATCAGTTAATTGGTTCAGGATTTAACGCTTCGATGTCAAAAAAAAAATTGAAAAAAGCGAACTGGTAACCCTTTCATCTTCAATTTATAGAAATAATTTATCATGATAATCATTTTGAACAATTGATCGCAGCGAAGCATTAACAAATATGCATGAATTATCTAAAAGAGATTTTTGAATTATGGATTTCTAGGAGAGAGGAAGAGATAGAGAGAGAGAAAAATAGAAATTTCAGTATGAATGATTTGAAATAGTAATACTTACGTAACTGTCGCATTTCGGCATCTGTTCGATCTCTTTCCTCTTTCAACCGTTTTTCGAAATTTTCCGCTTGTTTTTCAAAATTTAGACTTAGACTTTCCCAGTGACGATATAAAGCATCCAAACGATCCAGATTTTCCGATTTCTGCTGTCTTTTATCACCATTTGCTACACTGTTTCTGAAACAAAAAACCCTGAAGAGTTTTAAAATTCTAGATATTCTATTTAATCATGAATTGCACAAAAACATAAAGATCAGATTGAAAGGAAGGCAAAAAGTTATTCGAACGGAAAGACCATTGTAATACATCTGCTTATGATTCATTGAGAAGAGTCAGAAGAGAACCATTAGCTTAAGAATAAAGTTGTGAAAATTCATTACAACTCAAAATAAAAAAAAAAGGAATACTAAGCCTCAAGACAAAAGATACCCATCATCTTCAACATCTACGTTTAAAGTTGAAATCATTTGCTCGTCGTTGTTTTCATCACCAAGTCCACCGCCAGCATCACCATTCGCCAAGTGAGACTTTTCTAGACCAACTTCCAAATGAAGCAGTGACCGTTGAGATAAAGCCACAAATGAAACAAGAACATCAGCAGGAGAAACCTCGTCATCACTCAAAGAGAAATCTATAATAAAAACCAAAAATTAAAGAAAAAAAGGCCGGAGGTTCACCAAAAGTTTAGAATTCCTAACACAGCAGCAACTTTCGGAATATATAATTGATTTTTCTCCACAACGTATTGTAAAAAGCATAACTTATAAATAGTCTCTCACACTGAAATCTAGGTGGGATAATCGTAAACACCTACCTGACTTACTCTCGTGCCCCCACAATAACATTAAGAACTAGTCTTCTACTTACCCATCACTTTCGACAATCTGTGGTATCGTCCCTTCCTAACCGTTACTACGAATTCATCTTCCCTTATTTCGTTAATTTTTTTTATAAATGCTAACCCTGATGAGCATCTTCTTGCTGAGGAACTGATATCGGAACAACGTTAACAAGCGGATGACAGAATGTAATTTCTGTACATGCAACAAAGCGTGGTGTATTCATAATATAAGCAATTTCGATGCAATAAATATTCTGCAAAAGACAAATTTTTTTGAGTAAAATCCAAAATTTAATGATTCAATGTAATCTGAAAGCAAACTGAAAAAAAAAAAAAAAAACTAAACTAAGCTAAAAAAGAGATTCGACGTAAAAAATAAAATCCGATTCTTCATCAATAAATGCTTCCGAGTTCTCCTGGATCTAACATTTTACTAGATTTAGTAATTTACTCAATTTACTCAACCAATCCGAATTCATGCCCGCTTTTAACGTATAAAATGCAAACCTTCCAGAAAATATACGATGGTACGGTGAACGAATGGCAAACAGAACTTGACATCTTATATGTCAGTATATATCAAATAATAATGGACACGACTAACTAAATAGGTGATTGATATTTTTTTAAATGCTATTAAAAATCTTTTAAAAAAAAAGGAAAAAAAACGAACTGCAGCATAGTAATCAGTGAGGAATATAAATTTCGCTGATGGATGTACACTCAGTGCCAATTTACCTAATTGATCTAATGGTTCAAATAATAAACGAGCAATACAGTGCCAGTTTTCCGTGTCATAAAGTTGGATACGTTTACCATTTTCCGTTGAAATTATAGCATATTTCCAGAACTGTTCACTGAAGTCAAATGAAATTTTAACAAAATTAGAAATCTATAGCGTTACGATTATGTTGCTGTGGTTACTATATGCATTTATAAACTGACTTACAGCAATGACTAGAACACCGAGAAACAAGTGTTGAAAAAAGATTACAGTTAAGTATCAAAAATGCAATAAATTTAATAACCTTAGCAACAGTTTTATCAGTCTAAGGTATCTAAGGAAAGTGAAATATAAGCTAGAAATATATAAGCCAAAAAGAAAAAAGTGAAATATAAGCCAAAAAAAAAAATGAAAATGTACGGTGTGTCCGATGCAGTAATGTTATCAAGGAAGACAAGATCCTGAATATGTCTACCGTGTTCCGGTTGCCAGCGATGAGCAAACTTCGTGCCTTCACCATCGATAATAAAAAATGTTACAGTGCCACAATTAAGTGCTACTGCAATAGCTGTTGCATCTGGACTCAAACACACCGCTTGCACCTCCTAAATACAGTGTGATTATGTGAAGTTGTGGAGAGCAGTACTGCTATGATTAACCATAAAGAAAAATTCATTGATGTAAAGAAATAAAGGATTTACAGCGCTAGGATTTTCAATTGGCAATTTCATAACGGCATCACTAATTTTTTCGCATTGTTCCAGAGTCACTTCTTCACAGTGTAATTCTGCTTTGATTATGTTTAATGAAAATGATTCCACCGTATTGCGCTGCAAGATATTTTCTGCAGAAGGATAATACAGATTTCACCCAGGTATCTCTCAAGTTAAAATTAAGACATCCAAATCATGAAAAAGAAAATAAATAACGGGTCAACTTCTGAATCATTCTCTTCTCAGATTCACTTGCTGCTGTTATGATTTTCGGGTTACCAATATGACTCAAACCAATAAAACAACTCTTTTCACCAGAAATTCTACTAAAAACTTTCAGTTAGTCTTGGTTTTCGTACTACTGGCAACATTAGCGAAAAATCATTAATCCATCACTTACTAATTATTGGTAAATTGCTAGCCAAAAGAACTGGATGGAATCAAACTTACGTAATAGACAGCGATCATGTGCATTTCCTCATGTGGTTCATCAGCTTCCGGTATATATGGACACCACGAAATTCGCGGAGTAGCATTAATTGGAATAGAATTATCTTCTCGGATTATGTTCAAATATTTTGTTCTAAAAACCGCCTTTATTTGTATTGAAATCACAATTCAGAAAAAAATCTTCACAGAAACTATATTTAACACTGTCTTAGGCTTCAATAACAGCTTTATGAGCAATGAACAAAATGACAAAATAAAATCTTAAAGCGTTTTTCAAATAATTTTTCCATTTGTCAAATATTTTTTACTTACACGATACAGTCCTTGTCAACATGGTATGCATAAAGATTAGCATTAACATCAATAACAGCAAGTAATGGCGCATGATGAGCCCATTGTAAATCGGCAGTTGGGTGCTTGAAGCTCTGAAAAAAAAGCTAAATAACTGTTTTAGCTTAAGCTTAAAATACCAACTATAGCTGCTTTCCATATGATTATTGCTTGATGAAACTGCACTTCAAAAACGTTATCTTGTTCCTCTTAAATCCTATTAAGTATATTAATAAATTCAGCGGTTCGTTACAACTTATTGATTTAGCTATCAAAAAAATTCATATTTTGCAAAGAAAGTGACTTCTCTTATGGATTGTGCTTTGCATTTAATTCTTCAGAAAAAAAAAAGACGTAAATCAAAAGACACGTTGAATGAAAGAGATTATATGGCTTAATGCTACAGATAAGGAAAGTTATAACAAATATGTAAATCATCTTAATAATTGTAAAGGACAGTTTTATGAAAGCAATCTTTTACGGAATTTATATCAAAATCTCTTCCCTTATTTCACTTCCGAAATCGTTTACAATACCTTTCCCCTATTTTTCCTATACCAACCGGGAAATTTCTTGAGTAATGGAATTTCATGTTTTTATTCTTTCCACTGAATCACCAAACAATTTAAATCTTACTTTTATAAGGTGACGTTTTGAAGTGGTATGTTCTAGGACTCGAACTGCTTCGCCTGTACTTTCATTAAACAGTCGATAAGCAATCAAATTCTTATGAACTGCCAATATTCGACCATTGTAACATTCTTCGCTTGCCCATTTATATTCGCTAAGAACGCGAGTGTAAACACGTGACGAATCACGATCACGAGGTCGTTTATCTGTCTGTCCATCCACGTTTAGCACAACATGTGTTCCACCAGAAAACTGAACAACTGTATCAGACCCAGTTAGTACACTGCAAAATTAATGTTCATTAATACTGCTGCATTACTATGAAAGACCAGTCTGTTACTCACCATAGTATACCTGATTAGAAAAAACAGCAAATAAACCCTGTAAGAAATGCTTCCTTTTGTCAAATTATTCCGATTAATATCCGTATTACTTATTTAGTTAAGCAAATATTTCAAAAAGATTCCGAAAATTTGTTCCACTAGAAAAATTATTGGATTAATCATTGAAGCGGAAATCTTTTCATGATGTATTCTACATAAGTATAGAGCACATAAACACATAAATAAACATACTGTTTCTCCAGTACAGATGATGGTGATGAAACATCGTTAAAATGAGATGACAACAACTGTTCGCCGGTCATCGAACAATTCAGTTTTTGAACTTCCGACAATTTCAGCAATCGAAAATAAGCAAAAAAAATATTTCTCACTTAAAACAAAAAAAGATTAAATTCCGAAAATTTTAAATTTCATACTGAAACGACAATCATTATTAACATTTTTTTACCATAAATTGTTCAAAACAAAACACTAGAGAAGCAAAAAAAAAAACATGAAATGACAAAAAAAGGGCAATTTAATATACTTAAATGAACTTCTACCGATAAAAGAAAGCTTTAAAATTTACATCACAACTTAGGTTCTAATACATATCTAACATTACCGCAGCACATATGCGCCAATCATTTTCTCTTCCTCTTTCCCTCTCTCTTCTCTCTCTCTCCCTTTCTCTCTGCGTTGTGTGTGTGTGTGTGTGTATGTATGTGTAACAATGAACACAATTCCCAGATAATAACGAGGAAAAAAAAGAGGAGAAAAAAAACCATCCATAATCCATCGCACTCATTTCTGAAACACGAATTTGAGCCAAATTAGATATATCAGGGACAGGTAATCGTTGTGAATATTCATTTAGCATTTGCAGCTTAATTTTATAGACACATACGCAGATATTGTTCAATTAACGTATATCACGTGTATGCTTAATTGTTAGATTATACGACGTTTCGCGCCCACAGTTTGCTTTTGCGACGTGATATACGTCTCTTCACTTCACGACATTTCCATTGCATACAGTAATTGATAATATTTACGTAAGATTATTTGTGATGACATATATACGTGGTATGATGACGTATGATGAAATGAAATTGTAAATTAATTACCTCATTAATTGAGTTATTAGTTGAACTGTCATGCTAATGAATGAAGTTCTACAAAATGATACATTGGTAAATTCACTATGAATGAAACCATTCACGGAAATATGAAGTATGCATTTTTCCAACTGAAATTAACGTATTACGTAAAATTAAATGTGCGTAGTAAAAAACGTAAGCAAATCATTCGCTTATTATCTATTCTTCATCCTATCAAAAAGCATTGGAAAATGTTTTGTCCTAAATTAGGAATTTCATTTGAAACAAAAATAATTTCTAAGATAACAAAAAAAGAAAAAAGAGGAGGAACGGGAAGAAAACAATTAATAATCCGGTCAACTGTTACGGGAAGAAAACAAATTAACAGTCAATATCGACATTAAATTCTTGCAATATGCATACATCGATGTAATGTTTCGAACAATATTTTTTTTTATTCAAATAGAAAATAATTTCCTTTTTTATTCAAATAAGCAATTTTGAGATAAAATAAAAATTCCTTAGAAAATTGAAAATGAAAATAAATAACGATGAATGAATGCGATATTGTGAGATAATTAAGTGTAGAAAAAAAAAAAAAAGAAAATGAATGAAGCCAACAATTTTTAGTCGAATTGAAATTTAAGCTGAGAAGTACAAATTGAAATTAAATTGGTATTGAATCCGAAATTTCTAAAAATTCCATTTAAATAATTTAGACTCATTTGCTTAGACTATTTGTTTTTGGGAAGGTTTCTGAATATTAGACAAATGATAAGGTTGTAATAATCCATTTGAAAATTTACTTGAAACAAAATTTATTAAAAGTTTGAGATTTAAGTAATTTGCTTCAATTTTAACATTTTGCATGATCTAAACCAATTCTACTAGAGATGATAATGTTAAGATTTCAGTTTTTATCATACAGCAAGCATCAGAAAGTACCATCTAATGAATATATTACTCATTATCAAACAATAAATAATATATTAAGGTTATTCATAAATTTAAATTTAGATTTCAACTAAATTAGATCATCTTTCTCGATAAGCTATGCTTTATCAGTTTTTAGAAATCTTTGGCATCCGAGAATCATACAATCGCACAACATCACTTTGTGATATGGCTGGTCCTTCTTCTTGAGCAAATGAATAGCCACCTAAAGGTAAACAAAAAAAGAAAAAAATCTTTTTTAAATTTAATCTTTTTACAGATTAAAATTTGGATTTAAACCACTTTTTTTTTCAAATTAATTAATGTTTTCCAATTTCTCTTTACATAAAGTTATCTAACTATCATAATATCAAATTTTTCCAAATATAGTAAGCAGCAATTAACATAGAAAAAGGAAAACTACAGCTTTCATATGAATGGATAAAGTATAATAGAAATATGCAAATTTTTTAAAACTTATATTCAAATTTTATCAACAAAAATTTATCAAAAAATGGGAAAAAAAGTGAAAATGAAAACATTTTATGCTAGTTCAAAATGATAAATGTATAAACTAAAAAGGAGTTAAATTCAAAATGCTGAGATATTTAGATGCCTTAGTAACAATTTTATAAAATTAAATATTAGTCGATAAAAAGCCAAAAACAAAAAAATCATTTTTGAAATTTTAATGAAAATAGAAGAAATAGAAACAACCAACGTTGTTTTGTTTGTACACTGACAAGGCTAAGAGCTGATTCAGATGCTTTAGTAACAATTTGTTTTACTTTAACAAGTGGATAATAAAGATCATTGAATTGTTTCACATCAAATTCTCGTGAAACGACTTCATCTCGAATTGTTCGATACAATGAACGTTGTAATCTGAAAGTAACGTTATACTGCTTTTGTTTTTCTTTTATTTTATTTTTCTACATTCTTTTTTCTTTTTTTAATTATTTAATTATATCAATCTCGTTGTATTTATAATTTTTTTTTTTATAAAAGAAATATTCATTTTATATAAAAATAAAAAAAAGTTTAACTGCAAAATTTCCTCCATATATTTATATATTTATAATATTCGTCCTATTTCTAATTTTTTTTTTGTCATTCCGTAAATTATTTATTGATTTTATTTATATATTTTGTAATTAAAATTTTTTGGAGTAAAAAAAATGCTATCATCAAATGTGTCATCTGATTTTGTTATCGGTACAGTATAATCTAATAGGTACTTGATTTTTTTTCTTTCTTTTTTTTTGAAAATTTCCATAGAACAAATGTAAAGCTTGAGAGATTTCAAGTTAATGAATAGTTTAATCGATGAAATTAAGTAAATAAAAATAATTTGCTGTGAATGAATGAATGAATGAAAAAAGTTTATGTCAATAGTTGAAAATTGAAAACAAAATATTTTAATTTATAAGAGATATAAGTAATATTTAAAGAAAAAAAAACGTACAATTTAACAATTAGATCGAATGATAGAGATACTGATGTGACAAATAAAATATATGAATATGTGACAGGTGAAGTTAATACATGAAGTATAGTATCAGCCATGGCTGGTTGAACTTTGATAATTGGACTAGCAGGTGATGTTAAACTGTAGGAAAAAAAGAAAATGAATAGCATAATGATTGAACCAAATAGTGCTATCCATGACATCTATAAATAAATGATTAGAAATAAGCAAAGTAAAATTGCTAATGATGGATAAATATTCTTTAAACAATTGGAAAATTTAGAAATCCTATAAAAAATTATGAATTTTTAAGATTTCTTTATAGAATTATGAAGTTTTAAAATTAAATACGGTAAATTCCTTTCTTTTTTTTTTTTTTTTGTTTTTATTGCTTCGATTTATAATTCACAATCAGTGAACTACAAAAAAAGAGGAAAGAAAGAAATTTGTGCAATTTTTGGATAATTATCAACTAAAGCAATGAAATTTCTTTAAAAATAATCCAAATAAAATGAAATAATTATTAAAAGAGATTTAAATTTACAATGGTGATAGAATCAGTTTCAATAATAGCCTTCAAATTAACGATCAGTACAACAGCCTAAAAGTTTAATTCATTTTTTTATTATTTTTTTGATCACTTTTTGATTATTCTTTGCAATCTTTGTAACAATTTGATAATAAAAAAAAAGCAATTTATTAATAAATAATAAATTGCAAAATTACTGTCACTTAAATTTAAATCTTTTTTGAAACAATTAAATCTAAATTTTTTCGCTGATGAATTAGGATTCTATCAATGTAATTCAAAAAAGAACGAAATTGTAATTTCAAATTTAAATTTGAAATACACATTCTATTTGGTTAAAAATAAATTTTCTTTTTCTAAAGGTACAATGTTAATAACGGTTCCCATCACGTAGTAATTGGCCACGCGACCATTATACCATATGACATCTACAAAAAATTTTTATTTATTTATCATAATTCACACTAACTTATGCCATTATAAGCTATTAATTTTATAAGTAAATAACTTTTGAAGTAATCATATAGGTTTGAAAGAAAAGTTATCAAAAAAAAAAGCTGGAAAAGCACTAATAAATACTTTTCAATTCTTACCATTTTTAAATGTTTGATATGCAATCAAAGAAATTACTGTGGCATGCACTAAGCCAGTGAATGCCCAGATAAAATAAGCCTGAAATGAATATTGAGCATATATAGTTTAAAAAAAAAAGTGAAAAGTTTGAAAAGTTTAAATTAGTGAAAAGTTTGACAAAGTTATCTAAGTGTTTAAATGATATCAGATTTTCCAGTAAATTCTAAAAGTCTCAGTAAGAATAAAATTTCAAAAATTTTAAAAAAGAATCTTTCCAAAAAAAGAAAATTGAAATTTTGAATAAAAAATTTATACTTTAAGCGAAAATCCTTCACTATTCTGTGATAAATGATAAAGTGCTGGATAATCGATCATCACCTCAAATGGAAATAATCGATCCCAAATACCAATTGCCAACGGTGGCCAACTAGTAAAAAATATATTAAACATTACCAGCGACCAACTATCCATTATTACCGAATCAGCAAATAATGTATGAAATTCATAAAAGAACTGCAAAATTTTAATAAATTAATCAATTACTACTAAAAATAACTCTATTACTTAGTAAAAATAGCAGAGTTATTAATTACCATTAAGATAGTTTTATTATTCAGTTGTTACGAATAAAATGAAAACTTCACCATTGTTAGAATTTGAACAATATTTTTGTAAAAAAAATATAAAATAGTTTTTGTAATACGATGATAATTAATAGCTCCATGAACAAATACAAGACGTTCCAGAAATCGAAACTAAAAGTGCAAATGTACAGTTTAGATTGAAAAGTTTTATTTCATTTTTTAATCTAAAAAATTTTTTTTCTCATCATTATTAAATGTTGCTAAAATTATTTAGTAAAAGTAATAGAGTTATTAATTAATTTAGTTTGCCTAAATTTTAAAAACAAGCGATTATTTATTTATTATCATTTTTTTTTTTTTTTGAAAAAAGAATTTCAAATACATTATACGGAAATTTTTATAACATATTTTTGAAATACTATTATATTAAACTGTTATAATTAATAAAAAATGATTACGATGGATAATTACGATAGAGATAAATAATCATGATAAAAAGTAAATATGAGAAACCTGTGCAATAGAGTAATCAGCTGCAAGTGATGCTTGCAAACCTTCTTCACCACTTATTCCAACACCAATATCAGCTTCCTACAATAACAATACAACAACAAATAAAGTAAAAAAAGAAAAAAAATTTTTTATAAACTTTTAAATAATTTAATTATTAATATTTTATTGATTGGAATAATTTTTCAAAAATTTTCATAATTTTTTTGTATATTGAAAAATTAATTTTTAATTATTTACCTGTATCATTGCTACATCATTAGCACCATCACCAATTGCTAGTACCGTACCATCAGACCAATTTTTTAATGCTTTTACAACAGCGGCCTTTTGCGCCGGTGAACAACGACAACAAATTACCGTTGATGATAAGGAAGCCAGGTGTAGAAATTGCATTTTATATTGCTTCATTAAAGCATAATTAAGACTCTGTAAATTAATTACATTGATAATATATTCATTAAACAGTTGAAATTGAAAAAAATTTTTTCTTTCTTTTCAATCTGAAATAGTTTTAATCGCATACACTTTTTTCTTTAAATTTTTTAAAATTCTTTATTTCTATTGTCATTCGTATCCGACTGTTCTACCATAAATCATAATGTATGTCTAAAAAATTAAGTGGCAAAAATTTTGAAAAAATCAAGTGAAAAATTAAATGGATTAAGTGAAGAAAAAAAAACATTTTTTTTTTGTATTTTTTAAATTGAAAAGTTTTCAATTACATTGTAACAAACCTCGCCGCTAACAATTAATGAAATTTTAATTTTTTTATTTGCAAAATTATCAAGATATATGTTAATTTTGTTAGCTGTTTCTTCGGCACTTTTCTCACCAATTACCTAAATAATCAAATTTGAATTGCTCTTTGTAATGTTTAAATAATAATTTAACCTTTTTTTTGCTTAAATAATGATATTAATTTCATATGATAAATTAGTAAACGAAAAAATTTCATCCATTCATTTATCAATAATCTATTTACAACTTGAATTTATTTACAATTTATTAAATTTGTTTACAATTTTTATTGAAAGTAAAATTTTTAACTTTAAAATAAAATTAAATAACTGGAAATATACCAAAATCGGTGTGAATGGATCAATTAGACCACATGAATAACCAATACTTTGTGCTGTTTCTAATTTATCACCTGTTAAAACCCAAACTATAATACCACCTTCAATCAAATGTTCGATAGTTTTCTTTACTCCCTGCAATTGCCTTCCTGATATTTTCTAAATTTAATCATTTTAGATTTCTAATTACTTCATTAAAAATCCAATATACTATCATTTTTCTTTTTTCTTTTTTTTAACCAATGCATTTGATGCTAATTCTACTCATCAAAAAATACAAATGTAAAAATGTAAATAAAACTTCAATTAATTTATATATTTCAACAAAATTATGCAATAAAAAAAAGTAATTAATTAATAAGTCTTTTTTCTGACACACTTCGTCTCTTGTAAGATTTAGAAAAGTGATTTATAAATTTAATATTTTTAACATCAAAAAAAATTGTTTAAAAATGAATTTATCACTACACCTTCTGTAACTTATCTTCAATAGCTGATGCACCAAGTAATTCAAGATTCTGCAATTTATAAAGTTATTGCAAGCAAAAATGAAAATTGTTACATTTCATTTGAGTATAATTTTTTTTTAAAATTCTATTAGCAAATAAATTCACAATTGGTTAAATTAGCTAATTATTCAAATCGATTAATTAGCTAAATTAAATTCTCCGGAAATTAGATTTACTGCATTGTAACTTTTTCAATTTTTTCCGCTTCTTCTTCAATCAACATTTCACGTTGTTCAAGCGCAATACTTGCGCGATGATAACCGGGTTCCCATTTCTCATATTCTTCCTCGCTAAGAATACACATTGCCATACATAATGTACGTAAACCTAAATTTCACTTTTTTTTTTGATTAAATTTAAAGTCTCAATTTAGTATTATAAATTATTGAAATGAAAATAATTTTAAAATTTTGAAATATAACAATTTATGAGAGAGAGAGAGAGAAAGAAGACAAACCAAGATTAGCAAAATATACCAAATGTTCTGTTGTTTTGTTAATTGAAAAGTTATCAGAATTTAGCGCTAATCGTGGAAAAATGACGCTATCCTAAAATTTAATCATTATCCTAAAATAAAACAAATAAAGATGTAGTATAAATTGAAGAAAGAAATGAATAATTAAAAATTAAATTTTTAATAATTTAACTTACAGCTCCTTTAATATATAATTTTAACTTCTTATCTGGACACCGTACAATAACACCCATTCGTTTTCGATTACTTGTAAATTCTAATATATGTAGTATATCATACTTCTCTTGCTTACCCATCTATTAACAAAAAAAAAAATTTCAATAGCTAACAAAATTTTATTAATAAAATTTTTAAAAATTATATAAATTTTCAAATTGAAAGAAAAAAAGGAATAGTTACAGCTTCAATATAAACACATTGTGGTGTCCGTGTATGAAACATAAATTTGAGATCTCTTGCGCCTTTAACCAATGCTTTTTCATCTAGAATTTATTACGAAATATACCGGAAATTCTATTCCTTTAAGTAAATGCTATCCGGAAAATTCGACTTTTTCCTTTAAATTTACTATCCAGAAAATTCCGTTCTTTCTAACTTTACTGTCCAGAAAATTCGACTTTTTTTCTCTAAATTTACTATCCGGGAAATTCCGCTCTTTTTTTCCAACTTTACTGTTCAGAAAATTCGAGTTTTTTTTCTAAATTTAATACTTAAAAAATTCCACCTTTTTATTTCTAAATTTAATATCGGAGAAATTGCATTCTTTATTCCTAAATTTGATTATATTCTTTTGTCTAAATTTCTTTCATTTTTTATGTTTCCACTAGAAGAAAATCAAATAGTGAAACTTGAACTATCAATTATTCATTGTGCAATACTTTTTTGTCTTTCATTTTTTTTTTTTTAAATAGAACAATGTAGTTTATAAATTTAAAGTTATGCTTTCTCAAGTAAAAATGGAAAATTTCTAACATTAGTAAAGAAAAAAACATGAAAAGAAAAAGTGACAAAAATCTTTAGCAGAAATTAAGTGACAAAAAAAAGACAAAATTTAATACCCGGTGATGGTGAATGATAAATTATTTTTTCTAATTCCGAATTTATAACTTTTTCCGGAACAACCATATGACAGATTGCTAATAACGTTAAAAATTCACGTATAGCTTTAGCATTACTCTTTAAAAAAAGAGAATTTAAATTTATGAAATGATTTCAATTTCTGAAATAACAGTTTGAAACATTTCTAAAACTTGAAAATATAAAATACATTGCATTTTTCTTCTTTAAATACGATATACATGAAAAATTTTTAAATTACAAGAATAAAAAATGAGTTTATATTAAAAATTACGCAAAATAGATAGCTTTGGAAGTTAATTGAAATATTCAAATAAAATATTAGTAGAATTAAAAGATTTGTAAATCATTGAATAATTTTTTAGAAAAAAAAAAAAGAAAAGAAAAAATTTTTAGTGATCATTAAAAAAGATCATTTGATAATTACTAACAGCATTATTGATTAAATCATCAAGAATTGTTTCATCAGTAAATTTCTCTGTCATCATAGAACCATATTTAATACCACCAATGGTACACATTTTAAAGCGCATTTTATTTTGTGTTAATGTACCTGTCTTATCACTGATAATATAACGTACCTTTAATATATGCATATACTTGAATAGTTGAATAATTTGATAAATATAAAGAAGAATTAGAAAAGTTAAAAATAATTTAATACTATGAAAATAATAATACCAATTATTAGATCAAATAAACAAATTCATTTTTTCTTTTTTGTTGCAAAAACAAACTTGTCCAAGTTGTGAATTTAAATTTGAACTTCGCACTTCAGCTTTTGTATCAGAATTGTCATCATAAAGATTTAAATCCTGAAAGAAAGATACTACAGCAATAATTATTCCGTTTAATTTTCATCTCTAATTATTTTTAATAGATAAATTGTTAATGATGGCACAAACTTGTTGAATAAAATAAGCTTGGAATAATTGAATCATTTCAAGTGTAATATTCAAACTGATCGGTATTAAACCAGAATAAAATATTATTAAACCGATAAGTGTCGGCAAGATGTGTAAACGACGAAAATTTCCTAAATTTAAATAAATATGTAAAATCATTTCTTCATCAAAAATATTTCCGTTTTTTTTCCTCTCTCTCTCTTTTTTTTCTGTTTCTTAAACAAATAAAAAATTTAAATCCAATCATTAGAATGTAAATATTAATTAAATTTATATGTATACGAAACCAATATTAAATAATTTAATAATATCATCTGCAAGGCCTAACATAATAATTTGCAAAATACCATATTTTAATTTTTGTTATTTTTCTCTTTTCTTGTTTTCTTGCTTTTAATATTTTAAATTCAAATTTTAGTTGTAATTTTAACTTTGATAAAAATAAATTTAATTAACCAAAAAAAAAAAAATGAATTACCATGGAAATATGGCAGATAATAATGCATTTTATTAATACTACTACAACCCATGCATGCGTTAAATAATGCCATAAAAACTAAGAATCCAAATTGGATCATCATCATGCAATTGGTTATTCGTTCCACTAATGAACTCCAAAAAAACAAAAAATAAAAGAGTGATAAGCGCATATGTCTTGCTAATAAACAGAAATAGTAAATAAAACATTTGAAATAAATAATTTAGTTAAATATTACCATTCACGATTTCACTTACTTCGTCTAAACAGAATTCAACTGGCTATTTGCTAAATTTTTTCTTTTTTTTAAATCAAACTTTGATTAAATTTGAAATGAACTGGTCGTAAATAGAACGTAAAACACGTAAAAGACAAAATTTGAAAAAAAAGTAAAACTACCAATTAAATCAATAAACTTAATCATATCATAAGGAAGATGAAATTTATTATGTTAATAAGTGATAAAATGAGTAACAGGAAGCATTTAACAATGATTGAAGTAGTTCAATTGAAAATTCAAAATTGCTGCATAAGATAAAATCGTAAATGTGAAAAACGTATGAAATATATTTGTAAATTACTTTTAATCACATCTCCTAATTGATCTTTTTCCAAGTAAACAGTGTTTATTTTAAGTAAAATTTACATAGCAGTAAATTCGGACTGCTAATTAACTGTTATTCATTACAGTTAATTAATATTAAGCAGTAATCAGTTACACTGCATGTTTATTTCTCATTTTTAAATTTTGATATTTATAAATTTGTATAAAAATCTGAAAGATTTAATAATGATAGTGACTTAGACTAATTCGAATTTAAGTGAATCAATTTACTGTAACAATAGAAGCATTTTAAGATTGATAAATAAAAAAAGGATAATTTTCGTATGGCTGTAAGATAACTATTTTCCCGAGATTTAATTTTATATTAAGTAAGATTTTTCTTTTTTAAATTCATGCCTAATTATTATTTTCATCAGGAATTTAAAATTCATCAGAATCTATCCCATTTAAAATTTTAAATTGTAAAAATATTTTACAATTTTAAATTGTAAAATTAATGAAAAGTAAGCTTACACTTTTGTACGAGTACCGCTTGTATTCAGTACAAGTTTTGTGCAACGACCGGTATATACCGTAACACCATAGACCCAATCGGTATTTTGTAACTTGCATCCTCGAGGCAATAGTTGATTTGTCCCTGCAAATTTTTTCGTCATAAATTAATTTGCTAAAAATTATTAAAGACTGAATAGATTAATTGTAATTTCTACTAAAGAACTAAGAGTAGCCAAGAAGAATAGCATAGAATCGGAAGTGTAGAATAATATATAAATATTCCGGAAGAAATTAGACATAAAAATTATTTAAAAAAATGCAAGTGAAAAAAAAACTTTTTCCTAGTTAATTTTTTAATTATTGAAAAATATCTTCCAGTATAATTAAACATTTGAATATTTCCTTTTCCAAAAAGTTTATTCTACCCAACTATTTATTTATTCAAATTTCCACTCATACAGTTATCAGTTCATTAAGAAATGTATCATTTGAGTGGTACAAATTTGTATCAAAACATTTAATTTATAGCACTTAAACTTTTGCATGCAAACTGCAAATTGAGCAATTTGAAAATACTTAATTCTTTTCTTGGATTTCATTTATATAGTCATTATATTATAATTTAAGCTAAGTACACCTTAAAAAGAATTAAGAGAGATCCTTTCTGATAAATGAGTAATTCAGCGAAGCGGTAGATATAGTGCGATAACATAAACAACAACAACTATTGCTATACTGCCATCAGCACTGACATCAGCAACAAACAACAACAACAACAACAAACAATAACAAGCAGCAACATCAACAACAACACCAATACAACAAAGCACCATCACCATTACCAGTATCAACAATAACCACCAACATCAACAACAACAACCATTACTACTACTACTACGAAAACAAAAAGAAAAGATAAACAAAAAAACAAAAATAGCAACAACGATCATTCAACAAATAAATATAACAACAAACAAAGATCATTGTGCAGATAAATACAACAATAAAAAGATGTAACAAAAGATTAATTACAAATTTGGTTTAATCTATAGCTAATTGATCAGTTTTTTAAAGTTTCATTTCTTTTTACTAAGTACATTATTTCATCAAATAAATAAATAAATAAATCATTCGTCATTGCTCAACTAATTAGCTATAAAATAACAAACCGAGGGAACAATTCGTTTTAGAATCTTCATCATTTCCCTTTTTTAACATTTCAGATGAATTGTTAATTTTGATAACACCATGAAATTCATATAGTGCTGGATTTGGTGGATCACATTCTAGCTTCGATAACGATGAACATAATGCCTATAAATAAAAAAGTTTTTCATTTTTTTTTTCTTATTGTAAAAAATTAATTCGAATAAGCACAAAAAATGTCTTAAAAGATGTAGTAAACAAAAATTAGAAATAGCATGAAAAATATTTAAAAGACAGTTTATTTAAAGTTATTAAAAATTTTTTTAATTTCATCAAAGCACAAATTTGAATATAGCAAATAATAACACGTAATAGATATAATAAAAATACAGTAACATGCGTGAAAAACTTATTAATAACTAACAAGATTTTTGATTTTAAATCTTTTGTAATATTTTTTATCTTATTCGGTCTAACTTTACTAATTCAGCAAAATAAATCAAATTTATCATTTATCAAAATTCAGCACTTATCATATCTATGATAAATAAAATTAAAAAATTGATCAAAAGAAATAATAATAATATGATATGAAATGATTCTAATGAAATTAATCTACCATAATTCTATCATCATCAATTATTTGAGCAGTTTGTGGTAATGCTTGACGAATTTTAAGATTTGTTTCACCATCCAAATTACTTGTTTCAATATATGCTACACCAGCTGGTTCACTTGATGAAAGTAATACAATATCTGCTGGGATAAATTCATTTTTCATAATTTTCACTACTTGGCCAACTTTTAACTGAAATTTTATGTAACAATCTCAGGATTCAATATATTATATTTAATTAATTACTTTGAAAGTATTTTTTTGTTAATGAAAATTTACAATTTAAAAATGAGAAAAAATTAAAGAGTAAAGTAAAACTTGAGCCCAATGAATCTTTTTCCATTTCCAATTTTTTGCATTTTCATCTTGTTTACAAATTAACACAGGTTGTCGATTTACACGACGATCCGCTACCAAACGTCCCTTTAATTATCAAAATTTAAAAATAAATAAATTCATATTACATAAATATTAATTGACTGGAATTTCAAAAAAAAATAAAATAAAATTATAAGAGAAGGAAAGAATCAAAAGATATGAAAGAAGAATAGCAAAAAGAAAAAAAGAAATGAACAAAATAATTATCAATTCACTTCGCCGAATTTATAATTTCAAATTGGTAATGGAATTATTTATAATAGAAATTAATAATCAATGTGACATTGTAGTAATATTAAAGATAGAAATAAATGAGAACAAAAAAGATTAATACAATTAGTCTTACAAAATCTTCGAAAATTTCTTTTGCTGCCGCTGCTAGAATGATAAAAACAAGAGGTACAATGGTTGTATTCGTACCGTAAGGATTTAAATTTGGAAAAAACTAAAATTAAATAAGTTAAAAAATGAGAAATAATTAAGTAATGTAATGTAGTAATCTCAATAGCATTCAAAAAATAAAGATAAAAGACTAAATAAATGAATAAACAAATGCTAATACAATAGAAAAAATTGTGTATACAATAAGAACGAATGAAATTAGTCGAACAAAATATATCCAATAATAAAAAAAATAAAAAATAAAATTAATGATTTAGTTTTGCAAGAAGATAAATTATTTTTCATATTGCTTATTTTGTCAAGGAAAAATATCAGTAAGAAGTTTTATTGAATACTTTATTTGATTAATCTGAGGCAAATCATTTTATCATTATTTTATCAGACATATAACTAAATAAAGAAGAAAGAATATAATTAAATAAGTAATTAACATATATGTAAAATAATTGCAAGCATATATCTTTTTTTTCAATTTTCCTTTATTTTTATTCCGTTAAGTACCAGCAATAATAGCAATCAAAATGATGCTAATACAATAAAATGCTAAACAAATAAGATCCGAACATTATACCAACCTGTACGATACAAATCATAAGAAAGAACCAATTTCCAAATGTTTTAAATTGATAAAATAAAAATACAGGAATAAATGTGATAATATTATATTTTGTTGTTGAGACATAATTTGATGTTTTCCAATCTGCTCGTCCGATAATTATATGTGAAGATGTATGATGTCGATTTCGATGCCAAAACATCTGAAATTATTTTCTATTTTTTGCTAATTAATTAATTAATTAATTGATCAATTTTTCTTTTCCCTTAAAAATTTATATAATTACACAGACTAAAGTTAAATGAAGTTAATTAAATTTGAGCTTAAATTTTAAATGTAAACAAATAAATGTAAAAAAAAATTAAAAACGAGAAAAAAAGGAAGAAAGAAATTATGCTATTATTTGGATAAACTTTTAATTAATCCTATAATTTAATCGTTCATTAATTTTATTTCTAACTAATTAATGAAATTTTTGAAACGTTAAATTTTGCTCTCTGAAAATAATCCGTTTAAAATCAATTTTAGTGAATAACCTTTTATCATATGAATGAGAATGTAACACTAAATGTTTACAATGCAAAATAATTACTTTTATGCCAAAAAAATATTATCCATTTATATACAAATTGCAAAATTTTTTGTTTATTGTTAAAATTTAATTTTGTAAAATTTCTATTGCAGTTCATTTTAATTTCAAATATTTCACAAAAAATTATTCATTCATTTATTCAATACATAGAATAAGAACGCAATCAAGCTTTGTCTACCACTTAAATTGATTAATTGAATATTTAACTTTGAAATTAAGCGCTTTTTTGCAGATTTATCAATTAAAAGTGAGAAATTATTAAAATTGAGAAAATGATTGCGATATTGAAATAATAACAATATTGAACTTGAAAAAATGATAATAATAACAATATTGATTGATTGTTTGATTGATTGGTTAATTATTGACTGGTTGATTAATTGATAAAGTGAAACAGATTTAATCATTTCTGGGACTCATTTTGATTTCAAATAGAACACATTTTAATTAATTAATAATTATAGCACTGTTTCTTTTTTTCTTAATTTGACCCATTTTTTGCCACAAATACAATTTATTGAATTCAATTCCGTTTATAAATAAAAATATTTCATTTCTAATATTATAGTTTCTCCATTTCCGATTCCGTTCTTCTTTTATTCATTCCTGAAATGAAAGCAATAACGCAGTTCATTTATTGAATAGATTGAATAAATCAAAATATTCTCTCACCTTTCTCACTGTTATCATTATCAATAAGAAAAATTTTTATCGAAAACAAAATCAGTAATCAAAAATAATTAATTTATGCTAAATCTTTATTAATTTATATTATATGTAATATAATATATTCATATAGTATATAGCATAATAAAAAAATTTCAAGTATTTCAATAATATTTATCAAATCAGCAGCTGCTCTTTGGTTTTTTTTTCAGGTTATCATAGGAAGAGTTAAGGGAAAGAGAAAGAGAGAAGGTGAAAAAGAGAAGAAAAAAAAGAATGGAAGATTATAATAAATTTTAATTTAAACTAAATTGGATCAAATTTAATTCGATTTGATTTAATTAGGCAAATTAAATTAGACTAGACCAAATTAAATTATGTCAAATTAAATCAAATTACGTCAAATCAAATTAAGTCAAATTAAATTAAATTAAATCATTTTAACATTCAACACCAACATTTGAAATGTAAACAGTGCTGCAACAGAAACAAGTTCATTCCTTTTTATGAATACATCAGAGCGCGAGTTTATCAATTATGCATTTTTGATTTTCTTTCTTTTCTTCTCTCTCCCTCTCTCTCGCCGTCTCTCTCTTCCTCTCTCTTTGCTCTTATCTCCTTATTTGTTTTTCCATGTTACATTAATGTATGTCAAGACAATATTAGCTAGAATTGACTTCCCATCGTCACGTTAGTTGTACACGTAAACCATCCAGCATTGCATTAATCATAATCTCTCTTCTTTTGTTTTCTCTCCCTTTCTCTCTCTCTCTTTTGTATTAACAGAGATTTATTAGATACACGTTAAATAGAATTAGTTTATCTCGGTTACTCTCTCTCCCTGTTATATTAGCATCTGTCTAAATATACCGTTAATTCGTTACTTGGATCTCCGTCACGTCAATCTTATACGTAAATTGTGGATGTAATAATAATGATTAATCATAATATTTGTCTTTTCTCTCTTTAATTATGACACACTTAGATACACGTTAATTGGCTTCTCACGTTAATGGTATATATGAATTATTGGATTAACAATATTATTATATTATTAAAATTACTTATCATTTCAGGTCGCATGGATAAAAGTATAATAGTGTTAAGTGAAGATGAAGATGGAAATGAACTCAAAAGACAACTAAATGATTTGAATATACCAAAAAACTGTTAGTATTACTATGATTATTTACAATTTTCATTCATTTTTATTTGCTCAGACTAGTTCTCTCACTTCGTATAGACTGGTTTATCAGATTCTTGATTAATTTATTTTCGTTGCAAACCAAATCTCTTTCATTATTTATCGTAGTTCTTTTTTGCACGTTTTGGTTATTATATTATATATTGTTCGGGTTGCCATTTACTTCTACGTCTGGGCTATTTTTTGTGCATTTTTTGGTTCCTTAAAGTTACTAATTGTCGTAGACACTTAATTTTAGATATCCCTTCGTTTTTTTAGTCTATTCAAATTTTTCATTTTTTAAAGGGAAGCTTTTCAACCTCGTTAGCTGATTTGTATCTTTGCTTTTCCCTGAATATCTTTTGTTCTTCAGATATTAACGACGAAATTCTCGAGTATGATGAGGGACAAGCTAAAGAAGAGCTGATGCCATCGAGTTCGAGATTTCTTGATGACACTCACAGTCGAGCACTACTAGAATTGAATGATGCAGCTTTTCTAGATTTGGTTTCTTCAGATAATGAATCTAATGATTCATATGAAAAACCTCGATGTGCACTGGATGGAATACCTGAATCCGAAGATTTCGCAAATTGGTACAGCAATGAATCGTTTTCACAACCTGTGCAATCGTCGCCAATGCTCAAAGAAATTCAGTTAAACACTAATGAATTCGTAGCATCTTCAACTTCTGATAAGAGATCATCGATATGTATAGCGCGCTCAGTTTCAGATGGTGTATGTATGGAGAGAAAGAGAAAGAAGAGGACAAAAGATGAAATAAATGCTGAGCGGGTTGTGTTTCATAATTTTCAATCATAATTATGTCTTGTAGTTATCATAGTTAATCGCCTTAGTGATCCGTTGGAAGGACAGGCTTGGTCAAATTTGGTTGGTTTTTATAAAAGTTTAAAATTTTGAGCAGTATTTTTTTTTGAAATTTCTTATAGCAGTACAAAATCATAGCTACAAATGAAGCTACGATAGACTCTCTTAACTTCTCAAATTAATGTAATATGTGAAAATAAACCTCGCTATTTTAAATATGCTTAATTGAAGGTTAATAATCATTCTGAAATATCGTATGTTAGGTCTGCAGCTCTTTGGGTGGTAGAACTTAGTACGTTAACTTAGTATGCTAACTTACTGTAAAACTTAGTATGCTAATTTATCTTGAATAATTAAGGCTGCAAAAGAGGAGGCCAGAGAAAAAAGGAAACAAGAAAGAATAGAAAAGAAGGTTGGTTTCGTTTTGATTCTACAAACAAATATCAGAATATTGCTTATATTTTCCTTATTTATTATAATGTATTTGAGAGTTAAAATTTATCACAGTGTACAAGGTATTCTGTGTTTTCCGACACTTTAATCAACTTCTTTCGTGTTAAAATGATAAATAGACCATTCGACAAGAACGAAAATAAGAAAGGTGATCTTAAGTAAGTTGAATCAATTGCTTTTAAAATGTTATCAATCCAATATGAAAGTTTATGTTTTGCTTTTCAGAAGCGAACTGAGCTCGAGAAACAGTTAGCTAAATTTGAACGGGAAGTATCCGCAGCGAAAAAATCGAAATGTGAACAGAATCTGTTCTGTGTTATCAGTCTCGATTTAATTTCTGCAGTAGGTATGTTGTCGGTAGTTAGCAACATTGAACGAGAAATGTTATAGTTAGATGATTTGTCGCTCTAATACAAAGTAGGGACTTATGACAACTAAGTCACTTCAATGTATACTCTCTTCAGTAATTTTCTGTCTTGCCGTTTATCAATTTCTTGACAAAATTTATCTTGAAAAATTGCTAAAATGATAAAAGAATATTTTTATTATGTCTTCATTGCCGTTGTAGTTGTGATTTTTAAGATAATGATATTCATATGATTAAGATTATAAAGAATTTTGAATTAGCTCTCTTCATAATTTATATTGCAGATAATTTAGACGAACTGATCATGAAAATATTCACGGATCGAGGTATTCGTGACCAACTCCTTTTCGAGGATGCTGGCATGACAGTTTGTTGGAAAAGAAGAGTTTTGCAGGGAGAAGTGGAAAATAACGAATTTATTCGTGGCGAAAAGTTGGTTCGTTTTTGTTTTATTCAATCCCTGCTCATTTCTTTTCACTAACTGATATTATCTCAAATTGTTTGCTATTATAAAATGTTAAAAATATTCAACGACAGTGTCAAATAGGAAAAAATATATCCCCGAAAGCTTCATGCAGTTTATGGACATTTTCACATACTAAATAATATGAAAGATGAGCAAATTGATTAAAATAATCCTAGTAGTTGGCATCGTAATTCTTCCTTTAAAGTTAATGTCCCACCATAGTAGACATTCAGATTCTACATTGTAGAAAAGCACGCCAAATTGATTGCATGAGACAGTTCTGATTTTAATTTAGTGTTTATGCTTTTATTGTTCATTTATTTTATATTTGCAACTCTCTTAGTAACACTATTCTTTTCGGAAGTTGAAGAGTTTGTCACAGGCGTTGTATTTCTAACTACATTGGTGACATCATTAATTATAATGTTTATCAGCTTCAGCTTTAGTATTATCTTTTATAAGAAATGTTGCAGATGTATGAGCAATTTTGTATTTTATCAATGAATGCGCAACGCTATGATCAGTTCAAATCAGCTGAGGATATTGCAAAATTCATTGAAGAGTGTCTAAAAAAGTATCCATTCCCATCACCACAACTTACTCTTGTTGTTTATGGCTCGTTGAAATTGCGAAAAGAAAAAGCAAGTGTCCTTAACCGCAATTTAAACTCGTTAAATTAAATGAGAACGTCTGCAGAAATTTGCTAGTTTAGCTAACTACGAAGTTCTAAACTGTAGAATGACTAATAAAATTATATGAAAACATATTGATAGATAAAAAGAAAAACTTGAATTTCAAGGCTAATACATTCTTCAGGTGGCAGATTTTGTTTTGGAAATTTTCGAACGTTTTCGAGCTCAAACTCGTTTTGTCTTAAGTGCACAAGAATATGCTGTGCTTATTGCTCAAATGCATCGATCCATTGCGCGAAATGCAAGCCGCTTGGAAGAACAAATTCTGCCTATTGTAAATATCGAGAAAGGCATCACTGAAGTAAGATGTGATCTATTATTTCTATTCCCAACTATTTTACTTATTCTCACCACAGGCATCACATCTATGAGTAATCCCCACTTTTGCCTTTTATCAAGATTGCTAATATCCCTTAATTATTAAAACATGATGATCTAGTTTTAGATGAACTGAATTTAGACATCTAATTTTTATTTCTCTATGCATGGCCATAGTCTCAGAAAAAACCTCTCCATATATTTCAAAATTCGTAAGAAACTCCTTTCAAGTACATTATGACTGAACGAGCAGTAAGACTCCCAACATGAAAGCACAATGAATTTGGATCCAACATGGATTTAGCTCGAAAAATGAAATCTATTCTCTTAATTAAGTCTATAATTTACAGGGTGATGATTCCGCCATTATATCTGATTGGTGGATGAAAATGTTAAGTCAGATGCATCGCATGGGAACCAATGCACAGCGGACAATTGTAAAGACATTTCCAAGTCCACATGCTCTTTCGAAGTTGTAAGTCTTTGTTCAGCGCAAAATGTGTTAACTGTTATTATCAAGAAATTCCTTTTTCTACTTTATAAGAAAGTTCTCCTAAAACATCTTCATCAGATGGAAACTTCAACCAGTCAGTTTGTCAAATCCTAAAATGTTCGGAACGATTTCATGTGAAAATCGCATGAAACTTCTCTGAATTTCTTAAATCTGGTTAAAATCACCTGAATTCCACGATTTACAGATTAAGAACGATGCCAATGAAAGAAGGAATGAAAATGTTGGCTGATACGAAGATGGACTATGGCAAAAGAATTGGACCAGTGTTAGCGCGCAAAATCTATTTGATGCTTACAAGTGTTACTGGTACCGAAATTATCGATGAAAGCTGAATGTTATTTCGATGATTTGAAAGAAAAAAAGTTAAGAATGCTTCTTCTCTTTAATGAAAGCAAACACGATTTGGAACAAGTGATATGATTTTGATAATAGGCACGATAAAAATATGAGTAACTAAGAACTTAGGGCAATAGTAGTTAGGAAAACTGGCTGGCGGATATAAATTGGGGAAGTGAGAGTAAAATCCGAAAATATATACGATTTCATGTAAATAAGCTATATTTTGACTTAAATGCCTTAAACATTTTGACTGAACTTTAATTGCTTCGATATCGTAAGATACCAGCAGCCTTTTCCAGTGTGCAGCTGAATTTTCCTTAACTGAGTATCTTCACAAGAAGGTTTAAAATCATTAGAATAAACATTATTTAAGGAATAACCTGCCAAAATTTGTACTCCTTAAAAAGTAGAAAAATTAGAGAAAGATATTAACAGCAAATACAGCACAAATAGAGTAAGTAGTATAACAGCAGAATTTCAACAAGGAAATATCATTTATAGACATTAATCACTGATAGTGAGGATGTGACCCTCTTTATTATGGTTACAAAAAAAACAAAGCGTTCAAATAAATCATGATGAGACCTTTAATTTACATAGTGTTCGACCTTCGGTTATCCGTTCCTTACCTAATCTCAAACGTCCTTCTGGTGATGAATAATCCGAACTGGTTGCAATTCCACTGGCATCAGTACTCAAATTTTGCAAATAATCAAATTCTGCCAGGGCACTTATTTCTTTACGACCAAAACGTCGAAAAGTTGCTTGTCGTACAGCTCGCCGTGGAGGTACAAAACGAACATTGTCACCACGATGTCTCAACTGCTTCTCTATCAATTCAATTGTCGTTGTTTCTTCATCTGACGAAAAACTAGTGCCATCCTTTAAAAAAATCACCTGAGATGAAGAAACCGAATTAATAAAAATTGTAGAATAAGCTTATATCTAAAATTTCCCTGAAGACATTGTAGACTCGCTAAATTCGGAAACAGTCTTACTCTTATATTCCCCATTGTTTACATTTATCAGTGACTTACTCAAGTTTCACAAAAAAACTGCTAACCAAGCTTTCGGAAAGTAATTCTCCGCGGGTAGGTAAGTGGGTTACTTGCAGTAAACATTCTTGTAAACCACTTTCTACTTCAGTTGTTGAAACCATCGATGGTAATTCACTATCCGAATACGAACGCCTCAAAGGACTATGCGGCGATTTTACACATGATTTTTCACCTGCAGTTATTTGCTCCGGAAGTATATTAGCACCCTAAAAATCAAAATTAAGGATGTTAAGAGTTTTTCATCATTTTTCCTGTTTCCTCGCTTCGCATTAGGAATACTGAAGTTGAAGTTTATAAAAAAGTTAATTCAAGTAATTGAAATAAATGTTTAAACCAGTTTAATACCTGAGTATCTAATATCCAATTTTTTTTCTGCACTCGGGCTAAAATCCAAAAAAAATGCAAAGGAAAATACCTTCATAGATGGTGACGAAATTCTTGGTGATGGTGCAGCTGTCGGTGTACTACACCTTTTGTTACGGAAACTTTTCACTTCATCTGGTGCATCACTAATATTTGAAGTAAATGAATCGTCGTAAAGATTTGCATTCGAATGTGTGAGCGCACATAGTGCTTCACCAGCGCCAACAATCGTTGAACCACACGATGGGCAACTAACACTACCCATACGTTCTACTTCACGATACTGATTATTCTTAAGTTGATTTTGCAGACTAATCTGAAGAAAATAAATTCTATCACAGAAAACAACAAATCTTCAAAAATGTGATACAGTGCGAACTGTGACGATTGTACATCTATAATAGAGCATAGAATTCAAAAAAAGAAAAATTCTCTCTAACCAATTACAAAAAAAAAAAGAATAAAGCAAAAGTCCCTTCTGAGAAGAGGAAAAGTTATCGCTTCCAGTCCTCGATAACACTAAATAAATTAATAGATTTCTCACAAAAATATGCCAAAAACATTTTTTGAAGAAAATATTTCTCACAATAATTATATCTGATTCGTGTAACTGTTTCCTCAAATTTGAATTCTTCCGTCTTTCTTGATCAATTCCTCGTTGCATATGCATGACAGCTCGACTAGCTTTTTCTAGATATCGCCTCATATGATCTTTTTCCTTCTGGAAAAATAATAAATACAAAATAACATCTTAGATTGACACTTTTTTGCACAGTATTTAATCAGTTAATAATACTTTTCTCTGCAATATAAAACTGTCAACTACAATTTCTCTGAAATATAAAACTGTCAATGACTGCTACAACCAAAAATCACAAGTTGGTTAACTAATTGTCTCACCTGTACAGCAATGATTTGTCCTTTGAAATAATGTCGTTCTTCCTTCAAACGTTTCCTTAATCTTCGTATTTCAAACTCGTATTTCTCAATCTAAAAAGTCAAATTTAGTTTAAGTTCATCATAGAGTTAGTTCAGTTCACAAAAATTTCTTATTTTCTCCTAAATTTAACGAAACTCCTACACAGTTTTGACCTCTACGCCTGAAAAGTCATCGTATCCTACAAAATTCTAGAACAAGAAAATATTTTTCCATTCCATACTTTTAATTAAAATTAGCAGACCTCAGCTTTCAACTCAATGTCAGCTTTGGATTCCAAAAATGGTACAGGAACACTCTGTGAACTATCTGTTGGACTAGGATCAGCACTACCATATTCAGATGTTTTTACTTCAGCATCCAAATTTCTGACATCAGTTGTTATCCCAGCGCTTCTAAAATCATCGTGACGATCTGACGTGAATGAAAAGTTTGACTTGACTATACCAAACATGCGTCTAAATGATAAAGTGAAATATGGATACTACAGTTAGAAATGATAAAATATTATATTAGTTACACATTAACTAACGAATAAATAAATAAGTAGGTAGATGAGAAGATAATATGGTTATCAATAAATAAATACAAAAAAAAAAAAAAAATGGATGAAACGAACTTGCTCTCAATCGAGTCGAACTTTTTGTTGCCAGATGATTTAATCGGGAAAATGGAAACTCCTCCAGGGCATGACCTTGTTTGCTTGCCCTTCTTTGGTGCCGTAATAACAGAATAAGGCGCTGATGGTCGAGTCCATGATGCACCGCTTATATAGATAGCTTCTTTATCGGATCGCCAAGAGGGAATTGGTGAACAACATCGCAATGAACGACGCGAAGATTCCTTACGATTCTATAATGAAAAAATATAGTTTCACAATAAAAAATTATTAAGAAAGTATTTACTTGGTAAATAAACCAAGTTCGTTTGACAAGACTAACATATATATATATATGCTTCCTATCATACAACATAGCATGCAACATAATTACAGGCGTCTAGTCTGTTAATAAAGTGTTGAAATGATATATCACGAAATCCAATTTAAGAAACTCTGTTAAAAATCATGTCTACATAGACCGGATTATCCTTCATATCTAATCTTACTGAGCAGCATATTACTTCCCTAATTCAAATATTTAATACAGCCATAAACCCTATTTTAGATTGTAAGCTTCTGAATTGCAGTGTTTTGTTTGCAACTCAGACATGGAAATAACTATTTTTAAAAATGAAAAAAAAGAGGATAAAAAGCAAAAAGAAAGTTATAATTGTCAATTATACTTCCACATCACACACTGATCATTACTAATTATTGGAATGCTAAACCTAAACTAAAATATAGGAGAACATAAAGAGAAACATTATAACTTATAAACTTACAAGATCATTACAATCTTTGTGCTTTCTGAAGCGAAATATTTTAATCAACGACGATGCCATTTCATCTCGTAGCTTCCATTCAACAAGAAAAAAAGAAAACTTTTACATGCAATCTGGAATGAAATATTTCAATAATTGCAGTGAAAATAAAATAAATTACAGCGTTAAGAACAATTATAAAGAACGCTTTGCTTTGTAAGTAGTAGAATATTTGATTTTTCCGGTTTAAATGGATCAGATTAATCCGATAGCTTATCAAGCAAAGGGTTAAAATGGAAAATACTTCTAATCATTCCAAATTATCAATCACTTGATAAAATCATTTTAACTGATAATCAAATAATCTAAGTGATCGGATAAAATGAACAAAATGAAATAACCGAGCAGAGCAACAATTTCCTTTACGGATAGTTTGAAGGAGTGGTCAATCTATCGGACAATGAGAATGATCGGGACAAGATGGCGGGCAAATTGAATGACCTGATAAATTGAATGGTCGGATAGGTTGAGTGGTCGGAGAATACGGACAATTGCACCCCTTCCGACACACCGGAACACATATCCCGTCCACCCCAGCACACACACACATACATACACACACACACATACACACACACATCCAGAAAATACGGCGAGCGCAAAATAATTTCCCAACGGTGGTGGAATAAATGCAACAAATTGCGGTAACTTAAATTGGGGAATTTTTTCAATTAAAAGTATAATTTTATTGATTTCTCACGAAAGTGAAAATTTTATATTCCAAAATTAACTTAACCATAGCAATTCACGCATTACACGCGAAATTAATGGATTACCTGCAAGGCGTAGCAATTAGAGGATTACACGTAAGAGTAGCAGCTGCCGGATATATGTATACAAACGTAAGTTAATGGATTATACGCAAAAATAGCGGTTAATAGATTATACGTAGGAACAGTACTTAACAAGTCACACGTAAAAACAAAAAGTTCACAGGTTATACGCAAAATTGATAAGTTATACGGATATCACGAATTGTAAATTACATTCATAACTTATTTTATTTTAGTATCGCAGTATTTTAGTACACCCTGATTTCAAGTTGTTTAAGAAGTGATATCTTTAGATCAATAATATTTCTGTGTAGCACAGTTCACTTATTACCAATTTAAATCTTCTCTTAATTAATTAGTTCGTTTATTCATCCATACATCAGTCGATCAGTTCATTCACTAATTTAAATCATTCATTAATTTGTGCAGACTCTCATTTATCTTATCAGCCAATCAATTATATTTCAATCATTCGTAGTTTTCTTTTATTCATTCCGAAATGAATTACCATCATTTCTGGCGAACGTTACGTACGTACGTACGTCACCATCATTGGGTAAGTTTTTCTAAGACGCAATTTCGTCTTGTTTCTTTTTAACAAATGCGCGATTAATGTATTATAGAATATCATACAATTGATAATTGGATTGTATTAGATCTATTTGATTAATTTGTCGTATTTACTATAGAGTAAAAGTTAGAGAGAAGTAGTAAAAAAGTTATGTATAAAAGTTATACGTTGATACGTTTGATTACACGGATATTACACGTAAACTAATGTTCGACATACTAAAAATGTGATGAATTCATATATTTTAAATATTATATAAGTCATTCTGAATGGAAAATGAGTCATATCTAAACTTTCATGATTATTTAACATTAATACTAATCGTATTATCAGTAATGAATATTCATTGTCTTCTGATAATTCCAGTAACTGAATAATTTCCTGGGATTGATTATCATCATAGCTGCTTCCTTTAATTATTACTCAAAATTCCTTTAATTATTCAGTCTATGCAACTGCGTAAGAATTTTATGACTCGAAGAAAATAACTTAATTTTGAGTAATTTCACTGAAATCAATACTGATATGGCGTAAAGTTGACGTAGCATGCATGATAACAATTTCTAATTAGATGGCAATAGTTAATTATCATTGAAATGTGAAAGGATGAAAATTAAATTGTCCAAGTACATCTAACATAAAACAACTTTTCACTTTTATTACCACTTGAGTTTTTTTTAAATTCCTTATCAATTTTTTTTTACTTCTTATTTTTTTAATTTCATTAATTCATCTTTTTTTTTAAAAAAAAATTCAGTAATATTCAACTTTTATTTCTCATATTTTTCCTTTGGTTTTTTTTTTGCTTTGTTTTTATAGGAATTAAAATTTCTTTTGTTTTTATATTTCAATGAAAGAAGCAAAAAAAAATATTGCATTTTTTTTTCAGAGCTATTATTATCTTCAGTAAGAAATGAAGTTGAGAAAACAAAAAATGGGAAAATAATTGATTATAAAATGGGCAATCGATTAAAATGAGCCAATTTTGCAAATAGATTAGATCAGATCAGATGAATGTGAAATGAAAATTTTATTAACTAGACTAATTCGACCTGAATTTAATGGCCATATGTTGATGAAGTTAAAATGAGAAAATCAATGTGATTTCATAGATGCTATTAGGAAGGCATACATATTTTATTCCTTAGGGATGATAATTTTGTCCTTTTTAGCTATTTTTCAAATGATATATGTCTGTGTTTCGTTGTTTTTATGCACCAATATCTATTACTAATTATAATTTCCAATAATTGTTCCATATATTAGCCATTATTTTTAGGCCTAAAATAATAGGAAATATTAAAGTCAAAGGAAAGAATTGGCTTAGCAGTCAAAAGTAATTCATTTCATCTTTTTTTTTGTTGTCCTAATATTTTAATCATATTTGCCCACATTTTTTTCAATACACCTAGTCCATTTCTTTGCCTATTTCGCACTCAACCAAGCAATCCCAATCATTTTTAACCATTAAACCAACCATATATATCCATTCCACTCTTTCATTATTCAATTTTTAATTTCAAATTAAAGCATGCTTAACAAGATTTGTGTAATTGTTACCATATATCGAAAGCATTTCTCATCAATTTCAGAATTACTTTTAATATTTTTTCTAAAATTTTTTTTTCAAAAAAAAAATAATTCTTTCTTTTAAAGAAAAAACAGTATTCGTGGTATTTTTAAAAAAAAAAAAAAGAAAAATAGAAATTCATTAACATAAAATTTCGTTTTAACTTCTTGAAATGTTTATGGCGTAAAGTAAAACATAGCAAACCGATATGTGCAATAGTAGAAGGTAATATATTATTTAGCTATAAGTATATTTCAAAGTGATATTAACCGGTACAATTCATTTTCATTTCTAGGAATTATTCCGTTATAATTTGTAAATACCCTTTTTCATAATATGATTTCTATATTTGATAGTTAGCTTTTCTATTTCTTTTAGTAAATTTACTTGGAAATTATGGAGTTGAAAGAAAATTGATTATCTTTCTCAGTATAAATAAATTTTATGAAAAAAGGAAAAATTCTTCTCTTGCTACCAATTAGACTGTTTTAATTTGAACTAAACTTATTTAAAATTTAAGAAAACTATTAGAGGAAATTTGGACGAGAATAAGAGAGTTAAATAAATGAGAAATTTCTAGATTTGACAATCAATTTTTCGACAATATGTTGAAAACAAATGTATGTATGCAATTTAAATGGAACATTTTGTACTGCATTCTTTTAAATTTCATATTTTTTTGTATAATTCAAAACAAAGAAGTAACATTTTTACTATCACTAATAAAAAATTTGTTGAAAATCTTTGAACTAAGGTGAAAACATACTTTAATTTCATATTTTGTTCGTTTAATAATTTGCATCATATATTTGCATCAACAGATGATAAATGATTCAGTTTGTAGTCTGAATTATGCTTAATTAATAACAGCAACAAATAAATATTAAAATTGAAAAGTTAAGAAAAATTAACCGAAAAATTAGAAAAAAAAAACTTCTTAAAATTAATTTTTTTTTCAAAATTTTCTGTATGATTGAAATTTAAATCCTACATTTGGTTTATAATCCATTTGATTTTTTCACTCATTTCAATGTGACATTTGATACAGCATAGCGTTTTGGAAGTTGCAGGAAAACAAAATAATCTTCATTGATGATTTAAGTTGTTTACATCAGTGCATCAAGAAATTTATGAACGAATTAGAAATAAAAGCTTCCAAAATAGCATATTCCATCGTCATATCTTTCTTTTCTCTTTTCTTTCATATACCAAGAATTTCTATTTCTTTTCATCTTTCCATAATTCATTCTAATGTTTCTTTTCAGTTCACAGTATTCTTTATACAGTATGCTCACTTTAATCTTACGGTATTTATGATACAGTATCTTTTCATCTTTTTGGAGAACGTTTAATTGAGGATATTGTAGATTGAGTGTGTAAAAAGAGGGTTTTATGATACTGTCATGTCATTAATTTCACCAAGTACTGTGATTAGGTAAAAAACTACGGTACTTTTTTTTGCCTCTTTAATAAAATTGATAAAATTATCTATTAGCAAGCATATTTCCTTTGTCTTTTTTCCCACAAATTTAGCCAAAAGAAAAAAGAAAAAAATATGTGGCATTTGAATAGAATACATTAATAAGAGGACCAAAAAAGAGTGATAAAATATGACAAAGTAAATGATATGAAAATATGTGAATGAATAAATGAATGCGAGCTTTTTTTTTTCAATTTCTTTCCGATTACTTTTTTCCGGTATCCGGTAATTAGTCCATTCATTATTTTTTTCTTCAACCTTTTTTTTTGCTTTTTTTTGCTTTTTTTTTACAATATATAAAGGTTTAAGCACTGAGCTAAACTCAACTAGCAGCTTCCTCCATCATTTGCCAACTTCTCGTCTGGGTGACAACAACAATATTACTCGCTAGCTAGCTTATTCTTTCTAGTCTAACTATTGATCGAGATGTGTCGAGAAATGAAACTAAGCTTCAGCTTACCCTTCTCTTTAGCTTACACATAGAGCACTAAACTAAATTCACTACAAGAAGGGACGGATATATCTCTTATCCATCCTCCTCCTCCCCCGCCTTTTCTTGTCCTCTTTCTTCATTCTTATTTACTTTTATTTTTACCCATAATCATGACAACAACTGATTTTTATCAACTTAATGTTATCATTAAAACTTCTCCAATCTGTTAAATTTATTGCTTCTTCCTATAAAGTTACTTCATTCTTTTTTTTTTCTTTTTATAAATTAACAAATTTACTGTAAACTAACAAATATTTTGTATTTTAATATGTAAAAATTGAGGTACAAATTTTGAACAAATATTTTGTAAAGAAACAAAAATCTAAATGTATTTCGAATGAGAAATTAATTATAAAATGTTTTAGCATAGAACCACTGTGAATAATGAAATTTTGATTAGTTTAGCTTACAACATAAAGCTTAATTTCTCTTTATTAGTAATTGGAAATATATTATAAATTTGTGGAATATACATCAATTAACTTTGTATTTCTTTTGATTAGTAGTTGAAAATAATTTCTAATATTAAACTGCCCATTCACTTCTTTATGTGTGGATTTTTTTATTAAATCATAGCGTAACTGATAAAAATATCACTTTCTTTGCGTGAAATTTTTTTGTTAAACAATTAAATTAACTTGTAAAAATGTCATTTTTTTAAATCCTTCTTTTTCTCGACATAAGTGTCCAAAAAAAAAAAACTTCTTCATCAATGTATAATATACTCAGCAAATATTTGACTTTTTGATCTAATTGAATATCACTAAAATACATTAATGAGCAAAATAATAATGAATAATAGCATTCAAATTGCTTTGATGTTAAAAAAAGAAAAAAGAATCACACTAACATTCAAATTTTTTGGGAAACAAATTATTTTCATCAAAATGAACAGAACAAAAAAATTTTTTTTAATCATTGCATCATATAAATATTTCGTTTTCTATCAAATAGCATACAATGACAGCTAAAAAAGAAAAGAGTCTAGGAAACAAAGAAAAAAAAAATAATTGAGAAATGAAACAAAACTGATTGCTGCTGTGCAATGAAACATAAAATATTTATCTCATGCAACTTTTTTATTTCCAATTTATTGATTTTATAACGAATTACTTATGTTTTTTTTTTTCATTTAATATTTTTTGTCTAATTAAAATTTTTGTTTTTTTTCAGTTATTTGAAGAAAATATGCTGGCTCATTTTAATTAACAACAAAAAAAGGCTTTTATTTTTTAATAACTGTTGTTCGTTTTCGTTTTAATTGTAAATTAAATTGGAATTTCAATTGGTAAATTTTTCAATGTTAGAATTCTAGTAATGTGTAAAACTTTTTTAAATGAATAAGAAAAAAATTTCAACTTAAAATTTCTTTTTATTACTGAGCTTTAATTTAAACTTAAAAGAGCGATGATATGAACTGTTAAAAAAAATTGAATATATTTTAAATATGGGACAAGTAATACCAATTGAATTCATTTATTTTAAATATGTGATCCGCAATGAATTAACATACTGTAAATAACATTAGTGAAGTAATTTTTAATAAATTGTATATTTTAAGGATTGGATAGAATGGATTTACATATTTTAAGTATCAGATAGATAATTTTATTATAGGAGTAATAATTATAGTAATAGTAATACTAATAGCAGTATGAAAATGTTAACGATTATTTCTAACAAATGTATCAACACTGTCAGTTAACACATCAATTAATTGATCTGATATTTCTATTTCAATTAATTACTGAATTAAAATAATCATATTCATCAATAATTGAAGCATCTTTTTCATTTGAAATGAAAATAGTTTATCTAATTATATCGATTTACATATTCATTTTAGTAATAATATTTATTACAAGTAGGAAACGAATCAATTTCAAATTTAAAAAAACGAAAAATTATTAACGAAATAAAAATTAATACCAATTACTTTACTAAAAAAAGAAAGTAAAAAGCTTAACAGAGATTTGCCATATAATCTATTTTAAAATATATATTTTTTACAATGTTAATAATTTCCTTTAGAATTTGTTTTAAAACTTAACATAAAATACATTTACTATATTTTGCTAATTTTATCAAAATATTACGATATTAATTATCCTTTATCAAGTTTTCATAATGCAAAGCAAAATAGCTTGAATGGTTTATTTTAGACAAAGATTATGGTGTCATGACCGGTTGATTCAAATTTTTAACAGCTCATATTTTGGCATTATTTATTTTTCCTTTCTTTTATTTCAAAATCGTTTCAATTTTAACTGATGACTTTTCGCCGACAGGTTTGTATTATTCTACTATTTATGCAACTTAAGCTTTTAATTTAATACTGCCTGAAAAAACTACTAACAGCTCATCATAACTTTATTCAAAATCATAAATTTCTAAAAATGCAGCAAAGAAGAATTTAAATTTAAAATTGAAACTAATCCTAATTGTATTTTTTTCCTATTTGTATTTATTCATGCAATATTTATTGAATAAAGAGAAAAATACTAATTTTTAGCAGAAATGTTAGATGTAATTAAGGATATTAAAAAAAATTTCATTTCTATAGCATAGAAATAAGAGAAATTATACGATTAAATCGATTTGTAAATTCTATTTTTTACATTTCTTAGTAATTAGCATTATTCATATATTTTACTTGCTACTAAATCATACTTTAGTTTTTGTTACAAAAAGGGAGTTAAATAATGGATATTTTAATTTGATAGAATTACCTTTTATTCTTTCAAACTTAAAAAAAAAATCGCAACTTTTTATTTTGAAAAAAATATTAGTGCATTTACTTATTTTTTCCCCATTTTTAAGGGTAGTGCCGATTCGAATTTTAGCCGCCGAGAAAGTGATTTTGATTTGGATGAAAGGAATCGGGAAACTTTACGTCGTGATGCGGAACGTTCCGCAGCGTTACAACTTGAACGGGCTAAAGTATGAATGCTATTAAAATAATTATAGCGAATAATTCTGGCAAATTTAATTAATATTAAATTGTAATTTATATTATATCCTAAATTTTTTAATAAATACTTTTCATCTTCTTTTAAAACAAAAATGATAATTAAATAAAAAGTTCATCTCTGGTTCGTTCATCGTGATCTAATCAAGATGACGAAGATTTAATAGTATTTATTCATTTATAATGTCCATTATCAATATTTCTGCATAATCCTGATTACTTTGTTTGGTTAATTCTGAATTTGATACTTTTCCAAACGTTACCTATAATTTCAATCCTCATTCAGAAATACAATTAGCGCAGTACTATTGATTTAAATTTCTTCAATCATTCCATTAAGAAATCTAAAATAGCAATAAATTAGTGATTTTTTGATTTGTTTAAAATAAAAAATATCTGAAATGAATAAGTAACACATTTGAAATTAAGAAATAAGCGAATATTTTAACAAAAAACTTGACTGTAATTAGAAGACTTGTTTTTATCCTTCAAAATTGTCTTTTCTTTTTTAAATTTCTGTTAACAAATTATTTTTTTTTTTATCTTTCAAATTGTTAATTGCAGTATAAACCGGTAGCTTTTGCTGTATGTACAAATGTGGAATTTGATGGAACATTGGATGATGATTCACCTGTGCATGGTTGTGCTGTATCATTTAAAGTTAAGGATTTCTTACATATTAAAGAGGTAAATAAATTTTAACAAAAATTTTTCCAAATTTTAAAATTTCTCCTCGAAATTTTCATTTAAATTGAAATTAGACTTTTGCTTTTTTTTTGTTTCATTTTATTTAGTGTAGTGAAAATAAACTAAAAATCCAATTCGATAATTAGCATATATTTATATTTGTTTCAAGTATTTTTTTTTTTGCACCATTATTTTAAATGCTTAATTTATTTAATATATTTTAATTCGAAAAAAAAAAGAAGATTCTTGAAATATTTTCTCATATGTGTTCTTTTTTTTTGAAATTTAATTAAAATTGCAAAATTTTTAGAAATATAATAATGATTGGTGGATAGGACGTTTGGTAAAGGAAGGACATGATCTTGGTTTTATTCCATCACCAGTAAAACTTGAAAATAATCGACAACAAAATGCAAAAGGATTAAAATTGTACGTCGAAATTATACCTTTTCTTTTTTCATATTAATTTCTTATTTTCAAATGATATATCAAATTAATTACAAATTAAATATACTTCTAATTATATAATACGAAATTTTGGTTATTGTCACTTATTCATCATAGTTTGCTAAAATTTAGATTGAATTTTTTGAAATTAATTAATTAATAAAAAATGCTTTTGAAAAAAAGATAGCAGATTTTCACAAAGATTATTATGTGAAAATGAAATAAAATGTTAGAATACTCATAAATTTTTTCTTTGAAAAAAAGAGACTTTTCAAATAATAAAATTCTATGTATTATTTTAATTAAAAAATTTAATCTGTTTAAAATACGAAAAAAAAAACGGACATAATACATTTTTGAACATAAAAAGTATCAATTAGTTTTCTCGTTGCTAATAAAAACAATATATTTTCAATTCCCAAAAGTAAATGCTTCTTTTCCCTTTTTTTTTTAATTTTCGAAATATAATTGACAGATAATATCAATTTTTTTTTCTTTTTTAATTAAATAAACTTTACTTTTATTCAATTTTTCCAGTTGCTTTGTTTTTTCAGTAAATCATCAAGCATACCAAATTTGGCTAGTTTAGATGATATGATGCCACGAAGTGGTTCACGTGGTTCAACTCCACCTACACCAGGTGTTTTATTATTGTTATTATTATTTGAGAAGTAAATTTCGTTTTGTGTAAAATTTTTGGAAATGAAAAACAATGGAAAATACTTTCTAAATATTAATTTAAAATATTCAAATAGTAATTGCAAGTTTGAATAAAATTTGTATTATTATTATTCAAACATGAATAATTTAACAAAAAAATAACGTAAATTTAGTAAAGAAAATTGAAAAACGTATTAATATTTATGAATATAATTTAATAAAATATAAGTTTAAAAAAATATATATATAAAAAATACTTAATAAACAAAAAATATCATACTAAAACTACTTCTATTAAATTTTTGCTAATAAAACTTATCATTTTTAATGATTAGGAAGACAACGTTTCTCTCTTTTTTTTCTTCTAAAATATTTTAGCATCTTTTCAGGAGCTGAATTAGATGAAGAAGACAATGCACATAGTAAAAAAATCACTGATTTAGTTTCTACACCTCCACCTGCAAAAGAAAAGAGAAAATTGATGTTCAAAAAGGTAATTTTATTACTTCCTGTGAAACTGTCACTTTTTCCTTTCCTCTTGATGATAAATTTTTTACGAAATTTCTGAAATTTTGAGAAAGAGATAAAATTTTTTAATTTCTGTTTTTTATAAAGCTTATCTAAAGTATTATTTATGCATTTTAAAAGTTTCTAAACGATTAAAACTATAATTGTTGCAGCAAGAAAGTTTACCTCCATATGATGTTGTGCCATCAATGCGACCAGTTGTCATTGTTGGACCATCATTAAAAGGTTATGAGGTCACGGATATGATGCAAAAAGCTGTTTTTGATTATCTCAAACATCGATTTGAAGGAAGGTTAGTTCTTTTTTTTCTTTCATCTCTTTTTTATAATAGAAATTTTTTAAATTTGTTTTTTAAATTTTATTCTAAAAAAATTAAACAATAAAATCAAAAGTAAACATAGATGAGAAGTTTAATAATTTCATGCATCATTTTTTTTTTTTCAGGATAATAATAACACGTGTTACCGCTGATATATCATTAGCAAAACGAACATTAATGAATAATCCATCGAAACGAGCAACAATGGAAAGAGCAAATTCAAGATCAAGCAATAATCTAGGTATAAATATTTTTCGTAAGTAATAATCTGAATACAAATATTTTCATTAAGTAATAATTTAGATATAGAAAATTTCCTCAGGTAACAATTTGAATATAAATATTTTTCTCGAGCAATAAGTAATAATACAGGTGTAAAATATTTTTTTTAGAGAACAATTTGAGTACAGATATTTTTCACAGATGACAATTTAGATGTAAATAATTTCTTCCCCATAAAAGATTTTTTTATAGTGACAAATTATTTCAGAAACTTTTCAAATATCTTTTATATAACATTCAAAAAGCATATACAGTGCAAAAAAGAAAAAGGAAAAAATATTGATTCCTTTTAAAGCTTTAATTTTAATATAATTTAATTTTTTAAAAACATTGATTGCTTTTAAAGTTTAATTTTCTTTTTTTTTTCATTAATAGTAAGCTTCATGTCTTCATTTCTTTTTTTGTTTTTCAGTTGAAATTCAGGCGGAAATAGAACGGATATTTGAATTAGCTCGATCCATGCAACTTGTCGTGTTAGATTGTGACACAATCAATCATCCCTCACAGTTGGCTAAAACATCGCTTGCACCAATTCATGTTTATATCAAAATTAGCTCACCTAAAGTTGGCTTTCTTTCAAATTTTCATTTTCTGTTTCCTTTTTTTTCAAAAAAAAAAAAGAAAGAAAAAAAAATAATTAAACTAAAAAATGAAACTAAAGTTTAAGTGGAGATTACCTTACCTGAAATATATTGCAGAAAGATAAGTAATATATATGATTGAATAATATATTTGATGGCATTTATATTTCAAAATATTCTTACTGTTTACAATTTTAGGTTCTTCAAAGGCTTATTAAATCAAGAAATAAATCACAAACGAGAAATATGAACGTACAAATGGTTGCAGCTGAGAAATTAGCACAATGTCCAGTGGTAAGTTAAATACTTTAAGAAGTTTTTTTTTTTTTTTTTTTATGAAGTGATTTTAATAAAACTTTATTTTTTGCAAAAAATCATATTAATAAAAATTAAGTGAAAATTCATATTGTTTTAATCTTATAAATAATAAAATTAACTAACATTTAACCATTTACTCAATCTTTTCATTTAGAAAATACTTTTTTTTTTCCTTTTTAAATTAATTTTAGGAAATGTTTGATGTTTTATTGGATGAGAATCAATTGGAAGATGCATGTGAGCATTTAGCTGATTATATGGAATCATATTGGAGAGCGACACATCCGCCAGTGAAATCACCGCCTCGAATAAAACGAAATCCAATGGAAAATCGCGGTCCATCAACATTATTTACACCATCACAAATGATGCAAGGTTAATTAATGATTGATATGATAGTTGCATTTGAACATTTATAACAAATTTTAATTTTATAAGTTTTAAAACATCATAAAAAAACTCAAAATGCAATTTAATTGCCAAATAATCAAACTCATAAAAAATATAAAAAATTGATGAATTAAGGAAAAAAAAACTGAATTAATAAAAAATTGTAAATTTTTCTTGTTTAAATTTTAAAATAGAATAAATATCAAGAAAACTTGCAATCGCAAAATTGTGTCTCATTACATTTCTTTCCTATATTATGTCAAATTTACAAATAGTTCAATTTAATATGTATGTGTATATATATTTAAAAAATATAATACTTAAAATATATACACGTGGAATTGCTAAGCTATAAATATAATTCAGGAATGGGACATCCATTAGCAATATCACCAATGGTTAACTCACCGGAAATGAATATTCCATCAGCGATCCGGCAAAGGAGTCCACAACAACAGCAGCGTGTTCCAACATTTAATCTTCCATCGGTAAAATTTCAAATTTCATTTTCAAATTTTGTAATTTCACTAATTTGTCTAGAAAAGATAAAAATGGAACGTTTCATAAAGCCATAAATAATAGTTATTAACAGAAAAAAAACATTTTCATTTTCAAATATTTTAGAGTTTTTTTTCTTTTGCTTTTAAATACAAAATAATTTATTAAAAAATTACAAAATATTTGCTTTCATAAGCTACTAAATTAAAAAAAAATTTATTCATTTCTTGTTAATAGTTCTTAGTTGTATATCCTTTTTTTTTTCATGCATATCATCTTCATTTTACTTCATTATTGCATTTTTTAATTTCAATGTAACCAATTCAAATTTAGCAACTGATTAATTAGTCTCAAAAATTATAGTCCTAATTAATTTGCTTCAAAAAAAATTGCCCATTCTTTAATTTTTATTATCATAAAAATTACTTTTCAACTCTTCTTCATGCTACACTTTCTTGTAAATATTGTTTTCATTGTTAATTTTGGTCATTTCCTTGTAACCATTTGCTAATAATATCCTTACTGGTTATTTTTGTGTTTTTATCAAAATTTCGATTTATCATCAATCGTTATTTGAATAATTTCAAAAGAGATTTAAAATTTTAATTTAACCTATATGGAAAAATAATGTGACAGAGTTGCATTTGTCACACAGATACAATATAAATGAACAGGAGTAAAATTTAAATTTTTTATTTGAATAGCACAAAAACTGAAGTACTCTTTCTCATATATACCATACATTTTTTTTTTTTTTAAACCAAAATTTTTAACGAGAAAAATTTTCAACAATTTTTAGGTACAATATGATGAACAATTAATTCAGAATTCCGGATATTATCAGGAACCATTACAATCAACTTTACCAATGCAAAATATACCACAACAAAGACAAACATTACAGCAACACGATGATATCCATGGTTTCGATGATTACGATGAGGAAGATTTCCGACGTGATACACGTGATAATAGTTATGAATCTCGTGGTAATTATCATTACTGAATAATTTTTCATCTCTTAAGTGCTAATTAATTAATTAATAATGAATGAAAATTTAGTAATATACTATAAAATTAGATTTATTGCATGAAAATATGATTTTCCTAATAAAAAAATATTTATTTGAAATTTTTTTCTTTCTCGCTTTTTTTATTTTCTTTGCTTTTTACATTTTTATAAATTATTGCAATAATTAATGGATTATTAAATATCCCAGAAAAAAAAAGAAATTGTATAGCATTTTTTCCTAAATTGTTATTTTTTTTCGGGTAAGAAATTTTTAATAGGTTTTAAAATATTTTCAAAATTGTAATTTTGTATTCAATTGGACATTTTCTTGGCATAGTTTGTTATTTGTAGATTTCATTTGTTCTGTGTGCCTTCCAACAATTTTCATTGTTTTTCTAAATAAAATATTACCAAAATATTTTCTGAAATAATCAGTCAATGGAAAGAAAAAACAATAAAATATAAGAAAATTTCCAAATGTTGAAAAATTTATTTCTAAAATTTGAAATATTGGTATAAATATGAATACAAAATACAAAACAATCAGATTTTCAAGTCGATAAACTATTTTCCACTTAAATAGAACTTATCACTGATATTGAAATATTATCTCAGTATGAACTGAAATCCATTTCTGAAAATAAAATTTCAAAATTGGAATTTTGATTTACAATGATTAAAATTTCTGATATTTTTTTTTTTTTGATAAAAATGCATGGGAAAGCTACAATGTGATTGTGTGAAATTTTCAAAATTTATTGATAATGTGGAAATGTATAGAAACATTTTCTTTCTAATCGATTTGACCCTTACAAATTGCAGTGTTTTCGATAGGTTATAACCTATGACCCATTAATATTAAAAATTGGTAATAATCTGAAATCATAACTGTTGTAATCGACATTATGAAATGTAAAATTAAAATTTAGCAATGGTACTAAGTGACATATTAGAATGATAGGAAAACTCGAGAAATATAAAGTAGGAAGTTTCTCACTTAGAAATCGATTAATTCAAAGGACCAATCAATAAATTGATAACTACTTAGATATTTCCCGATGGGAAATTATGTTTAATTATAATTAATTATAATAATTTTGATGTTCATAATTTCATTTTTACTTCTATCGATAGATTACAAAAGTGTTTTTTTTTTTTTTTCACAGTAATAAAAACTTGAAACAATTACTGGAATGTTTTTGAGACCATAGAAGTTTTTTATTCTGTTAAAATAAGTTTATGAAATGTTAAAATTGTCAAAAATAACAATTTTCGAAAACATTACATAAAAATATATTGGAATTAGATAATTTAGAGGTATATTATCGTAAAGTAATAATTAGAAGAATAATAGGTTAGGAAAAAAATGATTAAAAATATTATTTAATGAGAAATGAAATTTTTTAATCCTTTCCCAATTATTTTTTTTAATCAACAAAAGAGAAATTTGATGCAAAAAGGGAATTGAATAAATAAAGTTAGCATTTTTCATGAAAAATACACAAAAATGATTTGTAATTTCGTCTTTTTTTTTCTGAAAAAATGACAAAATGCTAAATTTCTTCAGATGAGACCATCAGCTGCATAAGGAATTCCAAGCATACGATCGGCGATACGTCCTGCTTCACGTAAACCCGATAAATAAGCACCATGAATCTGAAAATATTCAAAAAATAAAAAAAAAAAAAAAAAGAATATTGAAACGAAACAAAGACAATCTTGATAAAAGCATTAAAAAAGTATTTAAGAGTAATTGAAAAATAAGGTAAAACATTTAAAAATAATTGAAAAAAAAAATAAGGCTATCAGTGAACCATAAATTTTAAACAAAAGAGAAAAAAAGTGCTAATTAAATTAACCGTTCCAGGATGTTCACGACAGGTATGTTCACCAGCAAAAAAAATTCGATCATAACCAGCTGAATCTTTTACCGGTTCCGCTAAACTATCAAATGCATCCACTGAAATTATCAGAAAATTTTCTAAAAATCAAACTTTTGAACTTTTAATTAATTTAATCTTTCAATATTTCCTTCAAAAAAAAATTTCTAAAATGAAAATTCGGCAATAAATAAGTTTAATTATGTAAACATACATGTGCAATTTGATGAAACATAGCTAAAAGCACCACGTGAGAAACAATCTGCTTTCCAACGTGTTACAATTACATCTGTTGGCTAAAAAAAGTAAAACAGGATTTCAACAAAAAAAAGGATTTCAACAAAAAAAAGGATTTCAACAATTTCCGATAAAGAGTGCTTAATTACTGGGTTATTTCGCTGGCAATGGAAGAATTTGCATAAATTTTGCCCTCATTTAAATTTTCCGACAAAACTATCATCAAGCTGTGAAGGTGATGAAAATCCCGACAAAACCATTATGGTGATCAAGCTCTGAAGATGATGATGACCCTGACAAAACCGCCACGATGATTAAGATGTGAAGTTAGATTACGATCTTTGCGTGCATTACTTTACTGTGAATTGCGTGAGAGATATACAGTAATTTAGCTTGTGATATAATTTTGGATATATTGTGATAATTAAACTTGTGATATAATTTTTTTTTTTCTAATTTTATAACTTCTATTTAAGATGAAACTTTTTAAATTCACATGGTCACTTATTTAAAAAAAAAAGTATGTAATGTTGAGGAATGTTATTATTGATTATTAAAAATTACAACATATTCATACCTCTTTTGGGCATATTGGACCAAAAACAGCAGAAAGAAAATTCATGATTTTATAAACAATAATATCAGCAGGTGCTTCTTCCAAAGCATTAGCAGAATCACCTGAGACAAGTGCAATCAGAACTGGTTTATCACGATGAGCTTGAAACATGAACATTTCACCGCGGCTTGTTGCACACCTGTAAAACGGTAAATGGAATTTAAATGATAATATAATATATCTCTTTTAAACATATCAATCTATAAATTAAGTAATTAATTAATTAATAACGGAATATATAACTAGCAGTAAGTAACTTAATAACTAATACAATAAGTATCATCAATAACTAACATAGTATCTGATATTTGCCCAAAAACACGTGTGTTCTCCCAGAATGGTTTATCAAAAAATAGCATAATCTGAAATCAAAAAAATCAAAAATTTGAATAATGTATTTGATAAATAAACTTAAATTCAAATTAGTTGATAAATAAAATTGTTGTAGGAAAGTTGTAATTATTAGAATGAATTAATTGAATAATTATTTTTTATTTAATTCAGTTATTTAATTCATTTATTAATTCTGAATAAATTATTTGAATGATGCTATAGAAGTTTCTTTACCTTATTAACATTTCCAAAACCAATCGAATTGATAGCATCAACTTTCCAAAACGGTAACTCAGGATGAAACAATGGAGCATTATTTCGATTTCGAACTGATCGTTTCAAAACGCCAAGCGGTAATGTACATAGTACACAATCACCATTGAAAACTACCTCACGGGTACCATTAACCAAACATTTTACACCCACTTCTGAAATGCAAATTTGGAGAAAGAGCTTAATTAATGAATAGCATTTTAAAATGAATAACAATTTCTACAACTTTCAATCCTCAAAAGTTTCAAATATTCAATTTAAGAAAAAAAAAGAACAAGAAAAGATTAAAGAAGTTAATAACATTAGCCTAAAGTTGTTTTTAAATTAAGACATATTTCGAAAAAAAAAAAGATAAAGTAAACTTCCCAATTTATTCCTATTTCTTTAAGATTTTCTTTTTGGAAGTCAAAATTTAAATTTAATAAAAAGCAAAACGTAATCAAATGATAATTTCAAAAAGACAAACTTCCATTGTCGCACTGAATTTGCTGCACGACATGATCAAGATAAATATGCGAACCATTGCCAAGTGTAATTAAAAATTTAATAAGTCCTTCAGCAACTGAAAAAAATTTTTCTTTGAAACTAAGGAAAGAATGATGCTAATATGTTGTCGGAGAATAATAGAATATCATAGCTAAAATACGCTCAGATAAATAATTTTTAGTTAAAAAAGTAGAAATTTGAAAAATTGTTACTTTGAAAGGATATCTCAATGGATGAATGAACTTTTGAGGAAAAAAAAACTTCAATTAATTATTTCACTTTTCCCTATTATTTTATGCCTTTTTCTCTTTTTTTTTCACTAAATTTCCCACTTAAGAATATAACTTTTTCCCTGAATGAAAGAGGAAAAAATAATGAGAAAAACCTCTCTTTCTGACGCAATGTAGGGTATAATTTCTTGATATGTTATATTAGTGGTCTTCGGTTAAACATAAGTGGAAGGGTTAAAGCATGAATATTGGGTACTCAAGGGTTAAAGGTCGAGTGGTACTTGTCCGCTCTAATTCTCAGCAAAAACCAATTGTACCAAACTGAATTGCAGGAAAGAAGATGAAGATGAAATAGGAAACAGGTGGCAAAATCTTCATTACTATTTCATATAATGAACAATTCATACTCAAGAAGAATTTATCTGAGAGTTTTAGCTTAAGTCTCGATATTTAATTCTAATTTGCATAATCTTAAAAAATTCTAATTTTACTCATTAGAAGTACACTAGACGACAATGTCCAGAGAAAATCATTGGTATAAATTGGATTAATTAGAAGATAAGAAATCTATGCTCAGTAAAGCTACCATCATTGGTAATGATGATAAATGAAAGTGATAGCACTTATCATATTTCATTAGTAGCTAATGATAATGATAAAAATAATCATAGTTAACAGTTGATAATAAAGATAATAAATTTTATAAGAAATATTATTAAATCCGTTCATTAAATTTATTAGCTAATGATTACTTCAAGGACCTATCAATAGTATCCGTATCAGATTGAAGAGAATATATTAGGTGGTTCGATAGGATATTAGGTATCAAATGAAGTTAACATCATTGTATCATAAAAGATCGAAAGTAAAATTTGCTTCATTTTTGACTCAAATAAAATGTGTAATAAATGATCAGAATTTAATTAAACTTCATATTTTAAATTAAAATAAGAAATTCATGTAAATTATTCTAAGAAATTTAATAAGAAAAGAAACAAAAGGTAGCAAAGAAAAAAAGAAATGTAAGAATTCAAGCAATTAATTATATTTTTGTAAACAATATTTAAATTTTTATCAAAATAAATTGAAATTTCATAATTTCTAACTAAAATATTAATTGTTTCATTTTTCATCGTAAATTTTTTTCCCCCCCAAAAAAAGTAGAGTAAAAAAAAAAATCAATTAATTTACATTCATTCACTTTTTTTTTTCCTTTTCACGATTTTTGCGCTTAAACCTTTTTCAGTCAATAATAAGAGGTAAATTATCCTCCATTAGTTCATCCCATCATTTTTCCTTAGATAAAAGAGAGAGTTGTTGATGAGAGGAGTCGATGAGAGGATTTATTACACAATTCACACTATTGGCAAGTGACAATGATGGCGGCATTGTTCATTATCCATTAGAGCCTAAAGTATGATATTCCATGGATACAATGATACATATTGTTAGCTTCTCATTTCCTGGATACCTTTTTAAGCCTATATTTTATATTTTAACATCAAAAAACCTATGCCGCCATCAATATTTCCGCTTATGAATAGATCAATAAATATAAATTTTAATAAATAATAAGTATTTTAGATTTATAAGAGTAAAAAATATGTGTTTTTGTTGTTGTTTATTGCATATGTCCATTATTAATAATAAAGATTGTATCTTACACTTAATTGATTAATATAATTTGAAAATACAAATAGAAAAAAAAAAAGGAATTTGTTAAATTGCATGAAAATTACATCGTTTGTCTTTGTAAATTTACATAATATATCAGTTATTAGTTGTACCAAAAATATAACTTTTAAATTTGTCATTTTAAATAATTCAGCACTCAATTTTCAATAGTAAAAGCAATAAATAATTTTAATAAATAAATATTTCATTCCTGTTTCATTTCTGCTTAGCATTGTTTACAAATAATAATTCAACGAAATACATTAATACTTTCCATTAATGTTTACAATGAGTATATAATTTACTTACATATCTTTTTCCGCCTTTTTTTCTCATACTTTAATCTTTATTGAAAATAAAATTAAATAATTATTCATTTATTTTTTCATACTTTAATCTTTATTGAAAACAAAATTTAATGTTTATTCATTTATTTTTTCATATTTTAATCTTTATTGAAAAAGAAATTTAATAATTATTCATTTTTGTTTTGATCCCAAAAATTTTTATTGAAACCAATTTGCATGTTGTTTATTCATTTGTACCAATTGACATGACCTCAACTGTAATTGAGAAGATGGAAGTAAGATGTCACAAAGAATCTTCAAAATTTGCATAAATAAGACTACGAGAGAGCATCGTTCAATGGAAATGAACAAAACCGCCTGTTATATTCATTCATTTTATTGGTTAAAACAGAATGAAATGATGTTTTTGAGATGACAATACTACTGAAATTTCAAGGTCTCCACAGTAACTTTGAACGGTAAACAGTTGTTCATTTCAGCTTTTCATCAATGTCCACACATACATAAATACATACATACACACACACACACACACAGAGACACACACACTAATTAATTAATTTAATATGTAATAGCTATGACAAAAACGATACGATTATATTAAAATTAAATTAGCTCAATATATACATTTGTTTTAAACAAAATTATAATTACCTTATTTAAATTAAATAAATGTAAATAATATTTGTATGTGTGATTATGCTACAAACATATATTACTAAAACAATAAAGATAAAATATTGCAATTAACTTCAATCAATTGTTAGTTATATGTGATTTGCTATGATAAAAAAGGTTATCAGATATTGAAATTAACTTGTTTTTATATGTAATTGCTATAACAATAATAATTATCATATACTAAGATTAAATTAGTTAAAATTTAATTGCAATAAATTATTCATCAGAAATACCGAAAAAAAATCATTAATCACATTAAATTATTATTATAAGTTATAAAATTTTTTAGATTTTTATAAAACAACAATTATCTCACTTTCTCTTTCGGCATATTTTCACTATAAAAATTAATTTTATCGATTGAATTGTAATACTTAATTAGAAAAAGATGAAAATAGAATGAATCATTTTCAGATCAAATGTCATCGAATAAAAAAGAACGGAAAAAGGAAATGCATATTAATTCCATTTGCTTTTCTATCATTGTCAATAAGTGTTATATTTCGATCATATCTAAATCAATCATTTTAAATACTAATCAAATTCTTTAGGGAATTGAATGAATGATATAAATATATAGCATACCTTCCGGATCACATTAATTAAAATGTATAATTAAAATGATGAGAAGAATGACCTTTTGTCATCTTTATGGTCTTCCTCATATGAATTACCATTTTCCTATTTTATGATAAATAAAAAATAAAGCATCGATTAAATTTAAAATTTTCATTGAAAAATACTTCATTTTTCATTTCGAAGTTTAAAAATTTTTAGGTTCAAGAGGAAAATTCGAAATTTTAAGTTTTTTCCTTTTCGATGAATAAAAAATGAAACGAAAATACATTGATTAAGAAATAAATAAACAAATTGCTTATTAATATTGCAATTTAATGAATATTTTCTTAAGGTCATGAAAAAAGAATTTTTTTTTTTTTTTAAAGTAGTATGCTATTCAGGTATGCTTTTTATTTTTTTTTAAATTTAGGAAATTATTCATTTAAGTTTAAATCAAACTTATAAATTGTGTTCATCAAAAAATCTTTCACTTTTCTCGATAATTCTACTTCATTTTGATTAAAATTCCAATTTTTTTTTTGTTAGAAAATAAATTAAAAAGTAATAGCAATTTTAATCGAACCATTCTTTTTTGCCCGACAAAATCTACAAAATATTTTTAGAAAATATGTATATATGAAATATGATAGAAACAATTTCATTAGAAGTAAGAAAAAGAAATGATATTACTAATAGACTGATTGGTTTTCAATTTTATCATAAATTATTTAATAAAAAGAAATAAACCAATTTTTTTGTTATAAAAAAGTATCAAAAATAAAAAGAAAAAATCAATTATTTCAGTAAAAAGAGGAAAATAATTCACTAAATTTTATTTTATTTGATTAATATAAAAATGAGTTTTTTTTTCTTGAAAATTAATTTTAATTAAAATATAGTTATTTGATAAATTTTGAGTAATCGATGCATATCAGAGAATGTATTATTTCAAATAGCATATGAAAATTAATAAAATTCATCAGTTTTCATTTTTTTGTCTTTCGAAACATAGCAATAAAAATTTAATTAAATTCGAAAAAAAAAAAGGAAAACAACCGTTTTTTGTCAAATAAAATTTGAAAACAATTATTCACATTTTAGGGCAAATATTAATTGAATATGTTTAGTGAAAATAATGTGAAATTGCAATATATATGAATAAAAATGTTAAAAGATTTCAATTAAAGTTATACAAAAAAGTAAAAAATGAAAAAAAAAATTAAAACCATAGGAAATTCATTCTTATTTTATTTTATCATTAATTGCTTATCTGAAATCATTTGTTTTAAGTCTCAATCATAATAATTTAATTAGTTTGATGGTAAGATACATTTAACAATCGTTTTCTTCTTTTCCTTTCGTCTTTTTCTTCTCTAATTAAATCATTCATTTTCAAGTTTAATTACGAATTATTTAATTAGTTTAATTGTAAAATATGCAAAACATACAGTAATTTTTCTTGAAATCAATAATTTATAGACAGTAATTTTAAATTTAATGACTTTTTAAAGAAAATTTCGGACATTTTTTCTTTCTTTCCTTCCTTTTTTTTTTCTTATAAAATGAAATGAAAAGAAATTTTTGTCTTTTATGTTACCGTTTAAAAAGAAACCGCAGAAAACGGGAGCTAAATTCATTCATTTGTTCCAAACATTCAATTCATTTAAGATCAATCGTAATGAAAAAGTAAAAAAGAAAAAGGTAAAAGAAGATGGAGAGAAAGAGAGAGAGAGGGAAAGAGAGAGAGAAGGAAATGAATTACTAAAATTATTGGTGATCGGATCATTTAACGGACATTATAGCGCTCTTTTTTTTTGATCGTAAGTTTTTTTATTTTTTCTGTAAAAATTTCAAAATTTCAAAAAAAAAAAAAGAAAATTATTTTCTTTTTTTGAAGTGAAGATGAAAAGTGAAAAGAAAAGATAAGAAAGTAATATGTAACATAATTTATTTAATTCATTAGTTTTTAATATGAGATTGATCGGTAATTGTGCATGAAATCAATAATTTATTACTTTTTGCAACAATTATTTACAAATAATTATTTACTTTCTCTCGTAAATTGATGTAAAATGTAGTAAATTATTCATTTTCTATTTAATTACCGACTAAATCTCATACAGAAACACTGATAAAAGCAAAAATGTGCGAAAGAAGAAAAAAGATAAAGTTGAAAAGGAAAAAAGAATCAACAATAATATATTAAAATAAATACAGTGCAAAAAAAAGTGATAGAAAATATAAGATAAAATGATCAAATAAAAATAAAAAAACACCAAAGACTTCTTGTTGACATACTTAGAAAATGTGTGATATTGATTTTTCCTTTATTACTTTGAATACTTTGAAAATTTTAACTGTTTGAAAATGAAATAGTTTCTTTGGAAAAATTAAAAGAAAAAGTGACAAATTTTCAACACTGAAAAGAAATATTTGAAAAAAACAAAGAACTGAAAAAGAAGAGAGGAAAAAATGAATGATTTATGATTTGTAATCCAATGGGATTTTTTATTCTTTTTTTTTTTTTTTTTTTTTTTGAAAAAAAAAAATGAAAAAATTTTTAAAAAAAAAAAAAA